>OX030950.1:146651442-146983942 GCA_943735915.1 Pherbina coryleti | reverse complement strand
TGATGTTGATGTTGATGTTGATGTTGATGTTGATGTTGATGTTGATGTTGATGTTGATGTTGATGTTGATGTTGATGTTGATGTTGATGTTGATGTTAATGTTGATATTGATGTTGATGTTGATGTTTATGTTGATCTTGATGTTGTTGTTGATGTTGATGTTGATGTTGATGTTGATGTTGATGTTGATGTTGATGTTGGTGTGGATGTTGATGTTGATGTTGATGTTCATATTGATATTGATGTTGATGTTGATGTTGATGTTGATGTTGATGTTGATGTTGATGTTGATGTGCATGTTGATGTTGATGTTTATGTTGATGTTGATGTTGATGTTGATGTTGATGTTGATGTTGATATTGATGTTGATGTTGATGTTGATGTTGATGTTGATGTTGTTGTTGATGTTGATGTTGATGTTGATGTTGATGTTGGTGTTGATGTTGATGTTGATGTTGATGTTGATGTTGATGTTGATGTTGATGTTGATGTTGATGTTGATGTTGATGTTGATGTTGGTGTGGATGTTGATGTTGATGTTGATGTTGATGTTGAAGTTGTTATTTTTGTTGTTGTTGTTGTTGTTGTTGTGGTTGTTGTTGTTGTTGTTGTTGTTGTTGTTGTTGGCGTTGTTGCTTTTGCTTTTTTTAAAATTTTTTTTTTTTACTTTTAGCATGTGCCCTAAGACCTCACCTTCATTTTCGTTCATTAAAATTTTTCGTCACATCAGTAGTCACAGAGTTAAAATTGCATGCAACGTTTTTTCATGTTTGTAGTTTTTACTGCATTATGTGGTTGCCATCTTGAAATTATGACAAGATAAAAATTTTTTTCATATTTATTTGTTAGGCGTATTAACACATATATGCTGTCGTAAAACAAAATTTCCCGTAGCACTTCTCCTGAGTGAGTAATAATTCCATGCAACGATATAACATTTTTGTTACATATGCTGCTATATTCACGATCTGGTGATGTCAGCATTTTTGTTTATATTTTTGTCATAAGGCCAAGTATAAATCCTTCATTTTTCTTTTTAAACATTAATCGTAGCTTATATACTCACCGAGTAAAAATTCAATGCAACGCCGTTGAAGGAATGTTGCACTGTCGACCTTTGAGCTGTTCGCTCTGTGTCCCCATGACGTCAGAAATTTTTTGTCTAATTTTGTTGTGAGGACTTACAATAGGCCTTTATTAGTGTATCATATTTTTATTCTTTGCACTAATACTCAGAGAGTAATATTTGCATGTAACAAATTTTCAGTTGCGTTGTTTAAGCAGCTGTAACCGCGTCCCGATGACGTTTTGAATTTTTTTTTTGTTTTTATAATTAAGTCGATCATAAGAAGCTCGGTCAAAGTCTTTTAAAAGGCTGAAATGGCCAATTCGTTTTTAAATTTTTTTTTTTTATTTAGAGCTAGGAATTAACATCGATTCCCTGGAGTAAACAATTTTTAAGCGATACATTCCTTCAAATAGAAACCTGATGTTGTATTCAACAAAATTTTAAGAAGCAGTGAGTTTAATAAGAATTAATAGTATTCATTAATTGTCCACTGGTTTACAAGAATTTTTTCACACTTTTAGCCCACTGTAAGCTTTCGGAACCTTATGTCAACTTGTTGAAGACTGTTTGTAATTGCCATCCACTAAATAAATGGTTTAAAATAAGGAAAGTTGAAAACACAAAATGCCACAGTGTGGCTTTAAAAGTCTGAGTAACAGAGAGAGTGTCAATCAAACATTGTTCGGACTTTGCAGTGCAGAGCAATGAGCTTAACTTCTGCACAAAGCGAAAAAGCTCAATGTCAAAATTTTAAGAAGCTCAGTCAGTTTCATGAAGCTCTGATAAAGCAGCACACATGAGAAAATTAACAATTTGGTTTGCTTAAATATTTATTTTAGTGATTATAATAATAAAAAACTTGCCAGATCAGCCCATGAACGGACTTTGACCGAGCTTCTTAAGATCAAACTGTGCTGTGCGTGTTATTAAATGTTTGTACGCAATTGATCGAGAACTGGATCTACCAGTTTTATGCTAACTCCGACCGGCTAATGAGCATGTTCTCCAGAAGCTTTTCATGGCATTATTTACTCTCTGAGGTTTGCCATTGTCTGCAGAGAGGTGACGACCAATCAAATAATTAATTTTAATTGAAAAATATTTCTGCTATTTCAGCTGGGGTCCGAACCTGGGCTTGCATTAGCATCGAGTGGTCCACACAATGTTTAACGCACTCGGTTACAGCCGGCCTTATATACTCTCATAATTATAAGCCAGAAAAAACCTTCTTTATGAAGATTTTATGACTTACAACTCAGAAAATATTGGTTTTTTTTTGTTAACAATGGGTCAGATAAGAGTTTTCTAAATGAGGATTTATTCATAAATTCAAAATAGCTCTGTGACTTACAAAAAAAGATATAATTTATCGAAAAAAATCATAGGAGTATCCTTTTACATATAATAATAATGGGTGGGTGCCTGCGTGATCTCTACTTTATCTCAAAAGTATCTATTATATTTTTTGAATTTGTTATAATTCAATACGGTAACTCTACACACTGCTCCTGTAGCAACTTCAAGTTGACCTAAAATGGCAACGTAAACTGAATGTCTCCAAGTGTTTGTAATGTTTTTCTGATGAAATATCACTTTGAATTAAAATCCCAGCTGATTTCGTTTTGAAAATATCTCAATTTTTGCATTTTCACGTGATTGAACCACCTTGTACATTAGACAGCGCAATATATTCAAGTATAAAACTGTTTATATATGTATGTATGTATGTATATATATATATATAATATACCTACGTGTGTGTGTGTGTGTGTAAAATATTGAGAATTGGGATATTGTTTCCACACCATCTACGGAGATAAATATCGCGGCGCGTTTTTTTTTTAAAGTGGTATCCCCTGTAGGCCAATTCCACTATCCCGTCCCGTCCATAAATTACGTAATCACTTTTATACTTGAATTGGGTCAAATTGGACGGCCTCTAAGAAATATACATCTATCATTTATTACAAATGTTGCGAAGTTAATGTCACTGCAGTATTTTTTAAGCGACTTGAGTAGGATGAATCTCAAGCGAATCCATTCACAGGGAATTTAACAAGTTTTGGGAGAGATTTAAAATTAATCTTATCGAAGATTCTTCATACTCAAGTCGCTTAAAAAATGCTGCAGTGACATTTACTTAGCAACATTTGTAATAAATGATAGATGTTTATAGCCCTAGTCAAAATTATTTATACTTTCAGAAGAAATAGATTAAAGAAAGCGCTCGCCTTTTTTGTTGTTTGCATAATTCGCAAAGAAATTTTTGGTTGTTGTATTCTTTGTAGTACGCAAAGTAAAGAAAACATGTTTTAAAAAACCTAACGAAAAATATATTAAAAAAAATTATCAAAATATAACTATTCTCTGGCCTATACAGTTTTCACACAATGCTTTGTGAACTGATGAGTCTTCCTGTAAATTCGAGGAGTCTTTTGGAAAAACATTCATGTATCTTCCTTAACCTTCCTATACTCGCGTCAAATAGTGTAATTCGTATATCCGCGTACGATCTGTGAGACCGAGATTCCTAGGTCCAATTTAGCATGTTTTTAATAACATATCATTATTAGTTAATTACATAATATTGGCTAATAACAGTCTTTTAACGTCATTTGTTATGAAAATAATAAGTCAAACGTAAATCGTCGGTCTGAGAGACCGTATGCGCGAGTATAGGAAGGTTAAATCCTAAAAAGTACGGTCGTGCAGCACTTATGTTTGTAAATAATTGTGTTTATTGACTCCAAGAAAGGCTGTGTAAATACTTATGACGCAGAGAGTAGTTATCAATTATTAGTTTATTTTGTGATATATATCGTTAGGTTTGCTAAAACTTTTGTTATTATTTAACATACTGCATAGAATGCAACAACAAAAAAATATCCTTGGAAAATTTTTCCAACAACAAATAAAGTGAGCTCTTTCTTTAAAACATTTAAAAATATTAGCGATGTGTAAATAGTTTTGACTATGGCTGAATTTCTTAGAGGCTGTCCAATTTGACTCAATTTAAGTATAAAAGTGATTACGTAATTTATGGACGGGACGGGATAGTGGAATAGGTCCACAAGGGATACCACTTAAAAAAAAACGCGCCGCGATATTTATCTCCGTAGATGGTGTGGAAACAATATCCCAATTCTCAATATTTTACACGCACACACACACACACACACAAACACACACGTAGGTTTAATATATATATAAATATATACAAACATACATCCATACATATATAAACACTTTTATACTTGAATATATTGCGCTGTCTAATGTACAAGGTGGTTCAATCACGTGAAAATGCAAAAATTGAGATATTATTAAAACGAAATCAGCTAGGATTTTAATTCAAAGTGATATTTCATCAGAAAAACATTACAAACACTTGGAGACATTCAGTTTACGTTGCCATTTTAGGTCAACTTGAAGTTGCTTCAGGAGCAGTGTGTCTACGAGGGTTGATTTTAATTCTTGTACCTAACAATGATACAACAGTGGTTAATAAGCGAAAATGCTTTGGAATTGCATGATTTTGAAACTTCCGGCAAGTAAAAAAATAAATGATTGTATACCATTCATTTCTCCATTGTTCAAGTGGTACAGTTGCGACATGAACGGTTTTTGTGCAAAAACTACCAAACATGTGGTCAGATGTGCTCCGTCCGCTGGCAACTTTTTTCGGGTTTTGGTCAAAAAACTTGAAAGATCCAAACAGTGAATTGCTGCTTTGTTTCGGGTTCAGAAGCGTAGATCCATGATTCGTCGTATCACCTATAGTGATGTCGTATCGCACCAATAGACTTGTTTTGAGCAACCGTCAAATCTTGGGTATCCAACGAGAGCACACCTTTCTGATTCCTAAATGCTAATGTCAAATCGAATGTATGCTAGTTCCACTAATGCCCGAGGATCTCTTCGCCTCACGGTATGTCACATGTCGGTCTGCCTCCAACAGTTCACTCACAGCATCGATACTTTCTGCAACAACAACTGTTCTTGGACAATCTTCACGAATTCGACAACTACCACGCTCAAATTCATTGAACCACCTTTTTACAATCGCTAGGTATGGTGTTTCATCCCATAAAGTCGAGTGAAGTTGATCGATGCATTCTTTTCTTGTCAATACACGTCGAATATCGTAAAAAATCATCACCCGAAAATGTTCCCGTGTTAATTCCATTTTTTTGCTGAAGTGCATTTTTTACACATACACCAAAATAAGAGTATGTTTATGTTAGAAAATGTCAAATTTTTAATGGAACTGTCAAAGTTCATATGGCAAACTAAGTGTTGCCGAGGCGCAAGACTTAAAAGGCAGCCCACAACAAATTATTTCCATGCTAACAAATTAACTAAAGCCTTCACTATTGATGACTACCAAATAAATACTGAACAACGTGGTGTTGTCAAACTTCAAACTTATCTATCCATGATACAATTATACAAGGTAGGAGTGACAGTTCAATTAGAGAACAAAAAAAGTACAAAAGAAAATAGAAAGCAACATATACAGGCAAATATAAAATAAAATAAATAACTGGCCATTTCAGCCCTTGAAAGGACTTTGACCTAGCTTCTTATGATCAATTGTGTTGTGCGTGTTATTAAGTTTGTACACAATTGACCGAGAAATGGACCTACAGGCTTAACGCCGACTCCGAACGGCGATGAACGGAATGTTCTTATTCTCAAGAAGCTTTACATGGCATTTTGATTACTCTCTGAGGCTTGCCATTGTCTGTAGAGAGGTGGTGGCCGTACAGAAAAATTATTTTAATTCAAGTAATTTTCTGTCGCTGCTGGGGTTCGTACCTAGGTCTCCAGGTTCTTTGACATAGCGGCCACGCACTTGAACCAACTACGCCACGGACGCCATACAGGCAAATGGTAGTCTGTGAAAGACACTCCTGAGAAAATTGCCAATTGTCACTCCTACCTGGCAAAAAACATGGGCACCACTACATTTAAAGCTTCTGAGTGGTTTCTGTGTTTGTCTTTTGTCTTTGATTTGTTGTTGCGTTTTGTGTTGCTACATAATCCTTTGCTCTCAATTCGTGCTCTGAAAGCTCCCAGAGCTCTCTCTGCTCATAGCTGCTCATGAGTCATGACCGGGTATGGGCACTACTACATTTAAAGCGTCTGTGTTGTTTCTGCGTTTGTGCTTTTGTCTTTGCTTCGTTTTGCGTTTTGTGTTGCAAGATAAGCCTTTGCTCTCAATTGCTCTCAGCTGGCTCCGAAGCTTGCTCCTTGCCCATAGCTGGTCATGACCACTAGATTTAAAGTTTCTGTGTTGTTTCCTCTCAACTGGCTCCGGAGCTTGCTCCGTGCCCATAGCTGCTCATGGCTGAAATGTATTAATTTCACTAGTACTCATTACAGATCTCTGCTTTCTACCATTGTCATTCTTTTCAAACAAAAACTACCATCTATACGTCAGGTAAAATACTTATGGATCAATCCTCGTATAACCTTCTTTTGTGTCTCAAATGGTTAAGCAATGATAGGTAAAATGAAATAATTTTACTTTTTTCAGAATTTTGTTAATTGTTAACAAGGATGGAGGAATATGGGTATACTAAAGTATAATACGACTCCTTTGAGGAAGTATATAAGAAATCTACCAAATTTGAACAAAATCTGGGTTAAATTTGTATACCGGTCAAACAATTCAACAGAAAAATAATTTTATTAATTAAAACTATTCTAAGACAAAAAAGACAAAGAATGCTTGAGGCTGCAGTTGCTTCCAGAAAGAACAAAAAAAATTATATTTTGTTTAAATTTAACTTGAAGATGTATTATGTAGGTAGGTACATTTAATTCTTTAAGCTTGAGAAGGTTTCCAAGGTCATTCACATACAATTTAAAGCATAATGCTGAAAATTAAATTCTTGCCATAAACATGTTACGCAAAAACATAAATTTAGAAAAATAAAAATTTCGATTAATTTAACTTTAATGTTGACAACAGCAACACTTCGATAAATTCTTTTTATATATTTTTTACTTCCCTTGCTAGAATTAGCAAAAAAAAAATGCTTGTAACGCATTTTTCTACTTTTTGTTGGCGTGGCAAACGATTTCAAGTTGAAAGGCTAAAAATTGACGCTCAAGTCTTTCATAATATTTTATACACTTGGCAGCTCTAGCGTTCATACAAATGAAAAAAAATATATATATATGACACACACCCGTCAGTCATACAATTAAAATAACAACAGTGAAAATGTCAGTGTTTTTATAATATTTTTTTATGTTTTTTATTTTCTGGCGTATCCTTTTTTTTCCTGCGTTAAAGGTGTGAAACATTCACAAAGCGCACCATCTGCTAACAACAGCTAGTATTACGCTCTCACGACCGCCGCTCCAGACGTTGACCTACCAACCCACCCAAAGCACGAAAAAACAAACCCCCCTCCCGCCCACTACGGTGAACGCAGACAAAACGTGCCATTTGGCTTTTGAAATGGATATTCATTCAGTTTTTACGTTTATTTCACTTTAAAACAAAAAAGTTCATTCAAAAATAAACAAATAAAAAAAAATATAGAGGGTGCTTTTGATTTGGTTGGGTTGGTGGTGGGGAGTCGAGCTTTGTTGGGTATTGGCAAAGTAGTTAAACGCATTACACTGCAAAGAAGTGAGTAAACTAAAGTTTCTACATACGCGGCGCGACACGCAAGGAAATGAATGTAAGTCAACAAATGAGTTGCAACCCCTTCTCAGTGAAAATTATAACGACACGCAAATCCAAAACCAGTTGGACTCCACCACCCAAAGACATAAGCCAAAAGAAATTTAATAAAAAAAAAAACAAAAACACACCGCCACGCAGTGAAGCGTTAAAAGAGCAACTTTATTTCAAACAAAGTCCTAGCAAAAACGGAACAATTCAATGCACGGTAAGGATAAAGTGTTGTAATTGTTATCCTTCAGGATATGCTGAATGGGTGTAATCGAAGCAGTATCGAAGAATGTGAGTGAGGTTACAATTAATACCATCGTGTTAGGTTTAGTTATTTTATAATACATGTGTTATATGTAGTGAAGATGTTGTTGTTGGTGTTGTAATTTTAGTAAAGATTTTACTTTTTTGTTTAATTATCCTTACCGGAGTAAGAATTAATTTTTGTTTAAATTAATTTTTTAATTAATGAAATGTTTGAATTATACAGTGACTCCAACACTCCTAAATATAAGTGGAATTTGGACGCATTCTTCTTGAGGCCTTCCTTTCAACTTTTCTTTTGAGGTTATATTGAATTTTCGAATCCGACGCTCTAATTGTTCAATATGATTTAGGTCAGATGATTCTGGGGGGGGGGGGGGATGTGCTAATGATTTTAGGACAATTATAAAGAAGTTATACCCTACAATCTCAGCCCTATGCTTCGGGTCGTTGTGATGGTAAAATTTAAAAGTTTCTTCTATTCCAAATTTCGCAGCATTTTGCTTTAGATTGTTTTTTAATATGCCTAGGTATATAAATTTGTCCATAATAACGTCAATAAAAACCAATTCACCGACTCCTGCGCCTGCCATGCACCCCCACACTATCACCAAACCTCCTCGGTGCTTCACAGTGGGGCAAAGGTTTTCTTTCCTCATTTCTTCATTGGGCTTTCGCCATAACATGACCCGACCATCCGATCCAAAAACGTTATATTGCTTTCGTCCACAAATATTACATCATCCTAGTCATTTTGGATTATTTCCTTTGCATACCTAAGGCGTATTTTTCTATTCTTTTCGTTAACAAAAAATTTTCGCCGTGCAACTCTTCCGTTTAATCCAGCTTCACGTATAGTTCTACGTGTCGTTTCTGGATGAACTGAAACTGATGTCCTTTCTTCATGCTCTGCATCTAATTTAGAGGCACTTTTTGTGGGGTTCCGTTTAATTTCCCTTACAATAGCCTGCTTGTCTTTAAGTGCCAGCAAAGGTAGGCGCCCAGTTCTGCACTTATTTTCGATACGGTGTTCTACGTTGAACCCTTTAATGATATCGTGCACTGTTGATCGACTCTTCTGAACAACTTCACTTATTTGGCTGACTGTTAAACCATCTTTAAAATGCTTAATTAAATAATTCACGAATTTCAATGGAACTTTCTTTCCGTGATTTGGTCATTTTAAAAACACCTTTATATTGAAGAAGCTTTAAAAAAAAAAACTTAAATAACGGCAAAAATTACAATTCAGCGTATTTAAGTCTATTACACAAGTGTCTTCTAGCAATTACAAATACGAACTAAATACGAACTTTCAGCATCTGAGCTCTTTGCCCGATGATTTGTGTGAGATCAATTCCAAGCATTAGCTTAATTCAAAGCTTTTCGTCCCGTTACAATAATTATTTAAGAGAAAAAGTGTCGATTAAGAGAGGGCCTACCACGTAGAATGATATTTAGTGCAAGGATTTTTTTTTTTTGTTTTAAGGTGGTATGCAAAATAATTGTGTACTTTCACAATTTTTTTGTCTTGTCCGATGATTTTTGTGACTAACTGTATGTTTATGATATACAGGGTTTTCCAATAGGGACTTGACAACTTTGAATTAAATTACTGAAGGCACCCTTTCACTAATCATAAAACTGTCACTGTCAATTTATTCAATATATTCAAAATTTACATCATGGTAAAGTACACGAACAAGCAATGTCTGAAAATTATAAAAATTTACTACCGAAGTTCGGAGTCGCTGATCGCAACTTTAAGAGCGTTAACTGCAATATTTGGTCGTAATTCTCTTCCTAGTAGACAGACAATAACAAGTTTAGTGCAAAAATTTGAGTCTACATATTCGTTGTGTGATGTTGCCGCGTTAGTAAGACAACGGATTGGTCGAAGTGTCGAAAATATCGCTGGCGTTCAGGCGTCAGGCGTAGCAAACGATACAATACAGTCAATTCCACGGCATTCTCAAGAATTGGGCATCGCCCAGACCACTTTATGGCGAATTTTGCGTAAGGATCTTGGTTTACACCCATACAAGATCACGCTGACTCAAGAATTGAAGCTGATGGACCATTTGAAGCAACGTACGTTCTTCTTTTTTCCACTCGATACTTGATAAAAGTGGGTCTGAACTTAACAGTAAAATATGTAATTAATCTGTATTCGTTATTATACGGGATATCTTTCTTGTATGACGGAGTCATTTTGACGTCTGCTTCCTCACACAGCAGTCTCTTCTTATTTTTTTTTTTTTTGTCTGAAATAAAAAGGAATTAACATCGAAATGTATAGTTATCTGAATAAAAAATTTTCTTAATTCGTAAAAATGTCGCTACTATGTATCCCGCACAAGGAAAAAAAACAAAAATTTCTCTCGAAATGACGATTGTTTGAAAAAATAAGTATTATTTGACCGTTTTTTAAGTTTGAATTTTTTCAAAATATTACAAAACAAAATTTTTACGTAATTCTAGTCTGGCTCATATAGAAAAGGGCCACACCAAATCTTAAGTTAATCGGTTCATTAGAACTTGAGATGTCATGTCAAACGTGTTGGAAAAAGCAGTTTCGGGAAAAACGCTTTTAAAGTTTTAAGCAAAGTTAAAGGCAGTCAAATTCATACAAACGGACGATTTACTTACATTTCGCTAATCGGCGATATAAAATATATTACAATGACCTCAGGAATTCTTCAGTGTGTATAATATATAAAGGTGTATAATATATAAAGTAGTTTCTTGGGACTATTCATCCCCAGGTAGTCAGAGAACATCAGCCACCCACTGTTCGATTCGCTATGGCAGAACCGGTTTAAAAAATAGCTATAACTCCGTAAATAGTGGAAATTTTAAAAATTCCTTTGGAGGATATATTCTTGAAGGTCTATTCTTCAAAAATAAGCAAAAAAATAGATTTTTTCAAAATTCTACACTAGAATACTCCCTTAATATCCCAAACTAGCAAAATAGAGTGTCATGATGCAACTCTTTAGTAATTTACTCAAAAAGGGCAGAAGTCGGAGAGAACCGGAGAACACCAATATGAAACCAGGACATTCATCTTTAATTTAAAAAAAAAAAAATCAGCTCAGTGCAAAGGGGGGAACTTCAGTATAACTTCATGTGAAATTAAGCGAAACATAAACAAAACACTTGTTAGGACGATCCTCACAAGGCAACGCGGCCATGCGGAGAAGCACGAATTTGGATGCGGATTCATGGTTGGAAAGAGACTACGGCATCATGTTCTGCGATTCACACCTATGAAAGAACGACTTGCCATAATCCGTTTCAAAACAAGATTCTTCAACATAAGCCTGATTTGTGCGCACGCTCCGACAGAAGATAAGGACGATCAGACCAAAGACAGCTTCTACGAGCGCCTTGAAGATGCCTATGAGTGCAGCCCCCGCCACGACATAAAAATCGTGCTTGGTGACTTCAACGCCAAGGTGGGAAAAGAAAATATCTTTGGTCCAACAGTCGCACAGTTCAGCCTCCACGACAATACCTCCGATAACGGAATGAGGCTGATTGACTTTGCCGCAGCACTAGATTCAAGCCTCTCAATATTCATAAAGCAACTTGGCTGTCTCCTGATCAAAAGACGCGTAACCAAATTGATCACGTTTTGATTGACGGAAGGCACTCTTCCAGTGTTTTAGATGTACGCACGATCCGTGGTGCCAATATAGACTTGGATCATTATCTTGTCGCAGCCAAGATCCGTACACGTCTGTGCGCAACCAAGAATGCGCGCATTCCAGCACAGAGAAAGCTAGACGTCGAAAAGCTGCAATCAAAGCAAACAGCCGAAGACTTCGCTACTCGACTCTCACTCCTGCTTCAAGAAAGCACTCCTCCGATCGACGATATATGCACGCAGTGGAATCATATTTCCCACTCTATGCGTACGGCTGCCTAAGAGGTGATTGGCTATCACCGCCCTTGCAGAAACCAGTGGCACGACCAAGAGTGTCGCGACGCCACTGCAGAAAAAGACGCCGCCTACAAAGCCACCCTGCAGTCGGTTGTAACGCGTGCTGCTAAGGAGCGATACAAAGAAAAGAGGAGGGAAGAGAGACGCATTTTCACGTGAAAGAAAAGGGAAGCGGAAATGCGTGAGTGCGAGAAAATTGAGATGCATGGTGACAGGAATGAGGTCCGAAAATTTTTCGAAAAAATAAGACGCTTGACCGATGGTTTCAAGACCGGGCCCTCTTCCTGCAAGGATGAAAATGGGATTCTAGTGACAGATATCCAGAGTACACTGATGATGAGGAGGGAACACTTCTCTAGGCTTCTGAATGGCGACGACGACAACAATCCCGCCAATAGAGATGATATCCCGGAATCCCCAATTTTGGACGACAGCGTTGAAGTTCCGCTGCCCGACCATAGTGAAGTCTTGAAAGATATAGCTCGGCTTAAAAACAACAAAGCCTCAGGACCCGATGGCTTACCTGCTGAGCTCTTCAATAATGGAGGCAAAGCTCTATTTAAATGCATTCATGAGCTTCTATGCAGAATATGGTCAGAAGAATGCATTCCAAACGATTGGAACCTCAGTGTGCTCTGCCCAATCCACAAGAAAGGCGATCCCACCATTTGCGCCAACTACCGTGGGATAAGCCTTCTTAATATCGCATATAAGGTCCTGTCGAGCGTACTATGTGAAAGACTGAAGCCCATCGTAAACCAGCTGATTGGACCTTATCAGTGAGGCTTCAGATCTGGCAAATCAACCATAGACCAGATATTTACGCTACGACAAATCTTGGAGAAGATCCTAGAGAAACAAGTCGACACACATCATCTTTTTGTCGATTACAAAGCCGCCTTCGACAGTCCAATAAGGAATCATCTATACTCCACCATGTCTGAATTTGGTATTCCTGCAAAGCTCATTCGCCTTTGCAGAATGACACTGAGCAACACCAGCAGCACAGTTAAAATCGGGAAGGACCTCACTCCTCCATTCGATACCAAACGCGGTTTTAGGCAAGGTGATTCCTTATCGTGCGACTTTTTCAACCTAATGATGGAGAAGATCATCCGAGCTGCTAATTTGAGACGCAGTGGCGCGATATTCTACAAAAGTATTATGTTGCTGGCGTATGCTGATGATATCGATATCATTGGCCACAATACGCGCGAAGTCAGCGCAGCATTCTCCAGGTTAGCGATAGTGTAGAGTCGAATGGGTCTTGTAGTGAACGCAGATAAGACGAAATACCTAGTGTCAACAAACAAACAGTCCCAGCGTCTTGGAAACCACGTCACTGTTGACAACATCTCCTTCGAGGTTGTTAAGGACTTCGTCTACTTGGGATCCAGCATAAACTCTTTCAACGATGTCAGTATTGAGATAAAACGAAGGATAACTCTTGCCAACAGGTGTTACTTTGGGCTGAGTAGGCAATTGAGAAGCAGAGCCCTCTCTCGACGAACAAAACTCACGCTCAGTCATTAATCATGCCCGTCCTATTATATGCAGCACAAACCTGGGCGTTGAGCAGTTCTGATGAAAAGACTTTGGGAGCCTTCGAGAGAAAGATCCTTCGTAAGATCTTCGGTCCAATCTGCGTCAGTGGCGAGTACTGAATTCGATGGAACCACGAGCTGCGAAAAAAATATTCGATTCGGTGCCCGGTGGTGGTCAACGCAGAAGAGGACGCCCACATCTTCGTTGGAAGGATCAGGTGTTGGATGACCTGACCACGCTTGGTGTTTCCCACTGGCGCCAGCAAGCGCAAAACAGAAATGGCTGGCGCAATTTTTTATACGAGACCAAAACCGACTAACGGTTATAAGCGCCAGATAAGTAAGTAAGTAAGTAAACAAAACACCGAAAAACTCCCAAGTTTAGTACACAAAAAATTGTGGAAAAAAATGCTTTTTGACACATTTTTAACACTTACACAAAGAAAATACCTGGCTTTTGTATTTTCATTCTTTTAAAATAGTTTTTTAGTTTTAGTTTTTTTTTTGCGCTTTTTCACCAAATGTCGTTATCAAACCGGCTTCTGACTTTCCACTAATAATGCTTATAGTACGCTCACTTCCAATGCTTCTATTAGGGAATAAATGTTACTAAGACAAAAAAAAGTTAACAAATAATAATTTGGCATTAGAAGATCTAGTTTACATCATTGATTTTTAATATTACTGACACTGATTTCTTTAATTTTGTCATATGAAGGGAACCACTGTGCTACCGTTTAATCAATGCTTACTACTATTTAGCTCTCTAAAAATACTTCTTATTTGCTTTAATTTAGGTCTAGGACTTGCTGCATTGTAACTTATGTCTTTTGAAATAGTTTTTTAAATCTATTGAAAAAAAAAATATTACCAAGCGCACTAAACTTTATACCCGAATTCTTCTCTCTAAACTTTGCTAATTTTCACTGGTTTCCGTTTCGCTTTCATCTCACGGTAACTCGGTTTGCTCATGCCTTTCCATCGTCGACTTGTCTGATCAACGTTAAACACTGTTATTTATTGCACTCACCTGAGTTTATTTTTTAATTCAACACATTTTCAACGCAGCGCAACATTTGGTGCTCATATGTTTTCATGACTTTTATTGTTGTTGGTGTTGTTGTTTCAGGCTTTGTTTATGTTCCTGCACTTGTTGTTGTTGTTGTTGTATCTACTCCTTTATTGCCAACAATTTTTCTCTGTCCTTTCGCAGCCGCCACTTAACAAGCGTAATTGTAATTTTCCACTTTTCCGGTTTTTCCCTGCTGGTTTTTCCTTATTGCAAATAAGAAAAAAAAACACTTCTATGTATTTATAGCTGTTACTTTTTTTTTATTTCATATTTTTCAACAAGGAATTTCCGTGAGCGCAGAGCTGTAATTCATTAAACAAAGCAAGTAAATGTAATATAATTAATTCGCATGCGATAAATAAAAATATTATTTATACTTATGTACAATGTGTAAACATTTTTAGATATGCAGCCATGTATAAATGTGCCATCAATTTAATTTAGGCATCTAGTGCAATTGGAAGTGTGTGTGAACTTTGAAAGCAATAAATATAGCATGATACAATTTTGCTTTTATTAATTTTCTAAGGATTTTTAATTCAGAGAAAAAATATGTCTGTAACTTTACTGTGGCATGCTATCTTATTTATTTGTAAAGCACCGTTGCCAGATTGGGCGATTTATCGCCAATTGGGCGCTTTTTTTCTTGTTTTTGGGCTTAAATTTTTAGGAAATCGCCTGGCGATTTTTTGGGCGAAAGTTTGACTCAAACATAAGAAGAACGTAAAAAAAAAAACAAAAAAACAGTGAATAGAAAACTGTCAAATGTGTTCAAATTCATAGTTTTAATTTTTGTGCGTGCTGAATGTTTTTTTTAGTATTTATCGTGAAGATAAAATAACATTAAGGTAGGCACTGCTCCTGGCTGCAACAAAATGTTGTGGAACAAGCAACGTTGCAGCGATTGCGTCTTGCTTCATTAAGGGGCACACTAAAAGACGAGCTATTTTCTTTTTGAAAAGGCTTCTTACAAATTGCACAACTTCTGGGCATTAAATCGTTTAAATAATTTTCATCAACAACACAAGTCTAATTGGAAAATTTTATTTGTTTTGCTTTTTTTCGTTCAATAGCCGATTTTGACAGGTGCTGTACCCACCACAAGAGAGAATTTCAACTACTAACTCTACCTTCCTTAGTATACCTTGGTTGAAATCACAACATTTATTCAAAGGCTTGTTTCAAAAATTATAAAAGAAGACATTGTCAAAAATTTCAATTTTGATAATTTAGCTACATTCAGCTTAAATAAAATTTTAGCGGATAAAAGCAATTATAAAAGAATTAATGACCTTACATTTCATTATCAGTTCCATGAAGAAATTCACAAAGTGATGATATTGTTATGATAGACATACTATCAAAATGCCAGAATTTCATTAAAGTTTTAATCAAGGAAATGTTAAAACGATTACCTATGCTGTTAGAAATTTTTGAAAATGCTTTTATTTTATGTCCTGAAAGATGTTTAAACTAGTATATAAGACCTTCTTTCCGTGAACTCCCTCTTCATTATCTATCTCTTGAAGAGCGACGTGCAGAAGAAATCGAATACGAATCTTTGTTGAAATTTCCATGAAGCAATGTTTTCAAAAACAAAGTGCCATCTGAAAGTGAAGAATTTTGGTAATCGGCATACAAAATTAAGACAGCCGTAGGCGGAAAAATGTTTAACAATATTTGTAAGTTGGCATTCATCTTGTATAAACTAAATCAATGTATGAACTAAACAATACTTCGAGAATTGATGAAACGGAGGAAGAGTCTAATATGGCTGAAGGAACTACGTTTTTTGCAAAAAGTTTTTTTTTAAAGTTGCATATTGAAAAATTCTAAAAAGTTATAGTCTCTAAAAAAATGTTCTTTAACGATCAAAATTCTCGTATAAAATAGAAGTAGCTTTTTTATTATTTTTTATAGATCTCAAAAATATGAAAATAAGAATATCTAATACTATTAACAGATCTCAATATTATTTGAAAAAAATGTATATAATTTGTTTTGTTTTTTCTAATATAATAAATTTCTTAGAAAAAATGGCGATTTTTGGCGATTTTTTTTTTCATTGGGCGATTTTGGGCGATATTTTTTTTAAATCTCGCGCTTTTCTCAAAAAAGTTCTGGCAACACTGTTGTAAAGTCATTTTAAATTTTGCATGATACAATTTTGTTTTCCTCCATGTTCTTAGGACTTTTTAATTCATATTAAAAATATGTTTTTAACTTTACTATCGCATGCTATCTAATTTGTTTGCAGAGGCTATTTTTCTTGCATGCTAACTGTGCTGTACTCTTAATTTTGCCACGTTCTCTTAATATCAAAACACGTTTTTTTCGCAATGAGCGCCAAACATGTCCTCGCTCCATGCTTCCATTGTGAGCATTGTGAGCTCCACCATCCAGTTTTATCACCAACGCATGTGCACCGCTAATTTATGCTCATTTTTTGTAACGGACATTTCTCATGCCGACAGTGCACAAACATTGTTTTGAAAATCGCCGCATCCGTGACGTAACGGCTTTCGTATGAGACAAAAGTTATTTTTTATGAACACAGATTTCATGACATCGATATCGCAATTGTAGACCGCTCACATCATGAAATTTATCTCTTGATATATTTCTTCAGATATATTTCATGAGATGAGCTGTCATGTTTTTACACTTTTCAGTAAATATGGAAATGTATGCACAGCTTACAACCATTCATTCAAGAGAAGAAAACTGCAAAAAAATTAAGAAAGTGCAAAAATATAAAATGGAGTGGCAGATGGCAGAAATTATAAACTTAATAAACTTTAATAAACAATTCGATTGCTTCAAGATAGTGGAACTACTTTTTTTCAAAAAATGGATTTACCCAAAATCTTCACTTTTTTTAAATTTGCTTCATTTATCAAATATTTCAACAATTTCAAAATTGTAAGAGCTTGAACGCAGCGAAACATTCTGCTTGACGTCACTTTGAAAATTAAATTTCATGATATAAAATGGCCATCTAAAAATTATAGCATGAAATCTGGATATCATGAAATTCAATTTAACAGTTCGCATGCAATTAAATATTGTAAGTGAGGACCGCCTGTTAGCAGAGCTGCCAGAAACCCAATTTCCAAATCGTCCCAAACCTTTTTAAAATCGTGTTTTTATATTTAAAATCGTGCCAAAATAGTCATATCAATGAAAGATCAAAATATATTTTTAAAAAAAAATTTAAAAAGAAAAATTAATTAAATATAAATTTTGAAGTTATATCTCAAAGTAGTAGCTATTGAATGCATTTTATCGTGAGTCATGGATACCATTGAGCATCCGTTTGAAATGTATTTTGCAAATGCAAGAGTAGGAAACAAAATCAATTTACTTTGATTCCTACCAGTGACGGACCTACATACAAGCTGAAAGAGCTTTAGCCACCCCCCCCCCTCCTTGTAGAATTTTTGTATGGTAAAAAACTAAAATAAGCCCTTCAACCTCCCTTGGGCTACAAAACTGCTTTCTTAGCCCCCCTCTGGTGAATCCTAGATCCGCCACTGATTCCTACTTATAAATTTAAGTGTAATTTTTGTTTTTATTAAATTATTTTGTGGTTCTAAAATATTGGGCAAGAAAAATTATTTAATTTCCCTGAAGAGTCTCAATTTTTACACTTTTTCTGTTCTGTTTGTTTTTAGTTCTGGAAAAAATTAATCGTATGAGATTCTCATGAGATCGTATGAGAATCTCATGAGAATCTCATACGATTAATTTTTTCTCATACGAAAGCCGTTTCGTTCACGGATGCGGCGATTCGGCCCCTGATTAAGCAACGCAAATGAAAATTTGTTACATGGAATTATTACTTGCTTAGTATTAGTGCCAGGATTAAAAATATGATACACCAATAAAGGTCAATTCTAAGAATTCATAACAAAATTAGATAAAAAATTTCTGACGTCATGGGGACACAGAGAGGGCCGCTCAAAGATGCAACATTCAGACAATGCAACATTCATTCAACGGCGTTGCATTGAAATTTTACTCGGTGGGTATATAAGCTATGATTAATGTTTAAAAGGAAAATTAAGGATTAATACTTGGCCTTACGACAATAATAAATAAAAAAATTCTGACTTCACCAGGTCGTGAATATAGCAGCTTATGTAACAGAAATGTATAATCGTTGCATGAAATTAGATTTGTCAGCATAGATATGTCATTACGCCTCACAACTAAAATACAAGAAAAATTATTACTATCATGGTTACAGGAAACCACATAATGCATTATGTTGGAAACCACATAATGCAGTACAAATGCTACAACCATGAAAAAATGTTGCATGAATTTTTAACACTGTGCCTACTGGCGTAACGGTAAATTTTAAGGAACGAGAATGAAGGTGAGGTCTTCAAGCACATGATAAAAATAAAAATAAATTTACGGCATCATGAGGCCCCTCAGGGAACCGCCTAATGTGATGCATATGCATCACTTTTGCTGGATTAATTGCATACAGCCGGGGCAAAGGAAAACCACAACCAATAGAGAAGCAAATAAAGAAAAGAAAATAAAGAAGTGCAAAAATAAAAGCAACAAAACCAACAACAAAAACAGCATTAACATCATGAACATCAACATCAACATCAACATCAACATCAACATCAACATCAACATCAACATCAACATCAACATCAACATCAACATCAACATCAACATCAACATCAACATCAACATCAACATCAACATCAACATCAACATCAACATCAATATCAACATCAACATAACCATTAACATCAACTTCAACATCAACGTCAACATCAACATCAACATCAACATCAACATCAACATCAACATAAACATCAACATCAACATCAACATCAACATCAACATCAACATCAACATCAACATCAACATCAACATCAACATCAACATCAACATCAACATCATCAACATCAATATCAACATCAACATCAACATCAACATCAACATCAACATCAACATCAACATCAACATCAACATCAACATCAACATCAACATCAACATCAACATCAACATCAACATCAACATCAACATCAACATCAACATCAACATTAATATCAACATCAACATAACCATTAATATCAACATCAACATCAACGTCAACATCAACATCAACATCAACATCAACATCAACATCAACATCAACATCAACATCAACATCAACATCAACATCAACATCAACATCAACATCAACATCAACATCAACATCAACATCAACATCAACATCAACATCAACATCAACATCAACATCAACATCAACATCAACATAAACATCAACATCAACATCAACATCAACATCAACATCAACATCATCAACATCAATATCAACATCAATATCAACATCAACATCAACATCAACATCAACATCAACATCAACATCATCAACATCAATATCAACATCAACATCAACATCAACATCAACATCAACATCAACATCAACATCAACATCAACATCAACATCAACATCAACATCAACATCAACATCAACATCAACATCAACATCAACATCAACATCATCAACATCAATATCAACATCAACATCAACATCAACATCAACATCAACATCAACATCAACATCAACATCAACATCAACATCAACATCAACATCAACATCAACATCAACATCAACATCAACATCAACATCAACATCAACATAAACATCAACATCAACATCAACATCAACATCAACATCAACATCAACATCAACATCAACATCAACATCAACATCAACATCAACAACAACAAAAAACAACAAAAATCTAAAGTAGGGAGAAGGAGTGCACCGAATAAATATTCTTTGGTAGCATTTGGAGTCATGCAAGTGACCCCAAGAGCTGGTTGGATTAGTAAATGAATGTAAATCGATAGTAAACGTTAGTAAATTAATGTTGCTTGGCATGAACGTCCGGATGATTTATCTGTTGGCGTCAATTTCTTGAACCTCGACTTCTATCCAAGGAAACCGTAAAATTAAGCCGACAAGATGATAAACACTAAAATGCTCTGACTGTTTGGTGCGGCTTATGGTACAGCGGCATCATGAGACCTTTTTGTTTCGAAATGAGGAAGAAGACATCGTTACCCTCAATAGTCTGCGATATAGAGCGATGTTTACCGACTTTCAGTGGCTAGAGCTCGACAACATCGATATATCCGAGCTCAAAATGGCCGAGTTTCAACAAAATGGCGATACATGTCATACAAGCAACGCAACTCTCGAAGTGGTGAAGGAGAAATTTGGCGAGCGGATCATCTCACGGCGAGCGTTCTTCAATTTATCGCCGCAATCAAGCGACTTAACGTCCCTCGATTATTTTCTCTGAGGCTACGTCAAGTGCTTAGTCTACGCAAGCAAGTCAAACATTTTTGAAGAGCTCAAGGCCAACATTCGAGACACTTTTGCTAGAATAATGTCACAGATATTGGTCCGAGTCATCCAAAATTAGATAGACCGCTTGAAGTACTGCCCACAAAGCCATTTAATAACATACATAACTGCAAAAAATTGAGCATTAAAATAAGTTTGTGGAACAAGTGAAAATGAAATAAAAGAACGCATTGAACACACCCTCCTTATTGAAAAGTTTTATTTGTTTCAGCAAACTGAATAGTTAAATTAATTAAAATATGAGTTCCTTTGAGTTTTGGTTTTCAGACAGTGACAGCTCGGATGATGACGAAAATTTAAAAATTAAAAGAAGAAATTTAAGGGATGCCTCAAACCCGATGAAGTTACCTGATGGAGTGTGAGTTAAATATTCAGATTTCAATTCATGACTAAAATTCTTACTTTTTGCCACGCTGCAGTAGTTCTAATTGGTGGACCAAAACTATTAAA
The DNA here is from genome assembly GCA_943735915.1 of Pherbina coryleti. NCBI lineage: Eukaryota > Metazoa > Arthropoda > Insecta > Diptera > Sciomyzidae > Pherbina > Pherbina coryleti. Next base: position 146,962,497 of record OX030950.1, on the reverse strand, counting down.
CTTGGTTGCCAGCGCTTGCCACTTCCCATCAGCAGTCCCCTTGTCTGTAAACTTCATCCCCTTAGCGAGCGATGGGTTTTTGGCCATAAAACCCACCATCTCCTCAAACTGTTTTTGGGACGTTATCTTCACACTAAATTAAAAAATTTATTAATATTTCTAACTAAAAAAACCCTTAATTATATATTTTTATTTACCTTTTTTGTTCGCTCATCTTTCTCACTTAAAAGAGGAATGCGAGTAAATTGTCACTTTAATTTGCCCAAAATGTGTTCAATGTGACAACAAGAATACGAATTGAAGTCACAGTGACACGCGTCACCTCACATGAGAAAAAGTGACAACAAGAATAAAGGCAAAAGCCAGAATCAATTTGAGTCTTACACCTTTGTTATGTTTTTAAATTTATTTTCCTATTCTTATTTGATCACCCTTTATATCTCAATATCCTAGGCTTAATGGCAACTATCATGCGATAAATTTTTCAAAAATCTCAATAATTAGCAAGCTACAAAAATAAGTTTCTCCCATTTAAACATAAGTCTTTATTTTATTTTCGTTTTCAATACTTTTAAAACGTAAAAGTAAAGCTTAACAACAAATGTTAACGATTGCTAGCTAGTTAGTTCAATAATTAATGACCGAATTTTGCTCAGCAACAATGAGCAACAACGTTGGTAATAAATTTTCAAGAAACACCGACATTTGTTAAGTATAAGCCGTACATTTTTATTTTTTTTTTCTCTCTCTTTTATATTCCTGTGAAACATACATAAATAAAGACAGATGAATGCACGCTGTAAGCCGTCAACAGGGGGCGTGCTGAAGCATTTAAAAGCATGTGCAGGCAGTTTTATTGCCCAGGAGGTAAGCATAGAGCGCAAGGGGTTGTTGTTGTTGTTGTTGTTGTAGTTTGGAGAAGTACGCAGAAACTCGAGTTAATTCAATTTCACTTTCGTTACAAGTCATTAACGTGTAGACTAGAGAATAGACGCAAACTTAACTCTATTTTACTTCATGGTATGCGGCGATCCGCCCACACACTGCATGAATGAGTTAATAAATCCTAAAGTTAAAGTAAGAGAGCCTGGCTGCCGGTACCGTGTGGTATGAATTACCAGTCAACCGCGCTGTGGGTGGTAACGACAATGTTGAGGGAATGCTGAGAAGTTTCAAAGAATGGGTTAAGCATTATTTTTTCATTTATATAAGATTTAAACTAATCAATTCTCAAAATACGATGACGATAAAGAGGGCGCGAATAATTCGATGTTGTAGCTTATAAGGGTTAAGTATCATGAAGGCATGTAACACTCACACACTTACAGAGTAGCGCTTGGAACACTTTTTGGTGCTGTGGGGATGTGAGGTTAACGCAGCAGCTTATTAATTGCATTGCATTTAATTTGAAACTCATCTGCATAGAAAATCCACTTTAACGGTAGTAAAGAAATCCAACTCATCATCATCATCATCGGCATCTATGTAGCTTCTTGGCAATTTCAAACGCACTCCCCATGGAGCTTAATTCCTTGGCATCGGAGGCACATTAAGTTCAAAGTTCGTTTCAATTGCTTTCTGAGTTCAGCTAGACGTTGCCGCTTCCTGCAATGGTCGGCTAGCAGCGGATTTGCCACACAGCATGGACCCGTTGTTTTCTCAACAATTAATGAGCTACTGACTAGTTGACTTGAGGGCCAATGAAAGTTCCGATTTTGGCAATGAAGGCAAAAGCTAGTCGCAGTTTCTTTGACTCTGGTATGTAGCTTCATTTATTCAGTTTTTGCTATAATAAAATGCTGAATAATTGATAACTATGTGAGTGTGTAGGTATATCTGTGTGTGTTTATGTGCTGTTTGGCTCTTAATTTGCTGGGCTTTATTGCATGTATTTGTGTTATTTCCACTGCTCATCCTTGCTGTGTGGATACCTCAACTTCATTCGCTTGGCTATTATGCCCAGCGTAAGAACAACTAAAACGTTGTTCCCATACGCACCGGATCTACCCTTTTGTTGTTGTTGAAATTGTTTTTGTTTTTGCCACCGATGACTTTGCCATTTGGCTTAATGAATTTTTACGGAGCTCGTTAATAACATTCACCTTTTTAACTCTTGCGATTAATTGTTTTCGGCTTAAATTCTACACTTAAAGCCATTAAAATGTCTGAGTCATTTTCAATATACATTTCTAGAATTAACTTCGTCCAAAAGAACTAATTTTATAAGAATAATCTTAATCGCGGAAACGAATATTAATTCTCTAAAATTTAAATTTTTTAAGAATATTGAAAACAATTTTGAGCTTTAGGACAAGTATGTTGACAACAAGACAACATGAAGACAATAGTCTATTTTGACATTTAACCCAAAATGAAACGAGTACCTTCAATCGTCTGAAACAAGAAGAAGACTGCTTGGCACAGCTGTTGTTGACTGTTACGCTGTTACGGAACAGAACGTCCAGTCGCAATGTTTCGTTCAGTTTCGATCAGTTACATATGTGCATTTTGGGTTTTAACATTGGCTTCCATTTGTTCGAACTTACTCGTTATGCCTCGTTCTGTTTATTTTGGTTAAGCCTAATGAAGGTAACAACCAGCAACAACAACAACGGCTCTGTATAGAGCAAATCACACAGCAGACTAGACAGACTGTTTCGTTGGCCGCTAGTAGGAGATCAGTAGTCTTGCATGACTTTTCACTGTGATCCACTCAAACTACTAATATCCCACTTATACTGCCAATATGCGGACAAAGTTACCCGGAAGATTATTTTGACAGAGAGAACGCCTAACAACAAAATAACATAACCTCAACATGCCCTGATAGCGGTAAATCGCTGTGATCGAATATATTCAAATTAAAGATTTTTAAGAATTATTAAGGGAAAGAAAGGCGTTCACGTTAGTCGAGTGATTACCACCCCAGAGGTCACGGCACGGATCCCCTCGAGGCCATAGTCTACGCTTCAATCTTCCTTTATTGCGAGTAGGCTTGGGTAGTTCATGAACGAACTAGTTCAATTGAACGATTCCCACTCATGAAGTATGTGAACTAGTTCAGTGTTTCTCATTCTTTTAGTTCATTTTAGTTCAATTGATATTGCAGCGAGTAGGAACAGAACGAACGAGAGAAAAATAACTAAATTCACTAAGCTATGGTTTGAGTCCTTGGTTTGAGACTTGGTTTGAGACTTTTTCTGTCTGCACTAATAGAAATGTCAGATTTGATGGCTATCACATATTCATACCAAGTTTGTTTCATTTTATATAACTGTACATTAGGGTGCCACTTATTTTTAAACTTTTAATTTTTAAGAAGCGCGCAGTGGTATTTTGTGACATTGAATCTAAAACTCAATTCTTCAAAATTTTAGTAAAATCTGATAACAAAAACACAGTGTACATTAACGAGTAAACGAAACGAACTAAAAGACCAATCGAACTAAAAGACCTAACGAACTAAAAGAACGAACGAACTAAAAGAACAAACGAACTAAGAGAACAAACCAAATAAAATATGCAACGAACAAAAAGAACGAACGAACTAAAAGAGCTAAATGAATGAACTAGTTCATTACATACGGTTGAATTAAAAAGAGCGATCTTTGTGGTGAACTAAAATGCCCAAGTCTAATTTCGAGTTCATTTAATTTAATCATTAAACAAAAACCTGGGTATCATACATCCATGAAATAATTTGAAATTTTATAACTCCTCTAAGTGAGAGGCATGCCTGAAACTACTCACAGCGTTGCATTTCAAGACGATTCTACGTGTTGAATCGCATCAAAATACCGTGTATTTTGCAAGTGAACTGTTAAATTTCGCTGTTTTCACGCGTGAAAAAGGTGAAAAAACATTTTTCCAATATGCATCAGCGTTGCATGGAACTATCACTCGCCAAGCATATAAGTGGGACGATAGTCACAAGGCAACGCCTGAGGGTCAGGCGCGATTTTCACATGGAATTTCACGTATCGGACTGCCTCAAACTAGTAAGTCCAGTATAACCCATGTCGCAATCATCTTTGCCACACGGCAAATTGGCAAACTTTAGTTTGACGGCTAATCAGAGAACGCCAATAAACGAAACGATATCCATACAGATCTCTCAGAGGGTGATACTAAGACGTTAATTTTCATTCGTTTCGTTCGTGAGGGCGAACGAAACACGAAACTTTTCAGTGGAAGAGAGGACTAACGTAATTTTTATTATTTTTGCTAACGTATCAGTATAGAAAACGAAACCAAAGCAAACGTTTCATTAATGATCACTGGTATGAAAAAGGCATTGAACTTAAACTACGTGGAAAGAGTCAGCAGGCGAATGATGCTTGCCTCTTCTATCGCATTGATTTAGAATTTTGCTTTTGACCTGTTTGTCAAATATCATCATTCAGTGGTTGATATTTGTGAACGTAGGAAAAAAAATTTTATTTGAAGAATCTAACAATGAAAATCGCTTCTATACTTTTGTCCTCTTTATTTTCGTTTGCTTTGCTTTTCTGTTTTAATTTGATATTCTAAGTCAAACATTCATCAAGTTTGAGGCAACTTTTTTAACACGAACCCTGAAAATATGCAAACTGCGCAAAATAGTGCGAAGTGGAGAAATATTTTATTGTTATCCGACGATCGTTTAACGAATCGTTATTTTGGTTTCATTTGTGTCTCTTCGTCGCTCAATCATTTTTTTTTGTATATGGTTTCGCTAGAAAAAGAAAACGAAAAACAAAACAGAAGCCCTAACCAAAATAGACGAAACGAGACGATTGCAACTTGCCGAACGTTTGCAATCGTTACGTCTGTTTTGACGTAACGATTGGTCTGTTTTTATATAACCCAAAATGAAACGAGTACATCCAATCGTCTGAAAAAAGAAGAAGGCTACTCTGCACAGCTGTTGTTGACGAGTTGAGACGCTAAAAGTTCGGTTCTTACGGAACAAAACGTCTTGTCACACCGTTTCGTTCAGTTCGTTGAGTTTACGTTTGCTTATTTTGGGCAACAACATTGAATTGCATTTAAGCGAACATTTCTGTCTTCACTCGTTACGTAGCGACTCGTCTATTTTGGTTAGGGCTAGACGCCCAATCGTTCATTTGTTGTTTGAATCGTTTTTGTTTCGTTCCCTTGAAAGATCGGAACGTAACAAAATAGAACGATTCGTTTTTGTTTATTTTCGTTTTCTGCGGCTAATACGAGTGTCGAGTATGTTTTGTACAAGGTTTTTTGCTCATCAAATGAAAACAACAAAAGATTTTGTAAAAATTGTTTTTGTTATTTATTGATTTATCATTCAATAGCTACAAACTGTAGAACAACTTATTCGAAATGGCCACCATTTGCTCTCCAGCACTAGAGAAGCGATGATCCGGGCAGTCATCGATCGCAACACGCACGACATGCATAGGAAATTTTTCCACTGCTCGAACAAGAACGAGCTTTAGAGACTCGATATTTGGGTGTCTAGTAGAGCAGGACATACCCTCTAACACGGACAACAATTTTTAATCCAATGGGTTCAGGTCTAGGCTACCCGCTGGCCTAATAAGTTAGTAGTCAATTTAGCCCTATGAGTCGGAGCAGAATCTTATTGAAAGATCCACGGTTTGTTTTTGAATAATGTCGTGTTAAGAGGCTTCACAACAAATTTCCAAGCATCGGGTTCATACACTTTCACCGTAGTTTCGACTCCTTTTCACAAAAAAATGGAACTTGGTGACCCCATCATAGGCGACTCCCCACCAAACCATCACAGAAGCTGGTTGATGACCTCTCTGAACTTTCAGAACAAGTTCTGCTGCTTGGTGACCCCGTCATAGTCGACTCCCCAACAATCCATCACAGAAGCTGGGTGGTAACCTCTCTCAACTTTCAGAACGAGTTCTGCTGCATGTCGTGATGACAGAGCATACACTCTATCATTCTGTTTATTGAACGATTCCTCTTCGGTAAACATTTTTTCGTCAGTAAACAGAATTCGTCTGTGGGCGTTATCCACGTGCTTGAGAAGTAACGCTTTCAATTTTCGCTTACGTTGTTCCTTCAACGCTACCGTGAGAAGGTGCCCGGTGTGTTTTTTATATGCTCTGAGCCTCAAGTCATATTTAAGATTGGGAGAGATCGAATGGGTCGAGATATTCATCTCCTGCGACAAGATTTTTTGCTTTCGCAGCGGTTTTCGCTTGATTCAAGACTTTTTGGAACGGCCAGATTTTGGACGATCGATTATTCCACCAATATCCTCAAACAACTTCACAGTACGATACACAAAATTGCGAATGACTCCGAGTGGTCACAAGGTCCAAAAGATATTGCCTCTTTCCATGCCACATTTTTTTAGACCAACTATAACAACACGATTTACGAACGAGCCCCATTCCATGATTATAAATAACTACCGCCGAAAACGTTTTTCACGAAAAAGAAGCATAAATGCTAACTGTCCAATAGGCGTCAAAATGAAGCAAGTGCGTTTAGTAATTCACTCATAGTGAGCACGTTCAGTCGTGTACCAAAAACATGTGAGAATACAAGGTACATCAGGCTTGGAGCCCAACACTTAAAAAATATTTCAATAAAACAAAAAAGAATAAATATACAAATTATCCCCAAATTGAAATGTTTCTATGCCTTTCCACCACGCTCAAAAATTATCCTATATACACGCAAAGAAAAATAAAACGTTTATCAACAGTTTGCCGCAAACGAACTTCATTTGTCGTGCTTGAAATCGTTGTTTGCAAACGTTTCAACAGTTGTCTCAAAATAAAAGTCAGTTGCGAGAAACGCGTCATTTTACTGCAGGAAATTAATTTCCTTTGTCATAAACGCGAGTGATTTTAAAATTGCAGCAATTGAAAATTATTTTTTTCCCAACTGAAAACTTCGTTTGTTTTTCCCTTCGTTGTATAAACACAACGCTTATAGTTCAGAGTTACTTTTATTTGTTATAAAATAAGTTATTAAGTTGTAGTTTTTAATTCGTTTTACCCGCTTACCTTATAATTTTTTTGGAGAAAGCAAAAAAAAGTGTTGCCAATACGTCGTAAGAGGGATAAAAGGAGAAATTACCGGAAAAGCTTTGACACTGTCGAATTTCCAAAAAAATAATTTCTATCAATTTTTTGTATTCAAGCTATTACAATGGTAGGTAATGGGTTAAAAACATGGAGGAAGTCTATGTTGGCACAATGAATGTCAACAACCATTAAGAAAGTTTTTTCAATGTTATTTCCAAACGGAGTCATGAAAACGAAAAAAAAATCTCAACTCCTCCAACATTTAATTTAAATTCTCTCCACATTCACTTCACCATCAACTTTTCAAATGAGCATTTTAGAAAAAAATTAAACAACTAAAACATTTGCATAGCCTCCATAACAAACCATTTAAGCCAACAAATACCTCAACAATCAGCCTGCAGAGTTGCCAGTATCTGTGAAAACGCCTTATTTACTGATTTTAAAGTTTCTCTTGCTTACATTGTATGTTTTTTATCTTTATGTTCGCAAAAAGCGAATTTCTGCCTATCGGTTGTTTTTGTTGTTTGTGCTGTTCTCGCTATCTTTGCGATAAGATAATCATCAGCAAACATCGTTCAGCGTTTTGCATTGACGTTCAATTCACTTTAACGTGATCTCGATCGATGCATTTTTGCTGATATGCAAATTGTTGCTGCTGCTGCTGTTGTTATATGTTGGTTGCATGTTGCCGTTGTTGTGTTGGTAATAGTTGTTGTTGTTGTTGTTGTTGTTGTTGTTGTTGTTGTTGTTGTTGTTGTTATAGCTACCAAACAAGCAATTAGTGGCTTAAATGAAGAAATGCATGAACATTCAAATTGCAAGCATAGACCAAAAATATAATGCAATGAAATTGTACTGCAGCATAGTTGTTCCATTGTGGAATTTTGATTAAAAAGAAACAAAAATTTAAGATAACTGAGCAGTGAGCTAAGTGATTGTGATGAAAGTTCGTTTTCACACTAGTGCCAAATAAAGACAGAGGAGCTGATGCTTGCCGGCAGCGTTTAAGACTCGGCTCTTTCAAGGCTCTGCAAAGCAAAATTGGAAATTCGAAAATTCAAATTTCACTGCTTTCATACATTAACATAACCAAAGTGTTCAATTTGCTTCAAAAAGTGGGAAGAATGGTTTTCTTTTTATAGAAATTTAAATGGTCAAGGGATGGTAACCCGTTGTTTAACCCTAGAAACCATACCTTGTTTTGACGTAGAATACGTCATTCTCGTAGGTAAGTAGGGTCGTTGATAGTGATCAGATGTCGGTATTTATATCACAATTTGAGCCTTTGGTGTGCCTACAGTACAATGTTGATGTTAGCACTTATTGGTATGCTTGATCCTCACTGGCAGAAAAATTCATGTTTGAACTCTCTAACTTATATGAATTTTACACAATTACATGAAATATAGAGCCAACATTTGATGTTTTTGTTTGCTTAAGCTTGCTACCTATTTATCGACAGTTCGGTTATATCGACAAAACCATAAAATTTGTATGGGAGCCCCCTTAGGAGTGGTCGGAGGGAATAGGTGTCAAAGGCAAAAATGTTTCTTTTGCAAAAGTAATGGGGGTCGGTCATACATATTAACCCTTTCCGGCACTCTCTTAAAGGTCATATGCTCAGGTGTATGGAATAAATATACAAAAACCATAAAATTTGTATGGGAGCCCCCTAAGGAGTGGTCGGAGGGAATAGGTGTCAAAGGCAAAAATGTTCCCTTTGCAAAAGTAATGGGGGTCGGTCATACATATTAACCCTTTCCGACACTCTTTTAAAGGTCATATGCTCAGGTGTATGGAATAAATATACAAAAACCATAAAATTTGTATGGGACCCCCTTTAGAAGTGGTCGGAGGGAATAGATGTCATAGGCAAAAATGCTCCTTTTGCAAAAGTAATGGGGGTCGGTCATACATATTAACCCTTTCGGCACTCTTTTAAAGGTCATACTCTCAGGTGTATGGAATAAATATACAAAAACCATAAAATTTGTATGTGAGCCCCCTTAGGAGTGGTCGGACGGAATAGGTGTCAAAGGCAAAAATGTTCCTTTTGCAAAAGTAATGGGGGTCGGTCATACATATTAACCCTTTCCGGCACTCTTTTGAAGGTCATAATCTCAGGTGAATGGAATAAATATTTTGCTAAATATTTTTTAAAAAAGATGTCATCAAAAGCGAATTGAATTATTCTACGTCTTGTGTTACGACATAGTCGAAACTACTGTATCTTTTCTTTACGTTAACCTATTTGGGGTTCCTCTTCACCCCACTAACTTAAAAGCGGTATTTCGTTAAATTAAGAAACAAATAATACAAATTAAATCTTCCATTAAGTTGATGGACGAAGCTCCAATTGCTGTGCACGTTGGCGAATCGATTCATTCGGGTCCTCTTCAACATTTTGCTCTACAGCGGCAATTGTTTCTTCGGTGCGCACTGTTCGACGTCTCTGCGGATGCGTATTATCACATAGAGTAAACGTAGTGCGAAAACGACCCATGGGTAACCGAATTAATTGCTCTGATGGACGATTATGTCGACCATAAAATGGACGGAGCTTGCGGTAAACTTCGCGAACTGAACCATTATTTTCGAAATAAATTTGCACGCTTTGCAAGCGTTGTTCTTTTGTCAACCTGTTCATGATGAAATGGCAAACCAAACTGAACATAAATGACATTAGAGTTGCCAGATTCGACCAAAAAATGCCAGTTTTATCTCTATTCGAAAAACAAACCCCTGAAAAAAACACCCTTTATATATATTTATAATGAATCAATTTTAAAAAAGAATAACAAAAATACAAGTTAAAAAATAACTGTGATTTTTGACAACAATTCATGTTTTACAAAAAGGCAAACTGTAGACAGATTTTAATGAGTATTTCAAAAATCCATAAAAAAATAGTCCTTAAGGCCGAAATTCACTTAATGTTCTTGGAATCTGAAAAAAGACAAACAATTAATTATATATATGCATAAAAAATAATATTTTGAAAATATTACCATTTTAATTTTTAAAGATTTCTTTTAGCCAAAAAATTGCAGCTACTGCATATTTCCATGCGGTGATCAGCTCAAATGTGCCTTTCACATGTACTGCATGTTGTCTTAGTCTTTTTGTATTTGATCCTTGGATACAAAAGCATCTACCTTGCTTTGACTTTTTTGTAGAAGGTCCTTGAAGTAAGACATCATCATTGTTTTCAAAGTTGTCATCGGGTCCTAGAATTCTTTAGAATTTGTTCGATAGTGGTCCTCAAATTAAGGTTAATTTTTTGTTCTAACCTTTTTTGCATATAAAGTTTTGCAAAGAGAGACCCAGATTATGTAAAAAAAGGCTTCCTTTTTTGTTTTTTGTTTTTGTTGTTAATACCAAGGTTATATAACACCATGGAATTAATATCGGCCTGGTCAACATTCCGAAAAAATATCTTATTGGCCACCTCCGTATTTTTCTTGTCACGGAATAATTGTGGAGAAGTTGGTCAAACGTATCAACACCTTCTTTAGTAGTGTTGTAGAAATTTATAATTTCCAGTTTTTTTGTTTACGGATCAATTACCCTGTCTTTATGAAGTGAAGATACAAGGAGCACTCCTTTTCCTTTTTTTGGAGTAAATACAACCAAAGTTAGTTTATTCTTGAATGCAAACTGGGATGAAAGTTCTTCTTTTCTTCTGTTGGGTAAAAATGACGGTGGAACTTCAATCTTGTTTTTGCGAAGTGTTCCAACAACAGTAAGGTTGTATTTGGAAAGCATTTCTTCAACCAATTGAATAGAGGTAAACCAAGAATCCATAGTTAAGTTTCTGCCAGTTTTATAGATAGTCTCACTTATTTTTTAACAATTTGGATCCGTATAGGATCATTGGAACATCTTATTTCTTTTCCGATATAAGGAATTGCCGATACCATATAATACGTGAGGGCATCGCACCTTGTTATTATTTTAATACCATACTTATCAGATTTGGATGGAATGTAAATTCGGAAAGGATAATTCCCTCGGAATCCTAACAGCTGTTCATCGATTGTGCAGTACTCATGCGGCGTATAATATTTAGAGCAGTTGAAACAAAATTTTTCCCATATTGATCTAATTGGAGAAAGTATATCTGATCGATCTCTTGTTTCTCGATCGTCAAATCTCATACAATTAACTAGAAACTCAAACCTGTTCTGTCCCATAATTGGTTGGAAAATAGGGCAACATTTGATCGATCACATAGCCTATATGTTTCTCTGAGATTGTTTCTGAACTCCAGCAATGTAGAGTAGATCTATAAGCGCGCGAATTTCATCCATGCTTGTTGAGCCTGTGTATTTAAAAGTTAGAGCTGACGTTGAAGCTTCAATCTCGATATTTATATTGAAAACAATAGCTTTTAATATCGAGGAATGAAAGAGGAGGTCCGAAGCTTCAACCTCAGATCTCATAAATCTTGCTCTATCTCTACAACCTGGCACTTTTAGGACAATGTTCCTTAAAGCCGTTCTACTACTTGATGAAAGTGGTTGTGTTGTCCGCCGAAACTCATTCTTTCCTAAAATAATCCCACCGTGATGTCTTCCTTCTGGGACTTCCTCGTTTTCACCCTCACTTGCATAAATTTCGTCATCCTCCTCAGAATCCATCTCTCAATGTGGTCTACGCAGGCGTCAATATTTTCTTCATCACCACATCACTTTCAAAAAGAAGTCGTCTTAGCTCATTCTCATCTTCAGACATTTTGCAGCTTATTCCGTTTTGTATAAGTTTAAATATTTGACTTCTTAAAATTTAAAGAACAACACTCCTTCACTTTTGAATACCGCCAAGATATAGTTTTTACAAACTCCTTTCACTTAAAAAAAAAACTAACGCAAACCAATACGGGGTGCCAGTACCCCTCTGACTAAATTAACTAAATTGCTGCAGAACGTAAATACACAATGAAAAAAAAAGATACAGTAGTTTCGACTATGTCGTAACACAAGACGTAGAATTATTCAATTCGCTTTTGATGACATCTTTTTTAAAAAATATTTAGCAAAATATTTATTCCATACACCTGAGCATATGACCTTCAAACGAGTGCCGGAGAGCGTTAATATGTATGACCGACCCCCATTACATTTGCAAAAGGAACATTTTTGCTTTTGACACCTATTCCCTCCGACCACTCCTTAGGGGACTCCCATACAAATTTTATGGTTTTTGTATATTTATTCCATACACCTGAGCATATGACCTTTAAGAGAGTGCCGGAAAGGGCTAATATGTATGAGTGACCCCCATTACTTTTGCAAAGGGAACATTTTTGCTTTAGACACTTATTCCCTCCGACCACTCCTTAGGGCAGCTCCCATACAAATTTTATGGCTTTGTCGATAAAACCGGAAACCGTCGATAAATAGGTAGCAAACTTCAGCAAACAAAAACATAGATGTTTTAAATGTTGGCTTTATATTTCATGTAATTGTGTAAAATTTATATAAGTTAGAGAGTTCAAACATGAATTTTTCTCCCAGTGAGGATCTAGCAGACCAACAAGTGCTAACATCAACATTGTACGATCAGTACTTTAGGCACACCAAAGGCTCAAATTGTGATATAAATACCGACACCTGATCACTATGAACCAGGCCCGTAGACAAGGGGGGGTTTTTAGGGTTAAAACCCCCCCCCTTATGGTCCAAAAAGTATACAAAAATAATATATCAGCATTAATATAACTGTGCCAATTTGCGAATACTTGCTGCATGTGCGTCTTTTTTCTCTTACAGTGCAAACTGCAAGTGTAAACAGCAACAGCGAAAACATCAACACGCTTAAGTATCGAAAAAAAGTTCTATACATTCAATTGAACTTTGTCTACCACAAGCAATTTAAGAATTTATTGCGTTAACAGGTGTTACGTGAAAGTGGTGAAATTTTGATTGAGTTTCGTTAGATTTCAATTTCAATTTCAATTTCAATTTATTTATCCAATATTTCTATTAATACAGTGATTATATAAAATAATATTTATGAGATCTATCAGAGATATTACATCAAATATTACTTATATCTAGTTCGATTAACGCAATGACTTTATATAACAGCAATCACTTCTTAAAGGCAAAAATGGGATAAAAGACCTTTATTTGAAAAAAAAAAGATAAAAACAAAAATGTCAAAAAATATCTCAAAGAACTTAATTGCATAAAGCTTGAATATTTTCGAGAGTTCTGTTAGATAAGTTTAAGAGTTTCTATTGTTAATTTTACCGTGCCAAAACTACAAAAATGATTCTACTTAATTGGCTGCAGAAACCAGAAGTAAAAAAGGCTAGAACGGTGGAAAGTAAGTGCTTGATTTAAATGATTTTTTTCCTTTATCAAAGCGTAAATGTGTTAAAAAGTTGCCGAATATTTCTGAATGTTTGAAAGCTGTGTTTTTTTGGTAGCGTGTTTGCATTTATTGAATATTAATGGATTAACTTTTTGCTCGATGCGGAACCGACAAAATCCGAATAATATTATATTTCATCTGTATTGCAGAAAACGTTCAAGAAACTTTGGAATCTGAAAAGCCTTCAGAACTTCCTTTGTAACCTGCAGTTGAAGAAAGTTTTAATGTTGACAGCTATGTGGAAAGCGGTAGTACAAGTTGTGGTATTAATATTTTACTTTTAATGTTTATAACTCTAAGTTTGTGTGTATGGTTGTTGAAGTTGTTCCAGAAATATCATTTGATTTATCGGAACTGCCTTCGACTTCGAGAGTATATCAATGTCCAAATAACGATATTTCCAAGTTGATGAGCAATATTTCTGATTCGAACCGCCTTGAAAGTTTTCAAAGTATTTATGTGCCTCCCCAAATTTTAATTTTCCTGCCAGCGGTTCTCGCAAACTCCGATTAAGCATACTTGGTTGAACCTTTGGCATTCAACGGATTCAAATCACAAAAGCTGTCATTTCAATAAATAAAAAAAACTTTAAAAAAAAATTATTTGTTTGCCCATTGTGGGGATCGATCCTTAGACCACCTCATGACTGCAAAACTAACAGTCGACCTGACTTTTTTATTCAAATTGAAATGTACTAAAAAAATTTTCTAATAGAATTCGCAATAAAATGATATGACAGCATAATCTTTTGAATTCGAATAACAGTAGCCTATTACATTCCGTGTTAATATGGGATATTGGAGTGTTTCATTCAATCAATAATTGAAATTCGATTGGCACCATGTGTTAGATCATGAATGTTCGATAAAAAATTAATTTCGGGTGGAATCGTGATTGCTCGAATTTAGGGCGGGACGAAGTTTGCCGGGTCCTCTAGTATACATATATAAAATAAACAAAAATAAAGTAAATTAATTTTTGTTTTATGTATTTGGTGTACAAAAAAGTTTTAAAGTGTTTTTTTTTCAAGTTTGTCGCTTTATTGTGAAAAATTTGTTACAAATTCATTTTTCAAAGTATTGTCCATTTCTAGCCACTGTTTTTCCCATCTTTCTGGTAATTATATAAAAAATACCTTTTTATTTATCGATATCAAAAACTATCGATATTTTTATAATCCAAACCCCCCCCCCCCTTAGGTAAATCCTGGCTACGGGCCTGCTATGAACCACCCTACTTACCTCCGAGAATGACGTATTCTACGTCAAAAATTAAAGTCATGCCAATCCGTTAAAATTGTGCATCTTCCCATTAAAAATACAGGCACTTTTAATTTGAAATGGGGTTTCTACACACCCCGTATGGGCTCTAGGGTTAAATATATGTTCAATCGTTTCTTTAACTAAGCAAAAATTTCTTCGAAAATACTTAAAATAAAAAACCGACCCCGATGTTTGTAAGGAATACGTTCTCATATGTAAAAAAAAAAATAAATAACTGGTCATTTGAGCCATTGAAAGGACTTTGACCTAGCTTCTTATGATCAATTGTGTTGTGCGTGTTATTAAGTTTGTACAAAATTGACCGAGAAACGGACCTACAGGCTTAACGCCGACTCCGAACGGCGATGAACGAAATGTTCTTATTCTCAAGAAGCTTTACATGGCATTTTAATTACTCTCTGAGGTTTGCCATTGTCTGCAGAGAAGTGGCGGCCGTACAGAAAAATCATTTAAATTCAAATAATTTTCTGTCGCTGCTGCGATTCGAACCCGGGTCTCCAGGTTCGTTGACATAGCGGCCACGCACTTTAACCAACTACGCCACGGACGCCACAACGTTCTCATATGCATATTCAGATTATTATATATACCACCAACTTTACTTTTTCCCCGCAGTTCAAGACATTGAGGATGACTTTCATTCAGAATTCAGAAAACCGTCAACATGACCTTGATTTTTTACTTGCTTTGAAGTGTTTTTTTTTTCGGTTTCGGCTCATCTTTGGCACGGCATTCACCCGATACCATAGACCTAAGCCTAATCTCCAGTTATGACACGTTTCATTTTGTCTTGATAGTCGGAAAGCATTGCTTTACACCAGTGATGCACACGAGATGCTTACGGAGCCGCTCGGCTTTCACATACAAGTCGTGTGTGCGAAGGTACCGAACTTATACGACGCTAGCAGAGAACCAGTTTGCGTTTGCACTTCATGGAGTGAGCGTCTCATGCGCAAATTATTTTGTGAAATGCTGTACAGACGCAATATATGAATGAATTAAACATGTTTCTACCTTTATGGAAAGCTATTTATTTTTTTATTTAAACCTTTATTACGAGCCTCAATCCATCTATCAATCACTTTATCCTATCATTTTACTCAATCAGTGTTAAAGTATTTGCAAAAGTATTTTTTTTTTCAGTATTCTGCTCGCACACACATACTAAAACAAAAATGTTGCGATTGTATTGGAAGGTCTGCCAACGCGGCGCTGTTTTCCCATAAAATTTAGCGTTTTTGGCACCAACCGAGATTTCACTTTTCTGAGGCCCAAATGGTCACTCAAAATGGTTTTCACTGATTCTTCCGATATTCCAACAAGGTCAGTAAGGTGTGGGACTGTCAATCGACGATTTTGGAACACCAATTCTTTGATTTTGTTGAAGTGTAGCTCATAATCAGTTGATGTTGATGGTCGTCCTGGCTGTACCTCGTCTTCAATGCTTTCTCGACTCTATTTGAATTTCGGCAGCAGAAATTTCATTCCGCATACTAATTTTAATCAAACTGCGTTGTTGAAATCTTTCAGACATTATAAAAAACGAAAAATTCACTTTTAGCTATTTACAAAAGGGCGCGTATCTCAAGCACTATTGAATATTTTGACGTGTAATTAGGCACAGATGTCAGTGACAGTGGTGTCAACTTAAAAATAATAACATTTGTCCCTATCGGAATCCCTACAAAATTTAAATTCAAGTTTCCCGGTAGTTTTTGCCCACAGTATACATGTTATTAATAGTAAAATTCAGGGCACAGGCATTATTAGTAAATATCTACTCAAGTTAATAATTTTGGCCGGTTCAATCACTTAAACACGTGATGTTGTTTTTCTGGAAATTTATTTTTATGCATCTTAAGAATTCTATAAATAGTTTAATATCTGCCCAGCAGTAATTTTAAAAATATTAATTTTCTGTATAGCTTCAGAGAGTATTTAACCTAGAACTAATATTTTTTTTTAAGAAATCGTTAAATGATTTTATGATTTCATTGTCCTTCACGGTACTGCTTGTTGTATGCCTCGAGCATAAGAGTGCATATATGTAGCGTAATAGTAATTTTATGTAATTTCCATGCAATCGAAAACATTTCATTACCAATCTCCCGAGGGAACCAAGCGTAACCACATCCACACATCCAAAGAGTAGCAATGCACATGCGTGGCTGTTTTTCTGCATAATTTCCAAATTATAGACGCACAACAGCTACAATTACAAGAAAGCGCATATAATTAGCCTAACGTAACGTAGCTCACTACGTCGTTGTACGAACATGGAACGTAATTTAATGCAACTTTGGATTATAAGATTGTTGAAATGAGGAAACTATAAAGACCTATAAAATTAGAAAATATTACAAGCAATTTTAAATTTGCATTGAAATCCATTTAAAACGGAACGCAAACGACAAAACCTGAACGGATCGTCTAACAAACTAGCAAAAGAATAAAGAATAAGAGTAGGGGGGCAAAAAAAAAACTATTAGACTAACTAACTCACGCATTAAAGTTGCCAAGTACTGGATGATTGGCCAAGTCTGATGCGAGTGATGCTGCACGCTGTTGACAATGCTGCAACAGCCTCAGACGCAGTAGCCCGACATCGGGAGCAGGGCAACGCGTAATTGCGTAACAAGTTTAACGCAGTTTCCATTCGATGACAACCGCCAAGAAGTAGTCGATGAAGCAACAGCAGCATCAGTTGTTGGAATAGCCACTCAACTGCCGCCAAGTCTTTAAATGCGACTCCATAAGTTTCATGCTTCTCTCTTCTACTTCTTTACTTTTTATTTTTGCTTGAGTTTTTGTTGTTGTTTCTCGTTGTTATTGTAACTAGTTAAATTAGTGGAATTACATGTGGTCGACCGTCTAAATAACTGCTGCTTGTACAATTTCTAAACTAACAATTTGGCATCTTCTTTCTAGCGCACATCCGCAGCGACAACATCGACATCCTCTTCGTCTTGTCGTAACAATCCGCTATTGAAGGAAATTGATTGTGACATTCAGCTGGTTGTGCTTGTGCTGTGCGTCTACATGTATGGACGGACGAACGAAGAACTTTCAATGTGTAGAGTGCCTTTTAAAGCACCGTGTGATTGCCTTGAATGTGGAAAATGTTTTAACTATTTTTTTTTATAAAGCGTTTTCAAATTTAAACCCAATTAGTTGCATTGATTTTTACTGCATGTTTGTCTTGTCGTAAGTTTATTATGTGAAATGATATATGTATTGTGTAAATTGTACCCAGGTACAAGAACAGATCGTCGTTCGCAAATTATTGTGTTCTATATGACAAAAATATTTTTTTGGTAAATCAAGTTTAAAGTTTAGTAAAAAACTGAACCGAAAAATCTGACGCGATTTTCTTACCAATGAAAGTTCAAGAGTTTGTGGTTTTTTCTGTCAAAAAAAATGTTCATCCTTGGAAGCGTTTTTTAGAGATGCGTTTAAAAAAAAAATAATTTGTTCTATATGCACTTATTTACGAAACTATTCTTGTTTTATAGCATATAGAACAAAATGTAATATGTATTGGAGAAATGAAAAGCAATGTGATTTCACTCAATAAAAACTTTATTTCATATACATATTATAATATTAACTTAATTTAAAACTTAATCTTATACATATGTTCTTATGAGTCCACTTAAATCAATACCTGTTAATTTCTTAAAAGGTAAGTTTCGACTACAAAATCAAGTAAAAAATTAACCAAATTTATTTGACTTCGATTCCACGAAGTTCATGCTTGATTTACGGAGATTTTTTAGTTGAAGCAAGTTTGTTAAAAAAACGAAGACAAAAAGTTGTACCTATATTTTAAATATTTTAAACGGGTTGATGCGAAACACAGTTGCGACGATGCGAAAATGCAAGACTGCGAATTTTTGCTTCATTCCAACAACAAACACATTAGAAGCAATTTTGGGACTCTTCTTGAATTACGCACTGCTCAAACCTATTGCGAAAGCGCACAAACAGCGATGCGAAACAGATGATTCATGTTATGGGTGTTTTCAAGCATAGTTGCCATCTGGGTAAAACTTAAAAAAGGCTAAGTTTGTGATTTAAATAAGTTTTTGTTATTTTGAAATAAGGTGGCAATATATTTCTTTCCGCTATCGTAAAGTTACAATATTGATGCTCACGCGTTAGTGCGAAAAATATGTTGCATTTTCGCATTCTTGCAATTCGCATCAACCCGTGAATACCCCTATTGTAGTATGCCACTGCATCAAGTGATAAAAAGTTGTATAAACTTTTCACATCATTTACTTTCTCCAATGATATCTTCTTATCTATTGCTTATCCATTCTTATTCTTAGTATTAAGCTTTTTTTAAACGTTGTTGTAAAATTTAACTTCTAACCTTATGTTATTTATGACGGGTATTTTCTTTTCTTTTTTGTTTCATTTTATTTACCAACTGCAATCTAAAGCGGGATTTTTTCTTTTTTGTTTCATTTCATTTGCCAAGTGCAATGTGAAGCTAAGAAAAAAACCAGAAAAAAAAACAAAAAAAACAGCAAAATACAAAGACCTCCAAATAATAACTTTAATAACTTTATTTAGACTTGCATATAGAACAAAATAAAAAAATATTTTTTTTACTTAGTATTTTTGCTTCGTTTTTGTTCTATATGCACGATTTTTTGCATATAGAACACAATAGGTTACGAAGCTTGTCACAACCGTGTTGTATAGCACAAAGTCGATGTCTCATATTTCGAAAACTATAAAAGATAAAAGCAAACTGATGACACAGATCGATAGATCTCGAAAAATTTGCCTATATACCAGTCTTATCTCAATTTTTTCAATTTTGCGATATAGAACACAATAATTTACGAACGACGAGATGTAATTTATTTTCATAATAAATTTTTGGGTATTACAAGTTGTGATATTTTCTTTAATTTTAAATAATTTATTATTAAAGGATTTGATGAATATCTGCCAAGCACAAAACTCACTCAGGCTTTTTTTAGTCAGACAGGAATTAAGGCCTGAATTACTTATAAACATACATTCAAACAGCATTTTTGCAATAGAATGAACATAATATATGAGTATATTCGAGTATACCTATATATCGTATATATGTGTTTTTGACGTGACGAAGTTACGTTTTACCGCGCAGGTTTCCATAAAAGTTGAAAAGGGCATTTTTTCAAAATTCATCGGCGTTGCATTGAATTCTTACTCGCCGAGTATAATAGCTTCTTTGACTTCATTATAAAAAAAACAAATAAATGCAAAACGTCATCGGGACGCGGTGGGAGCTGCTTAAGCAACGCAACTGAAAATTTGTTACATGGAATTATTACTCGCTGAGTATTAGTGCTAGAAAAAAAATAAATTCTGACGTCATGGGGACACAGAGAGAGCCTCTCAAAGATCGATAATGCAACATTGATGCAGCGACGTTGCATTGAATTGTTAATTGGTCAGTATATACGCCACGATAAATGTTTAAAAAGGAAACTTAAGGGTTTAAAATTAGGCCTTACGACAAAAATAAAAAAAATTCGGACGTTATCAGGTCGTGAATATAACTAGCAGCTTATGTAACAGGAATGTAATATCGTTATATATCGGATTATTACTCTGCATAAATTTGTAACTGCGCCTCGCAACTTAAATACAAAAAAATTAAAATTTTTCATGATTTCATCAGGACGAACACATAATGCAGTAAAAATTCTGCAACAATAAAAAAACGTTGCATGGAATTTTAACTCTGTGACTTCTGGCGTAACGGTAAATTTTAAGGTTCGAAAATGAAGGTGAGGGTTCAGTCACATGATAAAAATAAAAAAAAATTGACGCCGCCATGACGCCCCTCATGTAACCGCCTAAAGTGACGCATATACATCACTTTTGCTGGATTAATTGCAGCAGCTAAGGCAAAGTTAATGCACCAAGGAAAAGCACAACTAATTTAAAAGCAAATAAAAAAAGCAAAAGCAACATCAACATCAACATCAACATCAACATCAAGATCAACATCAACATCAACATCAACATCAACATCAACATCAACATCAACATCAACATCAACATCAACATCAACATCAACATCAACATCAACATCAACATCAACATCAACATCAACATCAACATCAACATCAACATCAACATCAACATCAACATCAACATCAACATCAACATCAACATCAACATCAACATCAACATCAACATCAACATCAACATCAACATCAACATCAACATCAACATCAACATCAACATCAACATCAACATCAACATCAACATCAACATCAACATCAACATCAACATCAACATCAACATCAACATCAACATCAACATCAACATCAACATCAACATCAACATCAACATCAACATCAACATCAACATCAACATCAACATCAACATCAACATCAACATCAACATCAACATCAACATCAACATCAACATCAACATCAACATCAACATCAACATTAACATCAACATCAACATCAACAACAACATCAACATCAACATCAACATCAACATTAATATCAGCATACACATCAACATCAACATCAACATCAACATCAACATCAACATCAACATTAACATCAACATCATTATCAACATCAACATCAACATCAACATCAACATCAACATTAACATCAACATCAACATCAACAACAACATCAACATCAACATCAACATCAACATCAACATCAATATCAGCATACACATCAACATCAACATCAACATCAATATCAGCATACACATCAACATCAACATCAACATCAACATCAACATCAACATCAACATCAACATCAACATCAACATCAACATCAACATCAACATCAACATCAACATCAACATCAACATCAACATCAACATCAACATCAACATCAACATCAACATCAACATCAACATCAACATCAACATCAACATCAACATCAACATCAACATCAACATCAACATCAACATCAACATCAACATCAACATCAACATCAACATCAACATCAACATCAACATCAACATCAACATCAACATCAACATCAACATCAACATCAACATCAACATCAACATCAACATCAACATCAACATCAACATCAACATCAACATCAACATCAACATCAACATCAACATCAACATCAACATCAACATCAACATCAACATCAACATCAACATCAACATCAACATCAACATCAACATCAACATCAACATCAACATCAACATCAACATCAACATCAACATCAACATCAACATCAACATCAACATCAACATCAACATCAACATCAACATCAACATCAACATCAACATCAACATCAACATCAACATCAACATCAACATCAACATCAACATCAACATCAACATCAACATCAACATCAACATCAACATCAACATCAACATCAACATCAACATCAACATCAACATCAACATCAACATCAACATCAACATCAACATCAACATCAACATCAACATCAACATCAACATCAACATCAACATCAACATCAACATCAACATCAACATCAACATCAACATCAACATCAACATCAACATCAACATCAACATCAACATCAACATCAACATCAACATCAACATCAACATCAACATCAACATCAACATTAACATCAACATCAACATCAACAACAACATCAACATCAACATCAACATCAACATCAACATCAATATCAGCATACACATCAACATCAACATCAACATCAACATCAACATCAACATCAACATCAACATCAACATTAACATCAACATCATTATCAACATCAACATCAACATCAACATCAACATCAACATCAACATCAACATTAACATCAACATCAACATCAACAACAACATCAACATCAACATCAACATCAACATCAACATCAACATCAATATCAGCATACACATCAACATCAACATCAACATCAATATCAGCATACACATCAACATCAACATCAACATCAACATCAACATCAACATCAACATCAACATCAACATCAACATCAACATCAACATCAACATCAACATCAACATCAACATCAACATCAACATCAACATCAACATCAACATCAACATCAACATCAACATCAACATCAACATCAACATCAACATCAACATCAACATCAACATCAACATCAACATCAACATCAACATCAACATCAACATCAACATCAACATCAACATCAACATCAACATCAACATCAACATCAACATCAACATCAACATCAACATCAACATCAACATCAACATCAACATCAACATCAACATCAACATCAACATCAACATCAACATCAACATCAACATCAACATCAACATCAACATCAACATCAACATCAACATCAACATCAACATCAACATCAACATCAACATCAACATCAACATCAACATCAACATCAACATCAACATCAACATCAACATCAACATCAACATCAACATCAACATCAACATCAACATCAACATTAACATCAACATCAACATCAACAACAACATCAACAACAACATCAACATCAACATCAACATCAACATCAATATCAGCATACACATCAACATCAACATCAACATCAACATCAACATCAACATCAACATCAACATCAACATCAACATCAACATTAACATCAACATCATTATCAACATCAACATCAACATCAACATCAACATCAACATTAACATCAACATCAACATCAACAACAACATCAACATCAACATCAACATCAACATCAATATCAGCATACACATCAACATCAACATCAACATCAATATCAGCATACACATCAACATCAACATCAACATCAACATCAACATCAACATCAACATCAACATCAACATCAACATCAACATCAACATCAACATCAACATCAACATCAACATCAACATCAACATCAACATCAACATCAACATCAACATCAACATCAACATCAACATCAACATCAACATCAACATCAACAGCAACATCAACATCAACATCAACATCAACATCAACATCAACATCAACATCAACATCAACATCAACATCAACATCAACATCAACATCAACATCAACATTAACATCAACATCAACATCAACAACAACATCAACATCAACATTAACATCAACATCAACATCAATATCAGCATACACATCAACATCAACATCAACATCAATATCAGCATACACATCAACATCAACATCAACATCAATATCAGCATACACATCAACATCAACATCAACATCAACATCAACATCAACATCAACATCGACATCAACATCAACATCAACATCAACATCAACATCAACATCATTATCAACATCAACATCAACATCAACATCAACATCAACATCAACATCAACATCAACATCAACATCAACATCAACATCAACATCAACATCAACATCAACATCAACATCAACATCAACATCAACATTAACATCAACATCAACATCAACATCAACATCAACATCAACATTAACATCAACATCAACATCAATATCAGCATACACATCAACATCAACATCAACATCAATATCAGCATACACATCAACATCAACATCAACATCAACATCAACATCAACATCAACATCATTATCAACATCAACATCAACATCAACATCAACATCAATATCAACATCAACATCAACATCAACATCAAGATCAACATCAACATCAACATCAACATCAACATCAACATCACCATCAACATCAACATCAACATCAACATCAACATCAACATCAACATCAACATCAACATCAACATCAACATCAACATCAACATCAACATCAACAACAACATCAACATCAATATCAACATCAACATCAACATCAACATCAACATCATCAACATCAACATCAACATCAACATCAACATCAACATCAACATCAACATCAACATCAACATCAACATCAACATCAATATCAACATCAACATCAACATCAACATCAACATCAACATCAACATCAACATCAACATCAACATCACCATCAACATCAACATCAACATCAACATCAACATCAACATCAACATCAACATCAACATCAAGATCAACATCAACATCAACATCAACATCAACATCAACATCAACATCAACATCAACATCAACATCAACATCAACATCAACATCAACATCAACATCAACATCAACATCAACATCAACATCAACATCAACATCAACATCAACATCAACATCAACATCAACATCAACATCAACATCAACATCAACATCAACATCAACATCAACATCAACATCAACATCAACATCAACATCAACATCAACATCAACATCAACATCAACATCAACATCAACATCAACATCAACATCAACATCAACATCAACATCAGCATACACATCAACATCAACATCAACATCAACAACAACATCAACATCAACATCAACATCAATATCAGCATACACATCAACATCAACATCAACATCAACATCAACATCAACATCAACATCAACATCAACATTAACATCAACATCATTATCAACATCAACATCAACATCAACATCAACATCAACATTAACATCAACATCAACATCAACAACAACATCAACATCAACATCAACATCAACATCAACATCAACATCAATATCAGCATACACATCAACATCAACATCAACATCAATATCAGCATACACATCAACATCAACATCAACATCAACATCAACATCAACATCAACATCAACATCAACATCAACATCAACATCAACATCAACATCAACATCAACATCAACATCAACATCAACATCAACATCAACATCAACATCAACATCAACATCAACATCAACATCAACATCAACATCAACATTAACATCAACATCAACATCAACAACAACATCAACATCAACATCAACATCAACATCAATATCAGCATACACATCAACATCAACATCAACATCAATATCAGCATACACATCAACATCAACATCAACATCAACATCAATATCAGCATACACATCAACATCAACATCAACATCAACATCAACATCAACATCAACATCAACATCAACATCAACATCAACATCAACATCAACATCAACATCAACATCAACATCATTATCAACATCAACATCAACATCAACATCAACATCAACATCAACATCAACATCAACATCAACATCAACATCAACATCAACATCAACATCAACATCAACATCAACATCAACATTAACATAAACATCAACATCAACATCAACATCAACATTAACATCAACATCAACATCAACAACAACATCAACATCAACATCAATATCAACATCAACATCAATATCAGCATACACATCAACATCAACATCAACATCAATATCAGCATACACATCAACATCAACATCAACATCAATATCAGCATACACATCAACATCAACATCAACATCAACATCAACATCAACATCAACATCAACATCAACATCAACATCAACATCAACATCAACATCAACATCAACATCAACATCAACATCAACAACAACATGAACATCAACATCAACATCAACATCAACATCAATATCAGCATACACATCAACATCAACATCAACATCAATATCAGCATACACATCAACATCAACATCAACATCAACATCAACATCATTATCAACATCAACATCAACATCAACATCAACATCAACATCAACATCAATATCAACATCAACATCAACATCAACATCAAGATCAACATCAACATCAACATCAACATCAACATCACCATCAACATCAACATCAACATCAACATCAACATCAACATCAACATCAACATCAACATCAACATCAACATCAACATCAACATCAACATCAACATCAACATCAACATCAACATCAACATCAACATCAACATCAACATCAACATCAACATCAACATCAACATCAACATCAATATCAGCATACACATCAACATCAACATCAACATCAACATCAACATCAACATCAACATCAACATCAACATCAACATCAACATCAACATCAACATCAACATCAACATCAACATCAACATCAACATCAACATCAACATCAACATCAACATCAACATCAACATCAACATCAACATCAACATCAACATCAACATCAACATCAACATCAACATCAACATCAACATCAACATCAACATCAACATCAACATCAACATCAACATCAACATCAACATCAACATCAGCATACACATCAACATCAACATCAACATCAACAACAACATCAACATCAACATCAACATCAATATCAGCATACACATCAACATCAACATCAACATCAACATCAACATCAACATCAACATCAACATCAACATTAACATCAACATCATTATCAACATCAACATCAACATCAACATCAACATCAACATTAACATCAACATCAACATCAACAACAACATCAACATCAACATCAACATCAACATCAACATCAACATCAATATCAGCATACACATCAACATCAACATCAACATCAATATCAGCATACACATCAACATCAACATCAACATCAACATCAACATCAACATCAACATCAACATCAACATCAACATCAACATCAACATCAACATCAACATCAACATCAACATCAACATCAACATCAACATCAACATCAACATCAACATCAACATCAACATCAACATCAACATCAACATCAACATCAACATCAACATTAACATCAACATCAACATCAACAACAACATCAACATCAACATCAACATCAACATCAATATCAGCATACACATCAACATCAACATCAACATCAATATCAGCATACACATCAACATCAACATCAACATCAACATCAATATCAGCATACACATCAACATCAACATCAACATCAACATCAACATCAACATCAACATCAACATCAACATCAACATCAACATCAACATCAACATCAACATCAACATCAACATCAACATCATTATCAACATCAACATCATTATCAACATCAACATCAACATCAACATCAACATCAACATCAACATCAACATCAACATCAACATCAACATCAACATCAACATTAACATCAACATCAACATCAACATCAACATCAACATTAACATTAACATCAACATCAACATCAACAACAACATCAACATCAACATCAATATCAACATCAACATCAATATCAGCATACACATCAACATCAACATCAACATCAATATCAGCATACACATCAACATCAACATCAACATCAATATCAGCATACACATCAACATCAACATCAACATCAACATCAACATCAACATCAACATCAACATCAACATCAACATCAACATCAACATCAACATCAACATCAACATCAACATCAACATCAACAACAACATGAACATCAACATCAACATCAACATCAACATCAATATCAGCATACACATCAACATCAACATCAACATCAATATCAGCATACACATCAACATCAACATCAACATCAACATCAACATCATTATCAACATCAACATCAACATCAACATCAACATCAACATCAATATCAACATCAACATCAACATCAACATCAAGATCAACATCAACATTAACATCAACATCAACATCACCATCAACATCAACATCAACATCAACATCAACATCAACATCAACATCAACATCAACATCAACATCAACATCAACATAAACATCAACATCAACATCAACATTAACATCAACATCAACATCAACAACAATATCAACATCAACATCAACATCAACATCAACATCAACATCAATATCAGCATACACATCAACATCAACATCAACATCAACATCAACATCAACATCAACATCAACATCAACATCAACATCAACATCAACATCAACATCAACATCAACATCAACATCAACATCAACATCAACATCAACATCAACATCAACATCAACATCAACATCAACATCAACATCAACATCAACATCAACATCAACATCATTATCAACATCAACATCAACATCAACATCAACATCAATATCAACATCAACATCAACATCAAGATCAAGATCAACATCAACATCAACATCAACATCAATATCAGCATACACATCAACATCAACATCAACATCAACATCAATATCAACATCAACATCAACATCAACATCAATATCAACATCAACATCAACATCAACATCAACGTCAACATTAACATCAACATCAACATTAACATCAACATTAACATCAACATCAACATCAATATCAACATCAACATCAACATCAACATTAACATCAACATCAACATCAACATCAACATCAACATCAATATCAACATCAACATCAACATCAACATCAACATCAACATCAACATCAACATCAACATCAACATCAATATCAACATCAACATCAATATCAACATCAACATCAACATCAACATCAATATCAACATCAACATCAACATCACCATCAACATCAACATCAACATCAACATCAACATCAACATCAACATCAACAACAACATCAACATCAACATCAACATCAACATCAACATCAACATCAACATCAACATCAACATCAATATCAGCATTCACATCAACATCAACATCAACATCAACATCAACATCAACATCAACATCAACATCAACATCAACATCAACATCAACATCATTATCAACATCAACATCAACATCAACATCAATATCAACATCAACATCAACATCAACATCAAGATCAAGATCAAGATCAACATCAACATCAACATCAACATCAACATCAACATCACCATCAACATCAACATCAACATCAACATCAACATCAACATCAACATCAACATGAACATCAACATTAACATCAACATCAACATCAACATCAACATCAACATCAACATCAACATCAACATCAACATCAACATCAACATCAACATCAACATCAACATCAACATCAACATCAACATCAACATCACCATCAACATCAACATCAACATCAACATCAACATCAACATCAACATCAACATCAACATCAACATCAACATCAACATTAACATCAACATTAACATCAACATCAACATCAATATCAACATCAACATCAACATCAACATTAACATCAACATCAACATCAACATCAACATCAACATCAACATCAATATCAACATAAACATCAACATCAACATCAACATCAACATCAACATCAACATCAACATCAACATCAACATCAATATCAACATCAACATCAATATCAACATCAACATCAACATCAACATCAATATCAACATCAACATCAACACCACCATCAACATCAACATCAACATCAACATCAACATCAACATCAACATCAACATCAACAACAACATCAACATCAACATCAACATCAACATCAACATCAACATCAACATCAACATCAACATCAATATCAGCATTCACATCAACATCAACATCAACATCAACATCAACATCAACATCAACATCAACATCAACATCAACATCAACATCAACATCATTATCAACATCAACATCAACATCAACATCAATATCAACATCAACATCAACATCAACATCAAGATCAAGATCAAGATCAACATCAACATCAACATCAACATCAACATCACCATCAACATCAACATCAACATCAACATCAACATCAACATCAACATCAACATGAACATCAACATTAACATCAACATCAACATCAACATCAACATCAACATCAACATCAACATCAACATCAACATCAACATCAACATCAACATCAACATCAACATCACCATCAACATCAACATCAACATCAACATCAACATCAACATCAACATCAACATCAACATCAACATCAACATCAACATCAACATCAACATCAACATCAACATCAACATTAACATCAACATCAACATCAACATCAACATCAACATCAACATCAATATCAACATCAACATCAACATCAACATCAACATCAACATCAACATCAACATCAACATCAACATCAACATCAACATCAACATCAACATCAACATCAACATCAACATCAACATCAACATCAACATCAACATCAACATCAACATCAACATCAACATCAACATCAACATCAACATCAACATGAACATCAACATTAACATCAACATCAACATCAACATCAACATCAACATCAACATCAACATCAACATCAACATCAACATCAACATCAACATCAACATCAACATCAACATCAACATCACCATCAACATCAACATCAACATCAACATCAACATCAATATCAAAATCAACATCAACATCAACATCAACATCAACATCAACATGAACATCAACATTAACATCAACATCAACATCAACATCAACATCAACATCAATATCAACATCAACATCAACATCAACATCAACATCAACATCAACATCAACATCAACATCAACATCAACATCAACATCAACATCAACATCAACATGAACATCAACATTAACATCAACATCAACATCAACATCAACATCAACATCAATATCAGCATCAACATCAACATCAACATCAACATCAACATCAACATCAACATCAACATCAACATCAACATCAATATCAACATCAACATCAACATCAACATCAATATCAACATCAACATCAACATCAACATCAACGTCAACATGAACATCAACATTAACATCAACATCAACATCAACATCAACATCAACATCAACATCAACATCAACATCAACATCAACATCAACATCAACATCAACATCAACATTAACATCAACATCAACATCAACAACTACAACAACAAACAATACAAAATATGAAGTTAGATATGATTTCAACAGTTTTTTCGTGGCAGCCAACACTGCTCACAAACACAAAACAAAATTACAAAAAAACACAAAAAACACAAAAAAATTACACAATGAAATCGGACTATGAAACCGGAAAAGGACTATGACGTGAATTAGGATATGGATTAGGACAAAAATTAAGACACACCTAAAACACACCTTTCCAAACTAAGAAAGTGATTCGGCATATTTGATTAAGTCAAGAATTTGGTCATGTATTAACACAAGAGTTTTGACATGAAATAGGAGCATAAAGAAACACCGTCATGTCAAAACCTACGGGTGTGTTCACGACACAGCCATCTCTTTTTTATTTTTTTAATTTTTCACACAAAGATTAAAATTTTTCAGCACTCACGAAATGTACATCCGCACGTAACAAATTTCCAAAAACAATGATGATTTCGCGAAAAAATAGGTCACCCAATTCAGAAAAAATTAAGAGGAAAGAGAAAACAAAACAAATCGAGCATGCTTAGTTAAAAAAAAGTTTTTCGTATTATCGAGCAGCAAGTTTTATCAACATTCATATTATAGTCTCTCTCTTATGCAAAAAATATTGCGTTCGTATTATTGGATATTCGTAGAAAAGAGCATTTGTATTACTGGACCTTGACTAGTGTTCAAGTTTTCAACAAAAAACATGGTTGAACTATCAAAGTTAAATAGATAAATAAATTTACAGGGAGAAGTATAAACTATACATCTACTTAGGTAAATTACTGTATATTGTTTTTATAAATTTCCAAAGACAACTATGAAATGTACATATACTTAGTTAAAATTTTGTATATTGCTGTTGTACAAAACTACCGAAGTACTTAGATAAAACTTATAAATAAAATTAACCAAAAATTTTAATTTTTTTAAGGAAATCTTTAAGGAAATCTCGTTTTATTTAATATCAATAGACAAACATTTACAAAGTTTAAAATATAGATTTACAAAGTAAGTAAGTAAGTATGCATTTAGATCGCTTATAAATATATCTAATTTAATGCAAAAAAATGCACTCACGAAGCATTGCACCTTGGCTAAACATCTAGGCTAAATTATTTTCATAACAAAAACTAAACGAGAACTATAACAAACCGGTAGTATTCAGCGGTAAATTTTGCTCATATCATTTTGATAAAGTGTCGAAGTTTTCGGTATTTTACCTACACTATTGTTTAAAATGTTATATACTTGCCTTGGGTGAATCAAACATTTTTTTCTTGGCATGGTATGGAAGTATGTGCTTTCAAATCGATGTCTAAACAATATATTACTTTGGTTTTTTTCTCGGTGTACTCTCTTCTCAGTACCCACAATTGTCAAAATCAATGAAAAGCAACAACAACAACTTCATCGACTTTACATGTAATCAATTTTCGCTTTCAGATTTTGTATGAGCTGTCAACTTCGATTTGACATTTATAAGCACTCGCTTCCACCCTTGCAACAACCTTATTTATTCAACCATGAAAAATAAATAAAAGCATATGTAAATAAAAGCATATGTTCGAAATAATAAAATTTTTTTAATTTTATACCAGGAACTCCCAGTGTTCCGTCAACGCAGCATTACATGTGGTGCAAATGGCAACACATTAAAAAAAATTTTTAATATTTTTTATATTGATTCCAAAGCGGAATCGATGAAAAAATACCATATTTTTTTCAGTATTTTTATTTTCGGGAAGAGTGAGTTAGTTAATCCTTGTGTAAGTAAGTGGCTATCGCCTGAACTAGGATCATTTTTTTCGCTGAAAAAAAAACAAAATGGCGGCCATTTGAAAAAATGTCAATATTCGAGGTTACAAAACCGGTCGCCATTTTGTTTTTTTTTCAGCGCAAAAAAATTATCCTAGTTCAGGCGATAGCCACTTAAACAAGAATTGATTTTGTTTTTTTTATTTTTTCCTCAGATGTTCCAGACTGGTGATATCCTGCACACCGTCAATTTTTTGGCATTTTTTTTAAACAAAATTAAATAACTTCAAAAACCGCTTCAAAAATTCTGAAAAAAATTTTTTGTATTCCTTAAATGTTAATATATATATGTGCAAAATTTGAAAAAGATATCTTTTTTCTTCTATAAAAAAAAAATTGCCAAAAGAAACATTTTTTAGATTTGTAACCTATATGCCCCTTAAATTAAAAAAACCAAGTAATCTTAAGTAAAATAGTACCGTTAATTTAAAGTTTCTATGACTTTATTGCAGTTCTATTCCCGTTTTTTTCCAGGGTTTAAGGCAATTTTCTTCAATGTGAGTACTTTTTTTTTAGTGTATATTTTCATTCAATTTCAGATGCACTAAAAAATTTCAAACCACAGGCTTCAAACCATAACACAAGCTTCCTTCTCGGATTTTTCTGCATAACAGGAAGCTTAGTTATAAATATAGGAATAATATCCCTAGCTACTTATGTTACTTTAACTTCTCTATCAACTCCCGTCTTAGTCAAAAGTTCCAATAACAATCTGAAGAATCTCCAACATGCGGCTGAAGTAATCTTAAAGACTCAATGCTAAAAGCTTCAACACAGTGTGGTCCACAATATCTTAGCCAACTTATGTTCCAGACATAGATTTATATTTTTACCGGCCACCGCGACTTGTTTACAGAAACAAATCCTGGAAAATTGCTTTTCGCAAGTTCTTGCCATGCCAGGAACAAAACAAAACAAAAAAAAAATATAAAATCTACTTACAAAGAGGAATATAATAAACAAAACCAAAAAGAAAACAAAAACCACAAAAAAAAATAAAGTAAAACTCAGAAAAATTCCGCCAAAGTCGGAACGCATTGAGCCCACAATAAAAAACCGTTTTTATTATAATAAATATTAGATGCATTCAACGTAAGGATTAACTTGAAAACGAACACACTCCGCACAAACAAAAGCAGAAAAATAAACAAAATTTATTCCATGCGGCCGATAGAAAAACTTGTCCTGCCTGAACATACCGTTTGGTATGTTGTATGTAAAGTCATGGCTCTGAGCGCTAGCGCCGCGAACAGCTTTGCCAATCATGAACCAATTATGGAGATTTTATGCAAAACTTCAACAAACTGACAGAAGTAATTTACAAATAAATTTCCACCATACAGCAACAGCAAAAATAAAACCCAGAAGAACAAGAAGAAGAAGAAGATGATGGGAAGTAGTAGAAAAGAGGTGATACGATGTAGCAGCGGCAAAGGCTGTATGAGTATGAGCTGTCTTGGACTAGTCAAAGATGTAGTTCAAGCGTGTTTGTTATACGAAGGCGACAACGAGTGGACGACGTTGTTGGGCCTACAGCACTTGCCTGTGGTTGCGCCCCCCGCTGTGCATGTTTTCAATGCTGCCCGAGGATAACGTTCAAGATTAAAGAAATTTCAATTGAAGTAATTTGTTGAAAGTCAACAAGAAGGAGCCATTCGATAAACGAGGGAACGCGTGGCAAATATTGAAGCTTGCTGGTGTCGATGGGAGCAAGAGATTTAAAAAGTTGGAATATTCAAGATTTCTGAATTTCACTAACATAATAAATGATCATAAAATAGAATTCGGTTTGAGGTCAAATTTGTTTATTTAAGATGCTAAAAACAAAAAAGACAAAGAAAAAAATTTACCAAACTTTATGAAGGGTCATTTTATATTTTACCCCAGTCATAATTGCCTATGACAGTTAATTAATCGATCCAAAATAAAGACGATTGATGAGTTTTTCGAATCAAACAACAAATAGTCTTGGTTCGATGAAGCAGGCTTTAACTTTTCCATAAGACTATCAATGCTGTTAGGCTGAGAAATGATGGATGAGTCGCTGGCATGGAGGTGGACATAAATGAATTATTAATGTTTGCTTAAAAATGCTAATGGACCTTATTTACGTTTTGACTTTGGCGGAAATTTCAGTTATTTCAAAATATGCTTAATATTCTGTTGAAGGTTTTTATTTGTAACATCTTCCTTTTTTTACCCATCATATTGCTATTTCCACCTTCTCAGTTATGCTTAAAGTTTTAAATCCATTTTAAAGATTTTCTTTTTTAGAGCTTTAAAGCAATTTGTAATTTAGTCCGTACTGTTTTTTTTTTATTTTGGGTACTGATTCTAAAAAATTTAGCTTTTTCGCAATAGTTCTCTTATTAAATAACCAAATAACTTCTCCGCAGCTATTTAAGAGTCTAAACACTACCGCCATGCGACTTCTTAACTTCCCTGTAGTTGTATAAATATCGTTTTTATCTTGTTAAGCAAATCACCCGGGCAGGTAAAATTAAATTCCTTATCGTCGTTGTAAGGTTGTTTACATTTGTGTGCGTGTGTGTATTTGTAGATTTTTAGCCCTGAGAAACGAACATGCGACACAACTATTGCAACAACTACTTAAATAACAGCAACAATAATGTCAACAGTTGAAGCAACATTGTTGAAGCTATTTAGTAGCAATGCAACAATTGCGCAAAAAAATACTGCACAGTAAAACCGAAACGGAAGTGTAAAGATAATTTTTTTGTAGTGTCCTTTAATAAACTTCATTCAAATAAAAATAGTTTCATATTTTTTATAAAAAAGTTAGATTCAGTTTAAATGTAGAGTCTATGGAAACCAAAGTTAACATTATTGAACACAATAACTTTGATTAAGCTTGGTGCCGACGTGAAATTGTCAACGTTTCGTTTTTGCTTTTGAATTTGCTTTTGTTGAAGCGAGCGAGAGAAGCTCCCATGGAACAACTTGCATGAAGAATGTTTATATAAGCAGAACTCTGAAATGGATTGACCGATTTTAATATTTCTTTTTCTAAACTGTTCTATGGATCTTAAATTTTGTCCTAACGAAGCCCAAATTTAGAAATTCGATTTAGTTTAAAAATTTATTGAAAATAATATTTCCATATCTTTCTATGTTGATACATATTCTATTAAGGGAAGGGTTCCCTCATTTTGGACTAAAAAATCGATTTTTTTTTGCAAAAAATGAAAGCCACATATGTGTAGAATATGTGTGTAAATGGATTTTTCGATCCGACGAATATTTTTCGAATGGCAACGTCTTGAAGACACCTATCTCACGCGCGCTACGTCCAAACTAAACTTTTAAAAAAACTTCAAACGCGCTTATCTCGAAACCACGTTTTCCGATCTAACTAAAACTCTCAGGCCTGATTTATTGATCCGATTCTCTTTATCTAAGAACTGTTTGGAAGTGCATGCTTTTTTGTACGCCCTGAACTAACATCATGTATAAAAATTATTTATTTATATTTTTTTAACGTTGTTGAAATTTGCAAAACAAGCAAAATTTGAACTTTTAGTTCTAATGTTCATTATTCAATGAATTTTACATGGATAATAACAATTTTTGTTCCAGTCATAGAAAATATCATTATCTTTAAGTAATAACAACAATTTTTGATTTCAGTCCACCACAAGAAGCGGCAGAATTTTAGTTAGGACACCATGTTTCGCGCGCAGGGGCCCACGGAAATGTGCATTTTGTAGCCGCCATTTTGAATTTTTTCAACTTTTTCACTTTTTTAAATTCTCTGATAATAAACTAATATAATCATCAAAACCAAAAGTTCGTACGCCTTTTCATTGTCCTACAACAAAAATACAAACTTTGCCTTATTATTGTCCATAATGAGGGAACCCTTCCCTTAATTCAGTTTGCTGCTTACATGCTTCTGTATGTATCTGTTGTTCGATTCGCTCGCTTGCTACGAATAACCGAAAAGAATGGAACAACAACAAAAGCATTGAGGCGAATGTTGTTCGCTGCAACAGCTGTTTATTACTAACTAATGGCCTGTCTACACAGAGAGTTTAGTTAGAGTTTGCAGTACTAAGTTGGGTTTTGCCACTGAACGCAACATAAACTCTTGAGTTCTCCAGTACAATTTTGAAGGATGAAACTCAACTAAACTCAACTTTGTTTCTGTGTTTATCAAAACTTAATTTGAGAAATCCCTAAAAATATGCTAATGTTCTTTCAAAAAGGTACGTTCAGAGGCAACTTTTACAATTTTGTGGTGCGAAATGTCAAAAACAGCTGTTCTAAAATTGTGCAATTTATTTTTTGCAAAAAAATTACGAACAAACCAAGAAAAAGAAGTTGGGCAATGATGGAAGACGAGGTCTTTATTTCAGTATGGGCCGAAAAGAATTCCGACTTGCGCAGGGCAAGAAAATACTCGCATGTGTACGCAGAGATTGCTACAGCCTTGTCCTCAAGTCGGATTGAAGTGACGGTGATGGATTTACGAAACAAAATATTGAACCTCACAAAAAAATATAGGTAGCTATACTTTAAATTAAATATACAAACTTTGCAACAATTTTTAATAATTTCCAAAAGTGAAATGCAATGCATCGGTCCTTCAGATGGGTCACCGTCTGAGTGGTATCACTACAATGCAGTACATGCAAGTAGAGATGGGTCGTTCCGAACCTGTATAGTTCCTGGAACTATGTTCACAGTCGGACATAGTTCCAATCGTTCCTTCCATTCATTTTTAGCATGTTCAAACAGTTCCGGTTGCAATGAATTTTTTTCTATAAATCAATATGAACCGACTTCTCTTTCACACATATTATGGCTTACACGAATTTGTGATCGACTATAAGTGCAAAGATATGTTTGCGAACGAACGAAACAACTGATGTGTGAAATGGTAAGATGACATTTCGACGTTCTTGTTGCGCGCAATGCTGTGTTTATTTCGTTTTGAACATGCTTTCATTCAATCGAATGGAACTGCGGAACTAGATAGTTCCGCGAATATGTTACAATCTGCTGCATATGAGTTGCATGAGTTTCATTCAATCAAATGGAACTGCGGAGCTAAATAGTTCTGCGGACATGTTACAATCTGCTGCATATGAGTTGCATGCGTTTCATTCAATGAAATGGAACTGCGGAACTAGATAGTTCCGCGGACACGTTTTGCAACTCGAGAGTACTCAATTTGTTTTCTTTAAGCACTTATAAGTTACGTACAAACGGACGGACAGACAGACGGACATGGCTAAATCGACTTGGGTGGTGATGCTGATCAAGAATATATATACTTTGCTATACCTATGCCTATTTATGGGGCTTACAAACAGAGTGACAAAATTAATATGCCCCTATTGCATTTTTCTATGGGAGCCCCCCTAAGGAGTGGTCGGAGGGAATAGGTGTCTAAGGAAAAAATGTTCCTTTTTCAAAAGTAATGGGGGTCGGTCATACATATTAATCCTCTTCGGCCTTCTCTTAAAGCTCTTCTGTTCAGGTGTAGAGAATACATATACAAAAACTATAAAAAATTGCTACTACAGCTCAAAGGAACTACATAGTTCCGCGGACATGTTTCCGCGAACTAGTTCCGCTGTACAAAAGAATCGTTCCATGTTCGTTCCGACCTCGGAACTGTTTAGCACAAGCCTACATGCAAGTAACGGCGCCCATTGTATTAATAATGCGGAAAATGTAGCATTTGGCATTTTAAGTAAGTTAAATTATGATATAATTGAAAGGTTATTTATGTATACATATATGAAATTATTGTAAAGGCGTGCCTTCAAATCCGTCATCGGCGTCCATGTCACCCACATCACCGTTGCCACCATCGCCATCAGCATTGAACTCTCCTTCACCATCAGGACCTGCCTATTCAGGCAGACCTGCAAGAAAACCATTGGACAATATATTAACCAATATGTAATCAGACGTCGAAGAATATGGAAGAGCATTTATTGCATTCGTTGGAGGTAGAAAAGGATAAATTGGCAGAATTAAGGCGGATTCGTAAAACCAATACAGAGTTGAGTAATGGAATTTTGGAATATTTACGATAAGCAGCAATAAATAAAAGTACTTAAATATTTAAATTAATGCATATGTCTGTATGTTTTACATATAATCTTATAAATATATAAAAATAAGTTTAATCATTATAATTCTTGAATTCCAAATATTTTTATAATAAAACTGGGTATGTAGATGATATGGGCCCAAAAGGCGGTCACTATATATTTGAGAGAACATTAGGTTAGGTTAAGAGGGAAGGGCAATCCGATGTTGCCTACACGGGGGCCTATTGTTCCATTGTGGTTCCCTATGTTTGTGGACCTAAATGTGGCAAAACCAGAGTAAAAATCCTAGTCACTTGAGCAAGGTTGGTCGAACCAACCGGTGCTCCATATAAATCTGAAAAGATCCATCAGTGGTACGTCCACGAGCTCTTGCAGTTCTCCGTACACTCTGCTTCCCATATGGCGAAGTCGGCGTTGTTGGAGATTGGGACACTCGCAAAGTATATGCTTGATGGTTTCTGTTTCCTCGACATCTCCACAGCTTCTGCAGAAGTTTGGGTACGGGATTCCTAGTCGCGAGGCCATTGTGCCTATACAACAATGCCCCGTGAGGACCCCTAATAAGATGCGAGTTTCATTTTTACTCATTGAAAGTAGGGATTGGGTCCTTTTCTCGCAGAGTTTAGGCCAGAGATGGCGAGAGATAACACAGTCGTCTCTATTTGACCAAGAGTTATTTGTGTTATTTCTGGCTTTATCATATATTTTCTTCTTGAATTCTCCGATTGGAGCCATGATCGACCCAATCACAGAACTACTTTCCAATTCAGAGCCCTCCCTAGCCAATCTGTCTGCTATTTCGTTTCCCTCTATGTCTCGATGACCGGGGACCCAGCAGATATTGATATTGTGGGGAGGACTGATTCTGGTGAGAGCTTGCCGGCAGCTCAGTACAGATTTCGATTTTGTTGTTTCGCTGCGGAGTGCTTTTATCGCAGCCTGGCTGTCCACATAGATTGTAATCCTTGATGGATTGATGTTCCTTGATTGGATTGTCGTAGCTGCTTTCTCGATCGCAAAAATATCTGCTTGAAAAACACTACAGTAATCTGGAAGTCTGTATGACAGGGATATTTGTAGTGCATTACAGTAGACTCCGGCTCCCGTGCCATTCTCCATTTTGGATCCATCAGTGAAGATCTGGATATCGTGTTGACTAAAAGGGTGGTTCGAATCCCATTCTTCTCTTTTTGGAAAGGAGAACGACATGTTCTGCTGAAAGTCAATTTCCGAGTGATGTAATCGGAGGTAGTGCCGAGATGCTCAGGACTATACTTTGTGAGTATAGAGGCGTGTCCATGCATTAGAAAACGGTGATGTGGCTCTGTCCACACAGGCCAAATTTATAATATTGAATTGCTTTAGAACTAAATGTCGTATAACAATGAAATTCGATATGGAGTTACTAATTGACTAGGTCTTTCTACTGAAAAACTGGCACATGCATTAAAAAGCAGAACTTGGCATGAATAGCTATGGAAGTAAAACACATATCATAGAAAGTTAGTATGGAGTTACTATTTGTTAACATTACAAAATTTACGATAGAGGACGCTACTATAGACTCCAAAAGTACTGGGCCGATTGAGCTCAAATTTGAGCATTAATTATGTTTCGAGTACGAGATGGTTTAGAAATAATAATGCGTACCTGGAAAAAGCTAGTAGACAGTTATTGGCTAGTTTGGTTGTGTGTGGTGGTGCTGTATTATTTACATTCAATTTCATCTGTGTCTATGTGCACTTACTTAATAAAATTTTATTGGGAAGATAAATTTTGAAAAGCCCTTTTCCAACACGCCGAAATCTAAAATATTTATTGATATGTTGTAATTTATTTTATTCATCATTTATTGGGCATTTATTAAGATGCAAAATGCAAGAAAGCATTTTCTACAACTCTACGTGATTTCGACAGCATATAATTTATTGCTTTTTTCCTCCAAATTATTAAGCGCGAAGAGGTATGGCTTCATTAAAAACCTGCTAAGTTTAAACAAAAGTGGCGTCCGTGGCGTAGTTGGTTAAAGTGCGTGGCCGCTATGTCAAAAGAACCTGGAGACCCAGGTTCGAACCCCAGCAGCGACAGAAAATTATTTGAATTAAAATAATTTTTCTGTACGGCCGCCACTTCTCTGCAGACAATGGCAAACCTCAGAGAGCAATCAAAAATGCCATGTAAAGCTTCTTGAGAACGAGAACATTCCGTTCATCGCCGTTCGGAGTCGGCGTTAAGCATGTAGGTCCGGTTCTCGGTCAATTGTGTACAAACTTAATAACACGCACAACACAATTGATCATAAGAAGCTAGGTCAAAGTCCTTTCAAGGGCTGAAATGGCCAGTTATTTATTTTATTTTTTAAGTTCAAACACAGAATCTCCTATTATAACCACTGGTACTTGCACTGTGCCAACTTCGTTTCACGAAAAATTTAACAATTTTCGAGTTCCCTTGTCAACAATCAGCGTTCATCTTTTTTATATACAAATGTGTTAAGGTTAATCTTAAAGAACGCTAAAATTGAAGAATACAACATTGAGAAAGAAGCACGAAAATGTTGAAAATACTGTTACAATCATCAATGCCTTACGCAATGCTTTACACACCCACGAGCGTTGTCAGACTCCTCCGACGACGCAAGAGGTTTAAGCCAAAAATTGAGGCTTTAATTAATGAACCAAAATCTTTTTTACTAATGCAAAAATATCAGCCACATATTTTGTCATCAGTCTGGGTTTTTTTGTGCAATTTGTTATAAAAATATCCAATACCACCGCCATGACTATGTCCGCTATTATTGGGGAGACTGGAGAACCCACTATTTGGGGAGATTGGAGAACCCATGGGCAAATAATTGTTTTCTTTGATGCAGAATTTTATAATATCCATAAATTGTTGTTTTGGTATTTTTGTGTGTTGTGATATCCTGTCCCACTTGCTTTCAATTGTTTTTATTGATAAGTCTACTGATATGAAAGGCCGACATCAACTGTATCCATCTATAATTTCATTAGAATAAACTTAGCTATCTACCAAGAAAGGAGGAATAGAAGAATAAAGAATTCACATTAATTATTCAAAGTTTAAAGTTCAGATAGTTTGATGATCTTGGTGTTCAAATTCAACCCGTAAAAAAAGACATAAAACACCAACTGCGAATTTTATGCACTAAAATAATTGAACGTTTCCCTCAGAATCGTGAAAGACTGTTAAAATTATGTCCAATAACCAAGCTTTTATATGTCTCATAAATGGTTCTTCAAATATTCTACCATCATCAGCTAGGTCGATACAATAACGACACTAAAAAGAACTTTATCCACGGTACCATGCCATACCGACGCTAGCAGCGAAATTCAATTCGCCACTAAAGACATGTTAACATGGACAGTTTATCTATGCGTGTGTCGGTTGGTGGTTGGGTCCATTGGTCTGTCTGTCGGTCAATAGCTTTAATCGACTCTCCCGTTGGCAAAAACATTTATATCTGCATCTCGTACAGCGCCACAGTTAAAATTGCTTGTTCGGTTCGCGGTACACGCGTTGTTGCTGCCATATGCTGAAGATTGTGGTGCAACGAATGTGGCTGTCTTCTCCTTTTTTTTTGTTCTTCTTTTTTGCACGCTGCTGCTGCCCGGTGACATCGGCTGACACTTCCTACAATTTACTACAATCCGCTGCAGTTGCTAAGGCTTTTGTAGTTGTAACAATTTAGCAGTTGTTGTTGTTGTTTTGGTGGTTAGTTTAAATGAAAAAATTCCAACATTTAATTTTTGTTGTCTTTTAAATCTTTCAGTGAAGTTTTTTCTTGCGTTTCCAAGCGTTGATCCCAATCGACTATATGTGACATTATGCTGTTGTACTGTTGTTTTTCTACTTTTCTTAAAGTTGTTGTTATTTAGTCCTAGTTTTCCATTCTGCTGTTGTTGTTGTTGTTGTTGTTTATTTATCGTAGCTCGCCATCCTCTGGCCAATTAATTACACGACACACGCTAGCTTTTCGACCTTAAGTTGTTAGTTTTTATTGTGTGATGCAGAGAATTTCTCCGCGATGTTGTTGCAACGACATTAAAATAACTTAACGGTTTTTTTTTGTCTATTGTAATTGATATTGGCGTTGATGCTTAAATTTTAAATCTTTGAAATAATTAACAGCTTAAGTTACTTCGATTCAGTCAGGGTTAGAACTTAACCCAAAAGGTACATTAAATGGTTCTCTTTTAATGATCTGCTTCGTTCAGTTTTATGCGCTCGCAATTCTTGCGACCAGTTTGCAAGATAAAAATCCATGTGATATCAATTTTATTCTTCAAGGTCAGAGTAGGAAGATTAGAAGCGAAGTCCATAAAATTTAGCTGTCTAGCTTGAAGCTAAATTGAACTAATTGAACTATGAACTGAATGCAACATACACTATTTTAAAAAGAAAAGGTCATATTTTAGGAGCCATTCAATTCATATCGAGACAGGGTATGGTAGGTGGAAAATTTTTGGGCTTAATGAATAAAGCAGGGTACGGAAAGGTCCACTCAAGTAAGCACGCGAGTCCCTACATAACTCATTTTGTATTCTGGTGTACCTTTTGCAATGTCTTACGCTCACGTACGAGAGCCAAAGTGTTAGTTAATTTCCGTCCATATTTGTTTTTACGTGACAACGTAATGCTTTTAGGCGTAGATTTCCAAAAAAGTTGAAAAATTTATTTTTTGAAAAGTTCTTTATATGGAATTATAACACGTTATATAAAGATCCTAAGCTTAAAACTATTAAACGTCTGTAAAGGCTTGCTTTTAGGCTTTACGACAAGAATAGACGAAAAATTCGTAATGTCATAACGCCGTATAAGAGAGGCGGTACAAGATTGTAAATGCCGCTGTCAAGCAACGGCGTTACATGGAATTTCTACTCATCGAGTATATGCGTTACGGTAAATTTTATAAAACGCCAATGAAGATTTCGTACCTAGCCTTACGATAAAACTAAAAATAGAAATTATGACTTCGTCAGGTCACGGAGATAGAAGCTTATGCAACAAAAAAGCAATATTGTTGCATGAAATAATTACTCGGTTAGTAGAAGTGCTACGAAAAATGTTATTTTACGACAGCAAAACATGATTCTTTGACTTTATAACAAAAATTAAAAAAAGAAAAAAAAATGTTTGGAGCCGCTACACGACATTGGCAACCGCTGAATATAGTAAAAATGCATGGAATTATAAATCCGTGACTATAGACGCTACGGTAAGTTTTATGATACGACAGTAAAGCTGAGGTTTTCGGTCAAAAAATAAAAAAGAAAATTTATAGCGTCATGATGTCTCTCAGAAAACCACTAAAAGACCCCTAAGTGCACCAAATGCAATGCAAATGCAAATAAAAATAATCATAAAGTAAAAATTAAAATTTAA
Source organism: Pherbina coryleti (assembly GCA_943735915.1). Lineage (NCBI taxonomy): Eukaryota > Metazoa > Arthropoda > Insecta > Diptera > Sciomyzidae > Pherbina > Pherbina coryleti. The sequence goes on along the minus strand of OX030950.1, from coordinate 146,917,931 downwards.
ATAAGGACAAGTTTTAGGACAATGATTTGAAAACACAAAATAGGGTCAAGTATTTGAACAGAAATTGGGAAAAAGATAAGGATAAGAAATGAGATCTGAATAGAATAAGAATTAAGACCATATATGTAATACTTCTATATTGGCAGCAACCCACATTTTCAATGAATTTCAACTACGAAATCAAAGAGAGACAGCCTACATGAGGTTTTGTTGTTTGTATTAGTATATTTGAATAAATGAAAATTACTACATACAAGAAAACATCAAATCGTCACAGAGGCGGTTGATATGAAAAACAAAACAAATCACATCTGTTTCACATAAATCACAGGTACGCACCATTATAAAACAATTATAACAAAAACGCGTGAAATATAATAAGATTTAAGCAAGAAAAATTGAAGCAAGCAAAATTTTAACCATAAAAATTCAAACAACAAAATTTTAAACTGAAATTTTTGACAATGGAAGCACCGCTCCTGACTTTTTTTATTTTCAAATTTAATTTCGGGTACATTCGTTTATATATTTTCTCGCTCATATTACAATATATCTGCACTCTAATGTTGGCGAATGTACCTTGAGTGTACTGCCAATATAGAAGTATTACATATATGATTAAGACACACTTAGTACCAGTGTTCCCAGATTTGGGGATTTTCCCCTAGATTTAGAGGTTTTTTTCGGTTTTTTCGGAAAACTTTAGGGGAATTTATTTTTCTGTTAGTGTTTTTTGAGAATTTTTCGTGGTTTCTAAAAGAAGTGGGAACATCAACTATAAACTGTATTTTTTTTTGCACCCTTTTGTGTTCTCATTTTTTATTTTGTCTTAGCTCTTACAAGATTTATTTTGTCAAAGTGAGTCAAAACAATTGCGTGCCATCGAAACAATACTGCTTCGCAGCTGATTGTTTGTCGAATGAGCGAAATAGCACCAGAATATGTGTGATATGATAGGCTGTTTTAAATTCTGGCGACGAGAAAGCATACATATATTTAAATTTGTTTTTATTTTTTTTTTTGTATTTTTTAATGACATAAATACCATTGAACTTGTAACCAACAAAAAAAAAAAAAAAAAAAGAAAAAAATTTAAAAAAACAAAAAGTAGAAAAAACGTGGAAGCATGTCTCTAAATTTATTAAGCAGTTTTTTATTTTACACAAATTTAGTAGAAAAAATCTAAATAGTTCAACCTACTTACAATAAAAAATAATAATTTCATAAAATATAGTATATCTTCCTTATGTTTCTTAAAAAATTGGCTGCGCAAAGTTGCGCATAATATAAAAGACTTAATTTAAAAAAACGCTTAAAAAACAAGTTTTCCTCAAAACGCACTAATTTTCAAGACAAATTCAGTCAAACTAAAAGATGTTTGTGAACAATGTGTTTGTGTTAATTAACAAAGGTACTTAAAATTAGTGAGATACCAGGACGCACAGTGTAACGAGTGAAAAAAAAAAAGAAAAAAAGTCATAAACTTGTAAATCAAAATATGCAGAATCATAGTTTAGAGTATGAATATTCGTAATGAAAGAGAATTTTGCGATATCTTTTCAATAACGGACATGCCACTTTTCAAAAGTTGTCTTGAAAATATGATCAAAAATGTTTTTTACAATTTTACCCTGTATAGTTCTAAATAAGGCGTAAATTTTAGTATAAAACTAGTAACAAAACAGTATTTTAGTTTCTTGTTGACTTAGGAGCCTGCCCGAGGCCATTAAACCAATTTATGTTGATGTTTATACTTGAAATCGGAAATATTCTTTTGGTGAAATGATTCACACCACCATTTTACAAAAATCGAAAAACGAATTTTTCGAAGAATCCCCATAATTTTTTGCCGAAATCGAAAATGTTTAAATCCGAGCGCTTAGATTTAAAACAAAATGTCCATTCTTGCGATTTAAGCCAAAAACCATTCAAAAATTATAATTTTTTGTGGTGCTGTGAGCCTCCAAAAAAAAAACGCGAAACGCTTCAGCTCACCGCACCCTATTTAAAAAGAAAGGTTATGCCATTGCCTATTCAACCTGCTATTAACCATCAAATCCATGCATTTGCATATGAAGAGATAACACTTTACATATTGTATACACATGGCGGTTCATCCTTTCACGAAATAACCAAAACGTAGTATAGAGCATTATTAACCCTAAAAATACATGCATTTCTTTTGAGGATATAACTCAAACATGCCCACGTAGTGGCCCATATGGCCCTAGTGGCCCTACATGCAAATGTTTTTCTATCTTACTTTTGTCTTTGCGATTAGCCAAAATCAAAGAACGCCTGCAAAAAACAACAACACAAACCGCACTCGTTCAGTGTTCAGGACATTTTCCAGCAAACTTTACAAAATCAAATGCAAAAACAAATGCATGCAAAGCCAAAATAAAAAATGCACACTCGATGATGTCGATGCTGAAGCTGATTGTCCCGTTACCTTTGTGTCGAGTAATTTTTCATGACATGTGATTTTTTGTTTGATTTTTTGTAACGATGAGCAACATTTTGTTTTTTTTTTTTGTTTTTTAAGCATTGGCCCGCGCTTCCAATAACCCCACTGATATATCTGTTTTTCTCATTGGCCGCCTCGTTCGTGCGATTTAACGCCTTTAGACTATTTTCTTTGGAGCTACGTCAAGTCATTGGTATATGCCAACAAACCGACGACGTTGGAAGAGCTCAGAGTCAACATTGAACAGGAAATAGCTGCCGTTTCGGCCGAAATGTGTGGCCGAGTCATCGAAAATTGGGTCCAACAAATCGACCGCTGCATACATGCCCACGGTGGCCATAGGAACGAAGTCGAGTTTCATCCATAAATGTTTTAATTGTACTTCAAGCCGATAATAAAGTTTTTGAAATATCTCAAATATTTTGCGTTTTATTTAAAAAAAAAGTTGTCAAGTCCATAATGGAAAATCCTTTACAAAAATTATTCTTTATACTTTATACTTTATACTTTATACTTTATACTTTATACTTTATACTTTATACTTTATACTTTATACTTTATACTTTATACTTTATACTTTATACTTTATACTTTATACTTTATACTTTATACTTTATACTTTATACTTTATACTTTATACTTTATACTTTATACTTTATACTTTATACTTTATACTTTATACTTTATACTTTATACTTTATACTTTATACTTTATACTTTATACTTTATACTTTATACTTTATACTTTATACTTTATACTTTATACTTTATACTTAATACTTTATACTTTATACTTTATACTTTATACTTTATACTTTATACTTTATACTTTATACTTTATACTTTATACTTTATACTTTATACTTTATACTTTATACTTTATACTTTATACTTTATACTTTATACTTTATACTTTATACTTTATACTTTATACTTTATACTTTATACTTTATACTTTATACTTTATACTTTATACTTTATACTTTATACTTTATACTTTATACTTTATTCTTTATACTTTATACTTTATACTTTATACTTTATACTTTATACTTTATACTTTATACTTTATACTTTATACTTTATACTTTATACTTTATACTTTATACTTTATACTTTATACTTTATACTTTATACTTTATACTTTATACTTTATACTTTATACTTTATACTTTATACTTTATACTTTATACTTTATACTTTATACTTTATACTTTATACTTTATACTTTATACTTTATACTTTATACTTTATACTTTATACTTTATACTTTATACTTTATTGGAGCGAGCGAGCGAAGCTCCCATGGAACAACTTGCATGAAGAATGTTTAAAGGAGCAGAACTCTGAAATGGGTTGTACGATTTTAATATTTCTTTTTCCAAACTGTTCTACTGATCTTAACTTAGGTGCCTGCGAAGCCCAAATTTGGAAATTCTGTTTAGTTTAGAAATATATTGAAAAAAATATTTCCATATCTTTCTTTGTTGATACATATTCGCTTAATTCAGTTTGCTGCTTGCCTGCTTCTGTATGTATACGTCGTTCGCTTCGCTCGCTCGCTATAAATAACCGAACAGCATGGAACAACAACAACAACAAAAACATTAAAGCAAATGTTGTGCGCTGCAACAGCTGTTTATTACTAACTAAAATAAATAACTGATATGCTGAAGTTTGTAAATGGATGCAAATACATTCAAATTAAATTGTTTAATGTTTTTACTTTCATGTGTTGGTAAACCCTGTATAATAAAAGAAATTTGCAATTTTTTTTAATTTTTTATTATTTGGTGACTGGTAGGCTTATTAGCTTTCATTGCTTCCCCTAAGAATGTGCTGATTTTAACACCAACTCGTCAAACCATTATCAGATTCTATCAATTCATGACTATAACTTATGGTGTTTTCGTTTCTACCAGAAAATGTTACCTTTTCATTGCCCTCTTCTTTTTTCGTGTTCGATTGTTAAATAAGTGCAAACAGGTGAAAAAATCTGTGTTCGTTTCTTAAAATGTTACATTTATATATATAGGGCAAAAATGGCTCATTTCTTGCCCTGCGAAATTTTTTGAGGGGAGAATGTTGCCCTGAAAATCAGCTGATTGCTTTAAACGAAAATATTATGAAATGCGTGTGTTAGACAAGGTTAAATATATGCATTCATAATTTGACACTTAAATAACATTTTTAATAAAGCAAATTTTTATTTTTGGCGCACACAAATATATCAGCTGATTGAGTAAGCAGGGTAGTGTTTTGTGTTCAAAACCTGCACTTTTTGAGGGTTGAGTGCAACACTTGAAAAATGTTGCACTGTGCATTTTTTTGTAGAAACGAAAACATTGTTCACATTTTGTTCACATTGCTTTAAACAACAATTTAACACAATAATTAGCAATACTAAATTAAATAAGGAAAGTGTTCGTAATGAACCAGATAATGAGTCAAATTGGACAGAACAACAATATTTCAGGGAATGTTTATTAAGAGTATCCTTAGAAGAACTGTCTACAAATCAAATTTTTAATCAACAATCAGCGTTCATCTTTTTTTTACACTGGACCCCCGGTAATCCGGCCCCTGACTAATTCGGCACCCCCTGTAATCCAATATTTCCATTATTATTGAATATTTTTTTGACAATCTTCGCTAATGTAGATAATGCATTATTGAACAGGTTACTTACTTGTACTTGTATTGATTGATATATATTATGATTTTATTCATAATTTTTGATTATTTTATAATGTAAATGTAAAATTATTATTTTTTGTAAGTTCTATAGCATTAATAACGTCAATTTTATAATAAAACGTAAGCTTTCTATTGTATTGTTTAATTTACTTAATTTGACACACATAATGGAGTATGTTTTGTACTTCAGAGTATAACATACATAACCTTATCATTTTTTTTTAAGCTTTGAACCAAGGTTTTTAGGTGTAATACCTATTCAGTCAAGTCTGCTTTGGTTCGAAATGGGGTGGTAGATTAGTATGAGCGAAGGGGCAATCAATTCAATTCAATTCACTTCAAGTAATAAGGCAATCTCATCCACAAACTACGACTCCAAGTCGTAAATATTGATGAGTTTTCAATTTCAGCTGATTACTTAATGATAGAAAATTGCAAAAGCGAAAGGTCAAAGCGTAGGATCATGTCCTAGCTGGGATTCGAACCCGGGACCTCTGGGGTGGCAGTTGATCACGTTTGACGCACATTTACCGCATTTGTTACCATTTGCGTTAACGCATGTTACCATTTGCGTTATCAATGCTGTGACAATCATCAATGCTTTACACACCCACGAGCGTTGTTAGACTCCTTCGACGATGCAAGAGGTTTAAGCCAAAAATTGAGACTTAAATTAATGAGTCAAAATCTTTTTCTATTAGTGGGACTGTGCAATGGGCCACAGGTGAGGTTGTTGAAATTTTCTATAACAATTGCGAAAGTGGCCGATTTATAGAAGAATTTCCTTTGTGCATTATGACCAAGTTTCCCAATTATTCTGGACCAAAATACAACAATTTTAATGTTCTACTTATTTATTCCGTAGTGGTATCATTCAAAAAAGGATCAACCAATTTTACTCGCAAGAAATTTTCACTATAACTTGCGTATGCCATTAATATTAAAAATTGCAAATATTAATTCTCAATCAAGCAGTTTTCGATATAAGAGAAAGGGAATTTAGGTTATATTTCTTATGATAGGCTATTCCTTATGATAAGAAAATAAATAAAAAGAAAGGATTGGTTCAAAAACGCCAAGAATACAATAAAATATTGTATTTCAACTAAAATATATTAACATTTTTTTGTAATTGAATGTTTGAGATCTGGTAATTTTATTGACAAAAAGTAGAATCCCCATTTAATTGAAATAACAAAACCTATTTAATATCTTTGCTTATATAGTTTTTAGAAAAATCTATTGGAGCTAGCAACTCAACTAAATTGCCTCCACAACGTACCAATTTATGTGGCTAGCTAGCAAACGCGTAAGTGATTGCTAAGCGACTGCTACGACCTAGTACTTTATACTTTATACTTTATACTTTATACTTTATACTTTATACTTTATACTTTATACTTTATACTTTATACTTTATACTTTATACTTTATACTTTATACTTTATACTTTATACTTTATACTTTATACTTTATACTTTATACTTTATACTTTATACTTTATACTTTATACTTTATACTTTATACTTTATACTTTATACTTTATACTTTATACTTTATACTTTATACTTTATACTTTATACATTATTCTTAAGTCTAGGAACCAAATAACACGAAAATTTTTATTTGAAAAAATAATAATAAATATTTTTCATATAAATATTTTTGGAATAAAAGCTTTCGTGTTATTTGGTACCTAGAGTATTATGAGATCACCGACTATACTACTAGGGCGCTTTTCTTGATGGTATAGCACTTTGGATTGAAATAAAATACGAATTCAAACTGGAAATAAAAATATGTGTTATAAAAGGTTATGTACCGGCCAAGGACGAGTGCGTTGAGATGTATGTGAACCACTCGATACCAATTCAAACCAGGTTCTTCGATAATTTTTCTCTCATTTGTCATTTCGGTCATTTGTGACTTATTTGATCATAAAAAGCTCAGTCAAATCCTTTCAAGGGCTGAATTGACCAATGAGTTTTTTTTTTCGTAATGCTTTGCTTTTTCCCATGTTCTGGCATGGAAATAATAGATGCTTTTAACCATTCCCTCGTAAAATAAAATTTGATAAATGAATTATCAAAGAAGATTGCAGCTTAGTCTTATTTTCCTACAAAGAACGGTGTGAAAAGAGTGACCCACTTAAAAGTATTCTAATCATAGATAAATTATACTATAGCTTATACAGCTACGAGTATAACCAAAACATACACAAAATATTAGCATATAAATAAAGTTCAAATACCTTTGGAGCAAACTAAACGAACTTGGCATCCATGCAGTCTACAGCAGTTGTAGCGGTACAACTTAATCTCGCTGGTAATGGTTGAGATTATGACACGGTTTTTTTTTCCTCATAACTCGCACAAACTGTTAAAAGGATGCGCTGTTAGGCACTAGTTGGTGTGTGTTTGTTGTTGGTGTTGTTGTTGTTGGTGTTGTTGTTGTTGTTGTTATCGTTCCTCTTTTGACCGCTGAAAAAAAGCAACTAAGCGCGAGTAGGATGTTGAACATGACGAACATGATGATGACCTCGTATAATTTTTTATTTTAAATTTAGTTTTTTTTTTTGTTTTTTTTTTTTTGTTCTTATATAAACATTTTTTTTCTTCTTAACCAACCAGAGTTGGCAAGACAAAGTTTCGCCAGACACTTGATGCTTGATTAAGGCTTCAGCTGCAGTTTGAAGCGACAAGATACGGAAATTGCTGCCGATTCAGTGGCTGGCCAAGTTAATGCATTGTATGAGAAGTTGTTGTCGTTGTCGGTTTTGTTATTGTTGTTGTAGTTGTTGTTTTTGTTGATACTGTTGTAGCTGCTACCAACTCATTTTAAATTTTCATTTGTTTCTGCTGTCGTCGGCCGTCGCGGTTTCTTGATCTTGGTCTTGGTCTGGGTCTGGGCCTTCATGAGTTGCTGCCATGATGTTGCGTTGTTATGCGCTGCTGTATGATGCGTTGCGACATGCTGAGTGCACTGCACGTTGGCGCTGAGCCAACAAGTGTCTCAAGACATTGTGTAAGCGCGCCTATTTTTATGCAATGCTTTTTTGTGATTTTTTTGTTTTTTTTTCTTTTTTTAATACACTCTTAAGTTTTCGCGCTGTACCGTTTTCTTCGGCGTTGCCATTATTTGCTTTTGTTGTTGTAAAACTTTTTAGTTTTGTTTTTTAATTTTTTTTATGTTGGATTTTTCCCAATGTTCTATGCAAATATTCTTTTGATTTTCTTGTAAAGTATTCTTTTTCTTCTTTCATCTTTTCCAGAAAACTAAGTTAAAAAGAATTTATTGTGTTTCGTCGACTGTATGTACTTAGTCTTGAAATGCGTCGCGCCTAAGCGTTCAGAAATCTTGCAGTTAATTTATATGGACTACTCGGCCGTATTGTTGAGAAACGTTTCAGTATCCCTCAGGACAGCAAATTAAGTTTTGTTCATAGTTGGCTAAAAAGTAAAATAATGCAGTTAAAGTCATATCTTCTCATAATAAACTAGAAAACGTGACCATGCTTATCCTGCTAATTTATGTCGGATTTATATAATAAACTTGCTCTCTGCCTGTCTTCTTAAAGTTCTATAAAGATTCCAGAAAGTATCCTACTGTCCGGCAAAATATTAAAAAATATTGAATGTGCACCAAGACTAATGGGAAATGTGCTCAGTTTTTCTAGATGTTAATTCACCAACAGTCCCAAATTTAGCGATTTTATTCGCTATCGAACGAATGGTTACACCTGTTAGAGCAATTTTTAAAAATCGTCGAAATTTTAAGTATTGATAGCACTGGTTAACGGCCATTTCTTTCCACCATATCTTACTATGATTCTCTCAAGGACTTTGGCCCACTAAACACGAACATATATTTAAACATTTTTGGAGAGTTTGAGTTAAATTTAGAGTTTTCGAGATATAATTTTTTGAATATTTTCTCTCAATTTTCGGAGCTGGTCCTACATTTTGAACTATATCTCGAGTTTTAATTGACCGATTTGACCAAACATACACTTAACTTAAATGTAATTCGTCCTAGCTGGTTGTTGCCAATTTTCTTAGAAACATTATGAAGATTTGGTGAAAAATTATGAAGCAATGGGTATGTATTCTTTTTTTTTCTATTATGTCATACATTAGATTTAAATTTCTGATTTTTCCCGGATGAAGTGCACATGTCATTGAAAATCCACTTCCTCTTGGATTTTTTTCCGGACAATTTGGCAAAGATTAAGGTTAAGATAAGGTTCTCTCAAAGATTACGTACATTTTTTATCCGCAAGAAACAGTGTAGAATTATGAGATAACTGGGTTAAATTAATTGTATAACTATTATAATTTTAGGTTGTTAAATGCGACAATCGGGCCTGCTGCACCCCACCCCGGAGTGTTCTGCATTGGAATCTTCACGACCGTTTTCTGTCACCTCCATATCCTATCACTCAGATCGAAAGGGCATCCGACGATCCCAGATCCTGGTGAGCATGACGGAAACTTATTTGCCGATTCAACCTTTGCATGCCTTCATGAACTTCATATGACTCTTATGACTCTTATTGCCCCAGTCTTCGTGGTGATCTAAAAAGTGATGCTGCAGTACATGCGGTATTCACTTTTCATCCATCACAAGTGTTGCAAAACATCGGAGCGCAGTCCACCGTACACCAGCTGCACCAGGAGTGCGATCTTCACGGATTATCACACATCGAGCTACTGAGCTTCTGTGTGAAAGCAATAACGGCTTAGAGTGACTAAATCAGAACGAGGTTGAAGGAGCAGATGATTTTACTGAAAATCACTTGGACATGCTGGTTCCAGTAGTCACTCTTCAGACCGCACATGAGTTCCCATGGACTGAATTAGAATGAATATTATTTCACCAATTTTAGAAGTTCTCAATTAAATATTTTATTGTTCGATTTTTCATTTCAATTTTACAGACCTATTCCGGTGAGTTGACAAAGTTCAACATATCGCTCGTTTTCTTCAATAACGTTACAACTCAAAAAACTAGATTTTTCAGGAGAAGCATTTTAAGTTTTGAACAGACAAAGGAAATTAATTCACCATTTTCACAATATGGACAAACCATCAAATACAAAAAAAAAAAAAAAAGTGACAAAAAAAAACTGGATATTATCGATATATAATACGATCTAATCGGAAATATATTGAGGTGAATGAATCACAAATTCTACTCTCCTGCAAAAATTGAAGAAGATATCGTTACAAAAATTGTACACAGCATAGATCATGGTAACACGAATGTTGCTGTGTAATTAATTCAATTTTTATGTTCTTTGGATTGTAACGTTATTGAAGAAAACGAGCGATATGTATTTCCAATAGTAAATATAGTGACAACTGTCAATATTTCCTATTCTCGTTCAATTCTAAAAGCTCTTTTCTCGAGACAGTTGTCAATATCAAAAGATGTGCTGACAGTGAATTTTGTATGTAGAAATCCAGCTGACGCTGGGTTGTTCGCTCATATTTTCTCGTTGGATAATAATATAAAATACATACTATATAAAACAATAAGTACTTACTTTCTATGCACTTCGTCCATTTTCTTAAAATAATTAAACACTGTCAAAACAAAGTTTTGCCTCCTACACAGAAAAAAAAATGTTAGCTTAAAATTAAACACAATGTGTTCAAAAATGTGTTCGTAATTTCCTTTTTTTTATATGTTTTTCAAAAGAAACACATTTGCTCTTACTTTGACGAAATTTGTTGCAAGCTATTTTTTAAACACAAAATTCGTCAAATTAATAACAATTGTCGTCAATTTTAAAACATTTTTTTTCAGTGCATAAACAGAACTGATCAAATATGTTGTGGGGGATAATTCAAGTGCAAAATAAAATTTTTATATTTTTGTTTCTCTTAATATTTTAAAATGATTTATAAATATTGAAGCGTTTAAAAAGATTGTGAAAAGGAAAAGTGAAGTTCTCTTTTGATTTAGAAGATATGGTGGTTCAAAGTTTCATCTTAAAAGTGTGCTATCTTTGAAAGTTTTGAAGATATTTCATCAAAGCTGCTGTCATTGAAAATGTAACTTGATTACTTTTATTATACTTGTTAAAATTTTTACTAAATTTCTTGATGGTTTTTCAGATAAAACGATTTTAGTTTTTTTTCAAGATTTTTTTCCATCCTAATAAATATTGTGGCAGTCTTTAATTATTATAATAAAATAGTCATATGTTTATCCTTCAATTTGATATATATTATTTTATAGTTACTGTTAAACTGTCAGAGATATCACACTCTTAAGATATATGTAACTTTGAACCAATATAACTTCTACAAGAAAATAGGAAGACATTTTTTTGTGCCATTGTTTTAAAGCAGTGCGGCCCAAGAAATTTTAAGCGCGGGCCAATGATAAAAAAAAACAAAACAAACACAAAATGTTGCTCATCGTTGCGTTTGACAAAAAATCAAACAAAATAAAACAAAAACAATTACAATGCATTAAAATTACATATCATGAAGTACACTGCCAGTCTTAATTTCTATTACAATAACAATGCTTGCATGAAAAATTACTCGACACACAAATAACGGGACAATCAGCTTCAGCATCGACATCATCGAGTGTGCGTTTTTTATTTTGGCTTAATTGCATTTGTTTTTATAAAGTTCGCTGGAAAATGTGCTGAACACTGAACGAGTGAGGTTTGTGTTGTTGTTTTTTGCATGCGTTCTTTGAATTTGGCTCATCGCAAAGACAAAATTAAGATTAAAAAAAATTTGTATGAAGGGTCACGCGGGCCATATGGGCGACTACGTGGGCATGATTGTTTTAAAGGCTTCAATATTTAAATGTATAGTATCAAACGAACTAACAAATATTCAACGATAAATTCATATTTTCATTTTAAAAAAAGAACTTGGCAAAATTGGGGTAATTTTTTCAATGACAGTGCAACACTTAACGAATGCTTTCTGACAACATGCTTTTCACCTTCCTGTGGTGAATAAATAAAGCTTTTAATTTGTCAAGTGCTCACCTGAATAGGTTTTACAAGTCAATTTGGCAAAATTTTGACAAATTATTTCGTGTAAATTGACAGCTAGAATAGGTCTGTTAGACTGCAATCTCAGTAGTCTGAACTACTAGTCTCAACTAGTGCTAAATAAAAATAATTACATAAATCATTTTTTTTTTATAAATCCAATATAATGAAGCATAGATTAACATATTTACATTGAAAACACGCATTTTGAACAATCTCACGAGAGATTTGAGGAGAGGGAGAGGGTGTCGAGTCAAATATCACGATATTTCACTAGGGGAGAGAGAGGGGTCGAAAATCGCCAAAATAACCTCACGTAATTAATGGATGCTTACTAAGCAGAAAAATGTACATCAGTTTGACTGAAATAACATTTGCGTTGCCAGATCCCAAGATATAAGTAGCAGCCTATGCATATTTTCATACTTTGAGTAAAATTTGTTAAGAATTAAAGGACTTTTTGGCTTCATTACTCAAGGAGAGTGTGCATAGATTCTAATTCACATATTTCAACGGCTTCTCGCCCATGATTTCCCATACTTTACCGCAATTCTATCAACTGAATAGATAAAATCGTGAAATTCTAGGTTCAAAGCTAAAAAATTAAACTGATTCTGGTGACCGATGGCATGTTTTAATTATTGCTTCTTTCTTAAATCAACCATCTATCATTCATCCCCCTACCCAAAAACTGCGTTCCACCTCATATTTCACAGGCCCGTTATTATTAATTTATTTATAACTTCTTAAATATGCCAATGATGCAGCCAAATAATGAAAAGTTAACAATTGCATACATATCTATATATATATATATATATAAATATATATACATATATATATTCGTTAATGGCACATGTGCGGTTTTTTTCGCGCTTCACAAACTCGACTCTGGATAATTTATGAGCATTTTACATGCTGTGAGCGAGCAGACGTATTTTTACAAAGCAATATTTTCCGTACTAATTTTCTTTGATTCTGCCGACGGAATTTAGATAGAATTGCCTTTGAGTCTCTTGTCGCAGATGTTGACAATTGCTAATTTAAGACCAAAGACTGGTTGTGGTTTTATTTTTGCTGCTGTTGTCGTTGTTGTGGTTGGTGCGGACAGATGTAGCGGAGACAAAGGCAATCGTTTGCTTGAAATAAAGTGTCAATTCATTATTTTTTTTTTAAATATACGCAAATATTACTTAAGTCATCAAAAGGAGCTAAGTTTAAATTGCAAATATTCTGATTTGCAGAAATTTAGCTTGGTTTTAAGACTTTTCTTGAAATTTCTTTATAGTTACTATCTTTATATTTGTTTCGAAATGTTTCTTAAATATAGTATTACAGGGTAGTAGTACAGGGGCATAACAACAAAATATGTAATATTATTACAAGCATACGATAACTTTTATGTTTTCCAAAGTTTTCTTCTTCGTAAGTTTTGAACTCACGACATATTAAAATTTGAAAATTCTAAAGTTCGCGTAATAATTAGATAGCAAATGTTCCATACAACTTGAATAAAAAAGTCTAAAAAGAGTATGAACCAAGATCATATTATCATATTTGATCATAGAAGAGCCTTAAAGAACTGATTGTTATGAGTTCTCAGAACACTCAAACAAATATGATTCTTTAAGGTCTGAATTATTAGCACAGTGTAAGTCGTCGTAATTTATACCCTTTCCTTAAGGCTCTCTTTGTCGCAGTCCAAAAACTGCTTCATAGATTAATTTGCACCAAAGTGAGGTGCGATCATTAATCTATATATATGGTATAGAGTACAATATATAGATTTGTAGACACATAGATATATATAGATGTCGCGAGTAAAGCGGATCCTGAAGCAGAAGACTATTTCGAACCCCACCATGTCTGACGGAGTCTGTAGGATTTAGAACTTTGCCGCTGGAACAAGGAGAGGCCTCATAGACCATGACCCTGAAAACAATTTTTTGTCTGGAAGTATATTTCTTTGTCTTTTGTTTGTGTGCGTGGGTGCGTCCGCCGAACGGGAAGTAGGCGGTGGTAGTTGTCCGCACCGTAAGTAGTTTGGAATTTTTGTATTCTTTTTCTTTTTCTTTTTCTTTATTTAATTGTATAAATTGTCATTCTATTTTCTTTTTGTTCGGATAGTTTGGATTCGTCTCACCTCGATGTTCTCCTGGTTAGGCTACCCGCACTCGAGCCTAGTTCCATCCCGAAGAGGTAAAATAATTAATTCTGACCGGTAGAATTGTGTGAGGGTTGAAGTCACCTCCTTGAACTCGCAACTATTTTTAAATCTAAATATCGCGCGAGTCCTGTCTTCCAGATCTCATAAACATAATAATCAAAAAGGTACAGAGAGGTACAGGTTTTCCTCTCAATACAAATTTCGTTTCCTCCTGCTTTCAGTATTTTCTTTTAATCAAATTTTCGAACTGATATTTTGGAAACTCCAATCTGAGTGAGACAAAAGAATACATTCCATATGATTGGAACCTAAGTGTTTTCTACCGAATCTACAAGAAATGCGATCCCACCATTTGCGCCAACAACCTTTGAATAAGCGTTATTACCATCACATATAAGGTACTGCAGAGAGCATGATGCGAAAGACTAAAGTCCATCGTAAGCCAGACCGACCTATATTATATTAACATCGACCATATATTTACTCTTCTACAAATCTTAGAAAAGCCCCTAAAAAAAATTTAACACTCTCCATTTTTTTTTTTTTTTTGTTATTACAAAGCCACCTTGGAAACTCAACTAGGAATCACGTATACTCCACAATTTCTGTTGATCCGTTTCTGTAGGATAACACTGAACAATACCAGTAGAGCAGTCAAAATCGGGAATGCGCATTTAGCTCCCAGTATGAACATAGTATAACTTCCTTACTTATCTGGCGCTTACAACCGTTGGTCGGTTTTTGCCTCGTATAAGAAATTGCGCCCGTCATTTCTGTTTTTCGCTTGCTGGCGTCAGTTGGAAACACCAAGTGTAGTCAAGTTATCCATCACCTGATCCTTCCAACGAAGATGTGGGCGTCCTCTTCTGCGTTGACCACCACCGGGCACCGAATCGAATATTTTTTTCGCAGGAGTGTCGTTTTCCATTCGCTCAACATGACCTAGCCAGCGGAGCCGCTCGATTTTAATGCGCTTAACTATGTCGATGTCAGCGTACAGCTCATACAGCTTGTGGTTCCATCGAATTCGATACTCGCCATTGACGCAGATTGGACCGAAGATCTTAAGAAGAATCTTTATCTCGAAGGCTCAGAAAGTCTTTTCATCAGAACTGCTCAACGTCCAGGTTTGTGCTGCATATAATAGGACGGGCATGATTAGTGACTTATAGAGCATGAGTTTTGTCCGTCGAGAGAGGGCTCTGCTTCTCAATTGCCTACTCAGCCCAAAGTAACACCTGTTGGCAAGAGTTATCCTTCGTTTTATCACAATACTGACATCGTTGAAAGAGTTAATGCTCGATCCCAGATAGAAGAAGTCCTTAACAACCTCGAAGGAGATGTTGTCAACAGTGACGTGGTTTCCAAGACACTGGGACTGTTTATTTGTTGACACTAGGCATTTCGTTTTATCTGCGTTCACTGCAAGACCCATTCGACTCGACTCTTTTGCTAACATGGAGAATGCTGCACTGACTTCGCGCGTATTATGGCCAATGATATCGATATCATCAGCATACGCCAGCAGCATAATACTTTTGTAGAATATCGTGCCACTGTGTCTTAAATCAGCAGGTCGGATGATCTTCTCCATCATAAGGTTGAAAAAGTCGCACGATAAGAATCACCTTGTCTGAAATCTGGTTTGTTATCGAATGGAAGAGTAAGATCCTTCCCGATCTTAACTGTGCTGCTGGTATTGCTCAGTGTCATTCTGCAAAGACGAATGAGCTTTGCAGGAATACCAAATTCAGACATGGTGGAGTATAGATGATTCCTTATTGGACTGTCGAAGGCGGCTTTGTAATCGACAAAAAGGTGGTGTGTATCGATTTGTTTCTCTAGGGTCTTCTTCAAGATTTGTCGTAGCGTAAATATCTGGTCTATGGTGGATTTGCCAGGTTTGAAGCCACACTGATAAGGTCCAATCAGCTGGTCTAGGATGATCTTTAGTCTTTCACATAATACGCTCGACAGGACCTTATATGCGATATTAAGAAGTCTTATCCCACGGTATTTGGCGCAAATGGTGGATCTCCTTTCTTGTAGATTGGGCAGAGCACACTGAAGTTCCAATCGTTTGGAATGCATTCTTCCGACCATATTCTGCTAAGAAGCTCATTAATGCATTTAAATAGAGCTTTGCCTCCATTATTGAAGAGCTCAGCAGGTAAGCCATCGGCTCCTGCGACTTTGTTGGTTTTAAGCCGAGCTATAGCTTTCAAGACTTCACTATGGTCGGGCAACGGAACTTCAACGCTGTCGTCCACAATTGGGGTTTCCGGGATATCATCTCAATTGGCGGGATTGTTGTCGTCGTCACCATTCAGAAGCCTAGAGAAGTGTTCCTTCCACATCATCAGTGTCACTGGATATCTGGCACTAGATTCCCACTTTCATCCTTACAGGAAGAGGCCCCGGTCTTGAAACCATCGGACAGGCGTCTTAATTTCTCGAAAAATTTTCGGACCTCATTCCTATCACCATGCATCTCAATTTTCTCGCACTCACGCTTTTCCGCTTCCCTTTTCTTTCGCCTGAAAATGCGTATCTCTTCCCTCCTCTTCTCTTTGTATCGCTCTTTAGCAGCACGCGTTACAACCGACTGCAGGGTGGCTTTGTAGGCGGCGTCTTTTGCTGCAGTGGCCTCGCGACACTCCTGATTATACCACTGGTTTCAGCGAGGGTGGTGATAGCCAATCACCTCTTCGGCAGCCGTACATATAGAGTGGGAAATATGATTCCACTGCGCGCATATATCGTCGATCGGAGGAGTGCTTTCTTGAAGCAGGAGTGAGAGTCGAGTACCGAAGTCTTCGGCTGTTTGTTTTGATTGCAGCTTTTCAACGTCTAGCTTTCTCTGTGCTGGATTGCGCGCATTCTTGGTTGCGCACAGGCGTGTACGGATCTTGGCTGCGACAAGATAATGATCCGAGTCTATATTGGCACCAGGGATGGTGCGTACATCTAAAACACTAGAAGAGTGCCTTCCGTCAATCAAAACGTGATCAAGTTAATTGCGCGTCTTTTGATCAGGAGCCAAGTTGCTTTATGAATATTTCTATAAAAAACGAATTTTTCGTATTGTCAAACTCTACCTAGGCAAACTGTTTGTTGAAATCATCTGAAACCCCATTGTTGTAGAATTGTTTGACTTTTATCGAAAACGATTTACAAACTACAAATTCTCTCAATCGTCGGTCTTGTATTTCATTTGAAAATAATTAAATTAATTGCAAATTAATATCGCAATATTGTGGCGAGTAAATTTGTCAAAAGCAACAACAAAATTACTGAAGTGCAATGAAAAACGATACAGTTACATTTAGAGAAAAAGCAGTAAAATTAATGCATAAAAGTATTTAAAAGTTGGTATTCATGCGCTGAAATTAATGGCTGACTGTCAAGCTGTCAAGTGCAGATTCAAAAACAACAACAACAACAACTACAAACTGCAGCAATAATAAAAGCAACAATTAATCAAATAACAAGAAGCAAAACAACAACAACAAAACCGACAACAACAACAACGACAACAACAACTACAAATGTGAGCCATCAACCTTCATATATTGCAAACATTCCCGCTAGTAATGGATGAATGAATGAATGAATGCACTCCAACCAACAGGAATAACAACCATATTTATACCCATGCAAACAGCATCGAGTGCTTCCAAATTAGAGCAGAAAATAAAAAATAACAATAACGAAAATTAATTTGAAACGCATTACGCGGTTATGACGTGCTGCGGCAATTTTCATGCATATTATTTGGAAAATTCAGACATATTTGACGCTTTGCTTAGTGCCGACTAAACAGTAGAGCACAGGACATGAACATGAACCGTACGAAAAGCTTTTTGAAATAACGTGTTTTACCGAATACGATATGAGGTCATTTGTTTAAAATTGTAAGCATGAAAGTCAGTCTGGTCAGCTTGTTGGGGGTGGATCAGCGTTTAAGCTACGGCCTAAATACATATTGTGGCCACAAATGATGAATGAGGGCGGAAGTGTGTGGAATTGTTAGTAGCTGTCAAATGCATTTGACAAATTTGGCAATCTGTTGAAATTCCCGTATCATTCAACAACAATTGGAGCTGTGTTTAACGTTTTACACATCGAAATAAGCTTGAAAAATCAGCACTTTTGATTCTCTTATTCTAAATGACCCACAGTGATGCGAAAGAGCACGCTAGACGGAAAAAAATTCGAAATCGAATTTTTACATTCTGAACATGCATAACTGTTGAGAAATATCCACTGATCTAAGGTTTATTTTTTTACTTACTTCCGCTTTTTACAAAAATACAAAAATTCTTGAAAGTTGAAACGAAAAGTGATATTATTGAATTTTTTTTTCATGAATTTTGTTGCTATACTTGATTATATTTTTGAAATATTTCCCAATATACAAAAAGAGTTAAAAATCAGCATGCTTTATGACTAAGATATGTTATTTTGAAATAAAATAAATTCAATAACGTATCTTCTAAAATGTTGGCGCTTTCAAACGGTATTTAAGTATATAAATGTGTAACAACAGAAAATTTGGTAAAATATTTTGGAAAATAAGAAAACGGGCCATTTTTTTTTATTTAATAACTATTATGTCTACTTTAAGCTTTGGAAGTGCCAATGTGCGCAAATTTCAATGTACCTTGTTTATTAACCTTTTTGAAGGTCATAAAAATGCTATTTATTTTAAATTCAAAACCAGGTTTCAACTGTTTTTTTTTCATAATTGTGATATTGAGAAATTGACATTGAGATAATTTGAGGTTTGTGAGATCTTATAAGGATTTTAGTTCTACACCGTTATTTTGCTATTTATATACATTTTTGTGGAATTTCAAGAGATTTTACCGTTTTGATAGAGTCATTTTGTATGGGAGGTAGACGTGATTTTCATCCGATTTGCTTGAATTTCTTAATTAGAGTACATGTTAAATATCAAAACTCGTGTGCAAAATTCCAAGTCCATATATCAATTTATTTTTTGGAATTCTGAGAGATTTAACCGTTTTGATAAAGTCACTTTGTATGGGAGGTAGACGTGTTTTTCATACGATTTGCCTTATTTTTCAACATGATCTTTATTTTTAAATGCAAGCTTAAATCGAATTTCGTGATGATAACTTGAACAGCTGTAATCGTGATAACCGACACCAATATTATTCATATCATTGTATTGTATTGATTGCATTGATTTATATGATCCCAATTTTGTTAAAATATGAAAAAAATAAAAAAAATTTTTTAAGTTAGAAATTTTTAGCTTAACCCTTAATTAGTTGCATTAAGAAAATCACATAAGTAGTCACATGGGGTCACATCTGACCACAAACTTATGAATAAAAATAATTTCAAAAATAATTGAATGGTTTATTGAAATCATAATAAAAAAACTAAAAACATAACTTTCACTACAAATAATTGAAATCATTTTTTTAAGTAAAAACGTTCTAAACACTCAAACATTATTTTTTTTTTTCGATTACAAATTGTCTTGACCCCTTGCGCCTAGTTAGGAGTTTAAATATCACTATCGCAGGTTTTCTTATTTCTTAGTTATGGGCCTAAATATATTTCACATAGTTATATAGTTAAAATATTTATATATATTATATATTAATTTATATATTATATAATTTTTTTGCGATGTTGGCCCCACCCTAGCGGTGTTCTATGGGTCATTTTAAGAAACTTTGGCGAAGAGAGTATAGATGTATCTTGAAATCGGAGCCTGCCAGTTTTTCAATATAGGTATTTTTTCAAAATAATGCATTAAAAAAACAAAAAAAGTATTTTTTTAAGTGTATATATGGGGGTTTTTGGGGTCAAGGAATTCATTTTTGACGTTCATTTTTATTTATGAAAACCACCAGAGGGCGTTTGACTACTGCTTGTAGAAATCAGACGTGTTTAATCTTGTTTTAGAACTGTACGCTTAAGTTGTACATACAGGGTTGCCCATATTCGACGGACCCATCTGGCAACGCCATAACTTTTGACAGAGATGTCAGATCGCTTAATGACATACCGCGTTTGAAGCGTCAGTCCAAGCAGATTTTTACCATGGAACAATACACGCCACGCGAGCGCTCTGAAATAGTTGAAATTTACATTCAACAGAAGAAGTCAATTGTGAAAACTCAACGTGCTTTTAAAAACTTAAAAAATGTGAGAAATTGCGCCTTCTAAGAACACCATTAAGCGTTTATACGAAAAATTTTCGACTGGTGAGGCTCTTTCTAATCCGAAGAGGCCAAATAAAAGTCGACCAAGGCGATCGGCCGAGAATATCGCTGCCGTACGAGCCAGTGTTGAGAGGTCCCCAAGAACATCCCAAAAACGCCGTTCTCAGCAGTTGGGCATGGCTCGGTCCACTTTACAACGGATTATTCGCGTTGATTTGCATTTGTTCCCGTACAAAATTCAATTGACGCAAAGACAAGCCTCGTCGATTGGAATGGGCCCAAAGAGTCATCGAAATCGCCGAAGATGACGAGCAATTTTGGAACAAAATTATCATGTCCGATGAAGCCCATTTCACATTGAATGGGACCGTAAATAAGCAAAATTGTCGTATTTACGCCACTGAAAATCCTCAGGAGATTCAAGAAGTGCCTCTTCATGACGAAAAAGTCACAGTTTGGTGCGGCGTTAGTGCGAAAACGGTCATTGGGCCGTTTTTCTTCCAAAATGAAAATGGCCATGCTGTTACCATCAACCAGAAGCGTTATCGCGACATGATGACCAATTTTGTGATGTCAATTATTCGTCGAAAGCGTATGAGGCAGTTCTGGTTTCAACAAGACGGCGCTCCACCGCACACAAGTCGCATAACAATCGATTTTCTGAAGAATTTGTTTCCGGGCCGTTTGATGTCGAAAAGTGGTGATTTGGACTGGCCACCGCGTTCGCCCGATTTGACGCCGCCTGACTACTTCTTGTGGGGATATTTGAAGTCAAAGGTTTACGTTAACAAGCCAAGGACCGTAGAAGAGCTCAAGGACAACATTCGTGAAGAAATAGCCGCTATTCCGGCCGAAATGTTGGCGAAAACGATGGAAAATGCTGCAAAAAGGGCACAATACGCCATCAACGCCAGAGGCGGCCATTTGAGAGATATCATATTCAAAAATTGATGTAAACAAATCTACTTGGAACAAATTAAATGATTAAGATTGCCAACCGCCAAATTTTTATTTTTTTCTTTGATTTTTTTAACAAAAACATGGGTCCGTCGAATATGGGCAACCCTGTAGTTGTTATACTTTTATTTTTGCAAATTTTGTTTTTGATTTTGTTTTGCTGAACCGTTAAACAACTGATGGTAGCAAAAAAGAGAGGTGGTAAAAATAAACCACCGAAACTCAAAGCAACGAAGTCTCAAGTACAAAATAATTTGAGACGATCAAACCGGTTTTCTGCTCTTGATAATTTGCGCGACGCTGAAATGGACTGTGCCTCTTCTGATGACGACGATGAGGCTCTCAAAACTGAACCTGCGAAGGTTCCTCCGATTGTTGTGGACGATTCCTATCAGTTTGTTGATGTGATTAATTTATTTGAAGGTGGAAATTACAATTTTAAAAGATTGACTATTGGAACGAAGGTTTTCTCAAAATCTTTGCAAGATCATGCTGCTGCTATAAAAAAACTGCAGCAGGTAAAGTTTAATTTTTTTACTCATCCAGTAAAAGACGGATCTTTGTACAAAATTGTGTTTTTTGGTCTACCGAAGTTATCACTCAGCACGATTTCTGAAGAATTTAAAGAAAAATATAATATTGACATAACATCTGTGAAAGAGATTGTAACTAAACGATCTAATGTTAATGATGCAATTTATATGATAGAATTTGATAGAAATGTTGTTCGGAAAGCTCAAATTATAAAAATAAAATTCTTTTGTGGTGTTGCTGTGCTATGGAGAAACCCCTCGAAAAAAAAAGTACGGCCCAACGATATACAGCAAGTGTTCAATGTTTGGCCATGGTTCATCAAACTGTCATCGCTCTAAAATTTGTTTGGCATGTGGCTTAAATCATGATTTCGATACATGTAAGCTGAAAACTGCTCAAAATAATAAAACATTGGTATTTAAATGCACAAACTGCATTAAACACAATACAAAGCCAAAGGCAGATTATCCGAAGTGTCCCTGTCGTGCGGAGTATCTTGAGCTGAGAAGTCGTTTAACTAAATCTACAAATAAAAGTAAGCCAACTGTTATATCAACATCATTCAATTATGTTCATTCCCCTCCATTAAATGTGGAAGATGCTGAAAGCCGCTTTTTCTCAACCCAGTCCAAAGGGAGCTACGCAGATGCAGTTAAGTTTCAGCCAAAAATACAAGGTGAAAAAAGCTCCCTTTTTTCGATAGATGAACTCTTTGAAATTTTTAGTAAAGCTGTAACAGATCTTCGTCGATGCAATTTGAAATTGGAACAACTCAACGTTATAGTGGGTATGCTTAAACATGCGATATAATAAAAGATTAAACAGCCTTCATATAATGCATTGGAATTGCCAAGGTATTACAACTTTTAATGCTTCCGTTCAACTTCACAAGTTTTTAGTTAGCAAGACTGTTGACATTATCTCTCTTAACGAAACATTTTTGAAATCTCATCATAAATTTCGGCTTCCTGGATATACAATTTATAGAAAAGACAGAGAATCACCTGGAGGTGGTGTTGCGATCGCCGTTCGAAGTGATATTGAACACAGCTTATATAAATCTTTTCCAACTAAACTGACAGAAAATATCAGTATTAGTATGAAGATTAACAACAAACTCGTCGTTTTTATATCTGCTTACTGCCCAAGATATAACCACGATTTCCTGAATGATCTAAATATTCTAACGTCAATTATCAACGATTTCTTTCTTCTTGGCGATTTAAATGCTCATCACACAAGTTGGAATTGCAGCAATATGAATCAATCTGGCCGAGTTTTATTTAGTCATCAAAATATTTCTAATTATTATATTTATTATTCTCTAAATCCTACTAGGATCCCACAAAACGTACACTTTAGGCAATCATCTACTGTTGACCTTCTTTTATCAAACTCCAATCTGGCATTTTCTGAATTAAATGTTTTTTCTTGTGACTTATACTCAGATCATAATCCGATCAGTTTTTTCATAAATGAGCTTATCTTTGAGTCTGAAGAGCTCTTTTCCGATTACAAAAGCACAAATTGGATAAATTTTAAGAGAGAAATTAACAACAAAATAATCTCCTCTTTTACACTTAACGAAGAAGCTACTCATTCCAATATTGAATATCAATTAAAGGAATTTTCAAACATAATAGACAACACTAGAGTACAGATGATCTCATATAAAAAACGCAAGCCTTACTCCTTAATTTTATCAGATGCGTGTTTATCAATAATAGCTACGAGAAATATGTACAGAAGAAAATTCCAAAGGAGTGGTAACATGAGGGAAAGAAACTGTTTTCACGTAATTATTAAGCAGCTAAACCAATTAATCTCTTTACACATAAATAATCTTAGGAATGTTCAATGGGCAAAATTTTTATCAACACTAAATGTAGGTAGTAAAAATTTTTGGAAGGTTTCCAAATATTTTATGAAACGAAAGAAATCCATCCCAACTTTAATGGTAGGCAATCGTCAGGTTATTAGCCATGTTGATAAAGCAAATGCTATAGCTGACCAGTTTTCTAAATCACATTCTACTACCGCTGCTTTCACTCACTCCATTGACAGAACTGTTAATAGTTATGTAAATAGTTTGGAAAATGATCATTTGTTTACTAATGAAGACTTACGCACATTTACTGACGTTACAGAAATTAGGTACATAATCAAAAAACAAAAGAATCGTAAAGCTCCTGGGTTCGATAAAATTAATAATATTCTTCTCAAAAATCTCCCAGAGTCGGCCTTAATTTTTCTTGTTAAAATTTTTAATTTCTGTCTTCGTTTTTCGTATTTACCACAAATTTTTAAAAAAGCCAAAGTAATACCTATTTTAAAACCAAACAAAGATCCGAAACTACCCAATAGTTATCGGCCTATCAGCTTATTGAGTTGTTTAGATAAAATTTTTGAAAAAATTCTTTTAAAAAGGCTAAAAATTTATGCTGAGGAAAGCAATGCTATTAACAAATTCCAATTCGGATTCCGAGCGGAACACAGTACGACTCATCAAGTCAAGAGAGTGGTAAATATTCTGAAATTCAACAAACGGAAAAGATATTCAACTGGGGTTGTGTTCTTAGACATAGAGAAAGCATTTGATTCTTTATGGCATGATGGCTTACTATACAAACTCAAAATTTTAAGCTGCCCCCTGTATCTAATTAAGATTATAAGAAGCTTTCTCACTAATAGGGTCTTTGTAGTGCAAGTAGAAGGACAGACTTCTTCAGAAAGACAAATTCCTGCTGGTGTCCCACAGGGTTCTGCTTTATCACCTCTTTTGTATTCCATTTACACGTCGGATTTTAAGTCTTCACCTAATGTTGATTTAGCTTTTTATGCAGATGACAGCGCTTTGAAAGTATCAGGTAAAGTTTCAAATGCAATCATTTAACAAATCTCCAAAGAGAAGTCCAACAAGACCGTTTTCAGTTCAAGGTAGCTTAATACCGCTTTTGAAGTCAGCTAAGTACTTAGGAGTAATTCTTGATGAAAAGTTGTTATTTAAACAGCATATAGAAAGCATATGCATTAAAGCAATCAGGTGCAGTAGGAGTCTTTATTTGCTTATGAATAAAAAAGCCAAGCTAAGCTTGAAAAATAAAATGATGCTTTATAAATTGTGTATTAGGCCAATTCTGACTTATGCCCTGTTTGGAAAAATTGTGCAAATATGCATTTAAAAAAACTTCAAATTATTCAAAATAAAAATCTAAAGATAATTTTTGGTTTGCCCAAAAGATTTTCAACGTCAGATTTACACATCTTAGCACAAGAAAAAATGATCTCAAATATCATAAATGATCTGAGCCTGTCATTTATTAATAGATGCAGGTCCTCAACGTATGCCCTCTTACGGAGTTTGCCATAGCCAGTGTCTTCTTCCTCTATTTTTATAGCGGTTTCGAAGAGGCTGGCGACAAAATTCTCATAAATGTAGATATATTGTGATACTTATATGTAGGTTTTTTTACTATCATTTTCCTATAAATTATTATCTTTATTTTAAATGATTTTCTCTATTGTTAACTTTTAGTACACATTTGTTGTAAGATCTATAGGATCAAATCCCAAAATTTGTAACAATTTTATGTAAATATTGAATTAAGGATAGAAAATAAACAACAACAACATATCTTGTGAAAAATTGTGAAAAGTCGTTGTTTGCAAAAATATTTAGGGTTCAGAGATAATTGACAAAAAATTTGAGAGTTCCACAACCAAAATAGTTTGGGAACCACTACTGATATATAGCAATCAGTGTTTCTATGAGACTTTGTAACCCTATAAAGGACATTATACTTAGACTATTTTTTATGAGAAGGTAATATATATTTCTATGAGAAAGCACTTTCAAGGCTCAGCAATTTTTTATTTGAAGCAATATTTGATGCTATCTTACATTTTTAAAATTAATTTCAAAATTTTTGTTTTTTTTAATTTTTGTCTTAACAGTTCGACTGTCAGAAATGTGTGCTTCGCGTCTTTTCACCTCTTCCATAATTTATTGAATAAATTCAACAAACTTGAAGAACATTAATAAATACTAAGCATGAAAAATGTTATTTGAACAGGTATTCAAATGTCTTCGGCAACTTTCAAGAAAGTTTAATCGAAATCGCAATTAATTTCAAACAATAAATTACTCCCCGTCATTCTTTTGCCTCGTATTTGATTTAAAAAACTCTTTTAAAAGAAGGCAACAATTAATTGTCCTTGTTAACCGACTGCGTAATGAAGAAAGCCAACAACTTGAAACAAAGTGAGAAGCACTACAGGATTTTCAAGGCAGTCATGGGCATTTATAAATCCACCCACAATTTTTTGAGGTGCTTAAGACATCATACCTTGTTGCCGTCCTCACAGTAGTTGGTGTGGAGAGAGAGAAATAGGGAGAGAGTGCAATAAATAAAATTAAACAAGTTAGAAAGATGTGGTTTATGATTTTTCAGCAGTATATTTCATAAAATATCATGAAAAAAAATAAAATATTAAACACCAATAAATGAGGGTGCTCACAAAAGTTCAAGAAGCACAAAGAAATTTGAACAAATTGCTGAATTGTAGGTAGGAGATGAAATAATATCTAGCAAATAATTTATGTGAGTTTGAAATACTTGCGAATGAAAAGAAATAAAAGATGAAACTGTGGAATGTCCTTAATTAAAATTGTTGTCAGACGAGAGAAGCGAGATGAAAAAAACAAAAGGAAATAAGTGCCGAATGTTTCAGACGCATTTAATGCCAGGAAACGCAAGAAAAATGTCGAACGACAGGTGTTTCAGCTTATTCTGTCTGGTATTTTTTTTTTTATGATTTCAAACTTTTTGAATTTTTATTTTATGCTTTGAGCTCTCCCCAATTCTGGCCGAGTGGTGAGAATAATCGTCTTTGGATTTTTTTTTCTCTAAAGATTTGTTCGTTTTTGTTCAAATACTTGTTTTCTTAGAACTTGTCGAGCATACTTTATTAGTATATTTTAGAAAAAAAATAAAATTTAATGCTTACATGAGCAGGATTTCACGTTTTCATTGCTTCTTTGCTCCAATTCACGTTGAAAATTCGTCAATTTTTAAAAATTGCGAGACTATAAAAAACTCTGCTCATTCATTTCCAAGAAGTCAACGGAAGAGCTTTTAATAGATATTCTAATATGGTTGCCAGTAGGCGGAAGTTTAGAGATTTACTAGTAAGCAAATTATTTTACCAGGTATGAAAAACCGGTTGCCAGTTTTTAGCATTTCAACCGGAGCAAGCTTTCAAAAAGTTTGTTATCGTAACATAACAATAACATACAAGTAACATAACAATAACATACGAGTAACATAACTATAACATTCGAGTAACATAACAAAACATGACATAACATAACAAAACATAATATTGCATTATATAACATAACAACATAACGTAACATAACGTAACATAACATAACAAGACATAACATAACAAAACAATATAGCATTACATAACATAACAACATAACATAACATAACATAACATAACATAGCATAGCATAACATAACATAACATAACATAACATAACATAACATAACATTACATTACATTGCATACACATAACATAGCAAAACATAAAATTTATTAACATAGCAAAATATAACATAACATATGTATGATATAACATAACATAACTTAAGATAACACAACGTAACATAACATAATATAAAATTACATGCAAGAACATAGCATAACAAAATTTAACAAAGCATTGAAAATGCATAACTTAACTTTTCCTAACAAATAATAACATAGCACAACATAACATAATATAACATTACATATCATATCATAACATAACATAACATATCATAGCATAAAATAAAATAACTTAACATAGCATAAACATAACATAACATAGCATAACACAACATAACATAGCATAACACAACATAACATAACATAACATAACATAACATAATATAACATAACATAACATAACATAATATAACATAACATAACATAACATACTATAATAAACATAACAGAACATTACATAACATAACATAACATACCATAACATAATAAACATAATAAACATAATAAACATAATAAACATAACATAACATAACAGAACATAACATGACATAACATAATATAACCTAACATTACATTAGCCACAATATAACCAACATAACATAGTATTACATAGCATTACAAATCAATAAAACATCATAACATTAATTAATACATAACATGATTATGATTAATTAACATAACATAATAAGACATAATAAAGCATAAAATAACAAAACAATAAAACGTCATAACATAACATTACATAACAAAACACAACATAATAACATAACATATCATAAAATAACATAACATAATATAATATAACATAACATAAGATAACATTACATAACACAACATAACATTACATAATATAACATAACATAACATAACATAATATAACCTAACATAACATTACATTACATTACATACCATTACATAACATAACATAACATAACATAACATAACATAACATAACATAACATGACATAACATAACATAACATAACATAACATAACAAAACATAATAGAGCATTATATTACATAACAACATAACATAACATAACACAACATAACATAACTTAACGTAATATAACATAACATAATATAACATAACATAACACATCATACCTGACAATTCAAATCCCTTGCCA
Source organism: Pherbina coryleti (assembly GCA_943735915.1). Classification (NCBI taxonomy): domain Eukaryota; kingdom Metazoa; phylum Arthropoda; class Insecta; order Diptera; family Sciomyzidae; genus Pherbina; species Pherbina coryleti. Next base: position 146,889,196 of record OX030950.1, on the reverse strand, counting down.
TTTTATTATTTTTTCCCCCCCTTTGGTTGTCACACTGTCAGCTGTCAGAGTCTTTATTCTTCAACAGCTGTTAAATGTTTTCTGGCTTTTAGAAGCGAATTATCTCCAGCGATTGGACCCAAATTAACTGAATGGTTATGTAACCAAACAAAACTGTCATATTTCGGGATAAAATAAATTTTTGACATTAGCTTAATTATATTTTTTGCCGAAAAGAGTAAAGAGATATTCTTCATAGTTTTCGAGTTTGACACAAAATAGTGTAAAAAATGGATGAAAGATAATATTTATTTTTACATTTTATCCCGTTAAGCCATAAAAATGTGGTTTTTATGCCATATAATGTTCGAAGCGATTCTTTGGCAAACATTTCTCTACATTTCATGCGAAAAAAAGTTATTAAAATATCGAGCCATTTTCAAGTTATGCGACTATAACCACATATCGCCTCCATCTTCAAAACAGACACAACTTAAAATTTCAAAATTTTCAGGAGAAGCAAATAACCAGTTTGTTTTTCAAAGGAATCCATACAAAAAAATTAAAGTCCATAAGAGTTCATAAATAATAAAGAGCCCTAAAAGAGTAAAAAGATGAGTAAAAGATGAGTGCAAAATTTTGATAGTTGATGAAGGTTATCACAACGAATAGTTTAACATTTAAAAATCAGAATTTATAAACTTTGAGTTATGCCTGTTTTGAAGAGGGAGTGCGATATGTAAAATCGAAAAAATGTTAGGGTGGCCATCCTAAATCAAGCAAACTTCAAAAGCGTATTAAAACAGAACAAAGGCTTACTTTTCGAAACCCTTTGGCAAATCGTTTCTATTTGGGGTCTACTTTCACCATATTTTGGAATTTTCTACGATCCCTCCCATGACCCCCAAATAGGTTCACAGTGTAAGTAATGGCTTTTATTAAAAAATTCAAATGTCATATCTTCTTGGCACACCCTTTGCATATTCTTCAAGGTTATCTCCTTTAATGAAATTCTATTGAAAATTATTTCAATTGTTTAATTAAAACATCCTACTTTTTACTTTCAATTCATCCTCATGACTCTAATCAAGAGTCTTTATTTATTTAGCTTTTATGCAAAAGCTTACAAAGAAATACAAACTCTTAAAACACTTGAAATAAATTTGCGCAACATGACAAATATTCATTTGCAAAAATAAATATTAAATACTACATTATAATAAAAGACAAAATTTTCAAGATTTCAATTTGACATGAAGCAAACAACACTCTGACTTTCAGGCTCTGGCAGAATACACACGAAACCACAGACATACACACACCCATACAAGCAGCTTACACATTCATTACCTACATTAATACACCCAAACTAGCTTGTTTTCCCAACAGCTTCCAAGAACTGTTGGAACTCACTCAGTGTATAAAATCTTAACAATTGTCTTGAAATTTCGAAGAAATCTTCAAAAACAATACGAATGAGCTATGTTCATACGAGACAGCAGAGCAACACTTAAACATAGCATGTGAGAAAGAGACGAAGCTAGACAACATGACAGAGATAAAGCATAATGTAAATTGTTTACATTCGCCTTAATATAAGTTTGGAAAACTTTTTGACAAATTGCAATGAAACACTTTTGCATATGAAGACAACAGCGGTAGCAACAACAACAACAACAACAACAACAACAACAACAACAACAACAACAACAACAACAACAACAAACCAAAACAACGAACAACACCACCAACGTTTTCTAAGAAAATCATCTTGGGTAGAATTAATTTAAGCCCTCGAGGACCTGCTTTAATGTTCACTGTGACAATTATTGTTATGATTTCTGTCTGAGTGAACAATTTACGCCAAGATGTTGCATGTATGTTTTTATCAAGCTGATGACAGGAAGTTACCAACAGAAAAGAGAAACAGAAAAGAATAAGTATAAAAAAAAAATGTAAGGAAGTTTCTTCCGGTATGCGGAATTCTGTGCAATTTTTTTTTTCAAAAAAGTGTGTAAAGACTGTCATTTTAAATCGTAAAATATATTTATTATCTATATTAAATCCTTGAAATATTTTAATTATTTTTACGATATTTGTATTTCTAAATATTTTTTATACTCCATATAAAGTTGAAGAAGTCCCTGAAAAATTAAGTTCCTACAAGAAGTTATGTATATGGTCATAACTGATTTATTCTTAACACAATCTCCTTGTACCTCAATACACTTCCTCCTACATCTTTGTAATTAATATATCCTCTCCTTTTTTTTAGGAATGACCTTAGCGTTGAAGACAAATCTCTCCTACAGACCCATTTCTTCAAGTTTTGAATAGATAAAAATTGCAAGGGTCCAAATCTGAAGAATATGTTAGACGACTAATCAATTCGTACCACAATTTATGCAATTTTATCATTTGCAACTGTGGACTTGAGATCCGGTGTGTTGTTCTGGTGGAAGAGCAGTTTTTTCTTTGTCAAAGGCGGTCACTTTCGTTTTAATCGGTATCGAGATGAAACAGCTCTGCCACTCATATATAAGCCACTGAACGTTTTCTTTCTTAGTCAAAAAGTCCTTCTTAGTGTGTCTACAAAATGTTTTTTTGTATGTTTTGTGAATGCTCAACTCTTCGCATTTCTTCTGTTATGCTTTTAGCAAGGGTACTGACCACTGACCAGTTCGCTTCGCTTTTCAGCATTTGGGACTCCAAGTTTTGTTGTGTCACAGTTTTCCCGAGACAGTTCGAAACCTCAAGGCGGGCATTAGCAAACTTGGGCCACTTTGGCGAGCAGTGTGAGCAGTATGGATTTACCGCGTGCTTGAATTTGAACAAGTAGGCTCTGAAGTACTCATGGCCGCTTAAAATCTGTGTCAGATAGAAGTTCACAGAGCCGTGACTTCTTTCGCAACAATCGGCTATGTTCGGGATGAGCTGGTATGTCCAGCGACCATTCAGAGATCTATTCCAGGGTTCTTGCCATTTCAGCATGCTTCTTTCTCTAGCAATTTTTTTGCAAATGGACGCGTTGTTCGGGATGAGCTGGTATGTCCAGCGACCCTTCAGAGATCTATTCCAGGGGTCTTGCCATTTCAGCATGCTTCTTTCTCTAGCAATTTTTTTGCAAATGGACGCGTTGTTATTGGCCGTCAGAAGCGTCTCATACGCGAGAAGGTCGATGGGTATTGAGCTTGCTAGGACTAATGCTGCATCTCCGAAACTGTTCTGAAGGCACAACATACCCTGAGTGCGCCGAGTTTGTAAACAGATTCAATACCTCGCCGGTAAGATTTCGTCTTCATTGCTGAGGCCCATACCGTTGACCCATACATCACGATGGATCGTACTACATTAAGGAGTAGTTTCCTGCGCGCTTGTTTGGGGCCTCTCGTATTATGCATCACTCTCGATAGAGCCATACATGGGTCGGATGCCTTTTTTGTGGGCATACTGGAGATGCTGTTTAAATATTAATCGGGAGTCAATCATTACACCAAGATATTTAATAAATGCCTTTGATTGCACCACCGTCCTGTTAACATTGATGATTGCAACTTCCATCTTTTTCCAGCTGCTTATGAGCACCGTCTCTGTTTTATGTTCGTTCGGTTAGGAAAAGCCCCACCGATAAAAGCCAGCTATAGATAGTGCCAATTGCAACACTACTGAGCGCTTCGACTTCTTCCAGGTGTTTTGCAGGTGTTTTGCAACCGCTAGGTTGTCTGCAAAGCCGACGATTATGGCGCCTGTATGAACTGTGAGTCTAAGAACGCCATGGTACATAGCATTCTATAGCAGTGGGCCTAGGACCGATCCCTGAGGGACATTGATTGATGCTCTCGTCTGTTGCGTAGCGTAGTACTCTTCTATCGAAGTAGTTTGCTGTTACCCTCAGAGATTCCTCGTGGAATTCCAAATTTTGCGAGCACTTTCATTATATTCTCCAAGTTTGTGGAGTTAGAGGCGTTGCACAGCCAGTGTTGTCACGAGACAGTAAGTGCTTTGCGCCTTTCTTCCATATTTTACCTTTAATACCTGGCAGAGATAGCGCCAGTCATTGTCAACACAGAGCAAATCCCAACTCCCAAAAAACTACGAATATCGAAATAACAAAATCATTTCCGACAGTATATGATCTTTCGTCTTTTTCGTCCTTGATTCGCCAGGTCAAGTTCACTGTTTCGACTGTTTATTGGTTTTTGATGTTTTATTATGGATACATATTTTGTGCTCGGTTACGGAAAAGTCCTTCTTATTGCGCTTAATCATTGCCAATACTCTTTGGAACTTGTGACACGGTCACACTTGTTGTCAGCAGAGAACAAATGAGGTATCTATCTGACAGATGGCCTTCGAATATATAAAAATTTATGCAAAATTACGGAAAATTTTCTTCCAATCGATTCAGGTTGAGGTTAGGTTGTAATGGCTAAGCCTGTTTTCCCACTCGTGCACTTACACTTTTATAGCTCCATTGTGTTTACCAAATAGTTTCATTTGTAACCTATTGTTAAGAGTCTCATGCTTCGCTGAATCATTCGGTAAATTTTAAGAACGTATTTATCTGATTTGGTCCTATTTCCAAGACTGCCGCAAAGGAGTGAAGAAATGACTAACCAAAGATGAGCAGCGATCTCCTGGTTAGGGAAGATCAATAGTAGAGAAGATGCCCAACGTTGTTTTCCTCTTCAGTATACTTGCAGCTTATTCAGTAGTCATTGGCTCCAATGTCTAACCGGAGCTCCTATCAAGCAATAACCAATAAGCACTCCCACCAAAACTAAGAGATCCACTCTTCTGAATCCCAGTGCAGAGGAGGTGCGCTTGAAGTTTTATGACGGCCATGCTGCTGATGGCGGCCGTATCCGAGTGCGTTTAGCAGTGTGTGGACCACTCGATATCAATTCAAGACCAGTTTCGAAGCCCATCTGACACAGAAAATTTTTTCAATTGAAATTCATTTTTCTGATGAGTCGTTACCTCTATGCAGATAATGGCAATCCTCAGAGAGCAAATAATGTCATGTAAAGCTTCTTGAAAACATGCATGTTAGCCGGTCGGAGTCGACATAAAACTAGAAAGTCCAGTTCTTGATCATTTGTGTAGTAAAATTTAATAACAAGCATAAAAAAATTTAACACTTACCTTCAATATCACGGTGACTAGGCACCCGTATGAGATATATCCTGGAAAGCTCGACTATGTCGTTGAGAGATATACGGCATACAGCGATGGATTTAGAGTTGTAAGTGTAGTAGCACCATAAGAACTGCTTGACCATCTGAAAAGACGTAGACAGCTCTGTCCGCAGTTCGTCACTCACTTCTTGGGTGAATGCATTGAACTGGTAGTTGAAAAGCAATCTCAATCTCCAGATCTGGAGAACGGACTTCCACTCCTACTCCTCCTTCGAGCTTAGAGTAGTGATGGCAGCTATGCATATGATATGGTCTGTTATTCCATTCCTGGAAAATTTTTAATCATAAATTTTTTCATTTAAACTCAGTTCAAGCTCACCGTCGTATTTCTTGGCGAATGAAATGATCGATATTAAGAGGTATGACGGCTGGGGTAGTACTGGGCTCGGCCCCCATAATGTGTCTAACGGTAGTGTCGATTCAGATTCAAATCCAGATTTCTTTAACCTCACAGTTCCAATGGTTGTGGCTTCCTTGGTAATCAAGTCTGTAAGGTGTAGATGGAAGATGATATTTAAAGTATCCGTTGGGATAGAATGAAGAACTCCAGTACTCGTAATGTATAGTTCTTACCTGCACTTTGTGGATTTTGAGAAGAATTGAAGGGTTACACATGATTTTCCAAAAGACTACTAGTAACCTCTCGATACACTCTAACCTCTTAAAACTCGCAACCAAGGAGTAAAGAACCGTATAAAAGTTTCAAAGAATCAATGGTTTACTTCAGATTAACTTCAAAGCAGATATGCTGATTGGCCTGAAGTCCTTAATCTCAGCAATCTCGTATACTTACCGATCGTTCAATATCATACCGATCAGCTTATTAACAATTTCTGGCATTGTAACAGCAAGTCCTTCGGAGTCCTTTATGATCATATTACCACAACGAAATTCAGAAGCACGGTTCTTACTTACTTATCTGGCGCTGACAGCCGTTGATCGGCTTTGACCTCGTCTAAGAAATTGCGACAGCCATTTCTGTTTTGAGCTTGCTGGCGCCAATTGGAAACACCAAGCTTAGTCAGGTTATCCCACACTTGATCCTTTTAACAGTGATGTCGACGTTCTCTTCTGCGTTGACCACCATCAGGCACTAACTCCACCTGTTCTCACGAGCAGCCTTTCCAAAGCCAGGATAAAGGAGGATGGTCGCAGGCAACGGGTTTGTCCTATCCTGTTTAAATGTAGAGGAACTACCCAGATCATCGAGTTGGTTCTCGATTCCCATTCTGGGAAGTAGGTGGACCTTCTGACTAGATCAATGGTAGCGTTTGCCTACGAAAGAATAGCAATGAACCTTAAAATTTGTTAGCACGAGGATAGTCGTTACGTTCGACAGACGTACTGTCACGATTTCCACCGGCACATTGGCATTTGTCTTATGAATGTTTAAAAAAGGCAAAGTTAAAACGATGCAAGTATGGTGGATAATGTTGAGTTCAAGAGGTGTCAGAATTGCGAACTTCGAGGTGAAAAGTATATCTTAGTATCCTCGGAGTGCCAGTTTGCAAAGGTGCAAAGCAGTGGTGACCATGTGTCACACACAGTCAGAAGCGATGTGGTTTACTCTGTAGCACGTCCAATAGTGGGGGTTTTGCCATCACAGTCATGATGCAGATGTGCAGATGACGGTGCAGATGTGTCGGTATGTGTTGGTGAGTGTCGAGGTAAATCTCGCCCTTTGGAGAGTATCGTGCTGACTGTGGTAGTTCAATGTCGCGAACAGCTCTGTGATCGGCATGGAGTTGCGCTAATCAACCGGGTGGCAATGCCCCACATTGTCAGAGATGTTAGATGGGTCTCGATTTTTACCAATAAATGTGGATGATGATCCAACTAATAATCCATAATTGGTACTGTTGCGTTTCAGTATTGGTTGCTATCCATACAGTATATTTATTAATTTAAATATACACTTAAGTATGGTGTGTAACCGGTGTTGAAACTACTATGACAGGGCGTTGGTCGCGTCTGGAGTCATGGAAGTGACGCCCAGGAGAGTTATGATGGACGTTGTATACATATATATTAGCATGGCAAAAACGTCCTGAAGATTTAATTGCGCATCCATTTCATGAACCTCGACCCCATTGCCATGGGGCAACATTGAATTAAGCCTATACGAAAATCTTACGAAGGATGTTTCTCTCGTAGGCTCCTAAAGTCTTTTCATCGGAATTGCTCAACTGCGTCCAGGTTTATGCTGCATATAATAGGACGGACATGATTAGTAATTTATAGAGCGTAAGTTTTGTTTGCCGAGAGAGGGCTCTGCTTCTCAATTGCCTATTGCCAGAAGTAACACCTGTTGGTAAGAGTTATCCTTCGTCTTATCTCAATACTGACATCGTTGGAAGAGTTTATGCTGGATTTCAAGTAGACGAAGTCCATAACAACCTCTAAGGAGATGTTGTCAACAGTGACGTGGTTTCCAAGACGCTGGCACTGTTTATTTGTTGACACTAGGTATCTGCGTTCACTGCAAGACCCATTCGACTCGACTCTTTCGCTTATCTGAAAAATGCTGCACTGACTTCACGCGTATTATGGCCAATGTTATAGATAACATCAGTATACGCCAGCAGCAACATTGGTTCGCTTAATGGTATTTTCCACTCAAGAAATAATGTTTAATCCAGACGCGAAATTGGCTTTCCTTATGTTTTCAGGGCTTCTTGCCTTTAATGGGTTCGAAATGGAACAAAATGATATATCAGTCTGATAATTTTAATGAGTTCTAATGAAAAATGTTAATTCTAATATGTCGCGTGGGATTGACGAATGTGGAGTCATCTGTTTATTTTTTAGTGACCTTTCAATTTACCCTCGTTAACTTCAAGGTTTTGTCTTGATTTTTATAAAATTTTATAAGTTCCACAGAGACTCTGGGAGGTAAATTGTCCCTGTCTTCCCTTTGTGATAAGGAGATTGAGTTTTTCATGTGCTTCAACTGTATCAACAAGTCCCAAAGTACTCTAAGCACACATCTTAAATAAGAAAGACAATTTTAGAAAGAAAAAATAAAATTTAAAAATCAGCTTAAAGTAGGGCCCTCCCAATCTTTAATCACTTTGTACAATAAAACTGCGTATGTTTTGAACAAATTAGCTCCTAATAATTTCCATCATTCTACCCACATTGCTACCACGAACTGTCACATAACTTTCAAGTCTTGTCGTTTAAAATTTTCAAAATGTCTTAAACTTAACTACTTATAACTCTCAGAGATTTATTTACACTAACAGCGTCTCGCACAACAACAACAATAATAAAAACAACAAAAACAACATAGTCTGTATCTGTCTAGCATGCTGCGGCTTCTTTCACAAGCGCGCTGTTGTCGTCGCTCAAACCCAAAGCATGCAGTGCCAAGTCACTACAAGTCTTAGTCTCCTGCGTTGTCGACTCCACTACACTGGCTTGCCTACTCCATTTCGTAGGCCTTGCTGTGTCACAATTTTTCACGTGTGCTGCTGCGCCAGCAGCCTAAATTAACAACATGTCAGAAAGGATTGTTGCTACAATTTAGCCAGACGATGGTATATTTTTACAAAAAATTTTTTTTTTCTTCTTTAAATTTATTGGCATGTATTTCTTAATTTCTACTGATCCTTAAGGAATCATAAATAACTGTGTGTTTTTTTTTTAGAGTTTACTCCTTTTCATGGTATTCATTTTTGATATATTTTTGATTTAATGAATGTGTTTTGAGGCACAAAAACGCACCTCGTAAAATTGACTCTGAAGGGGCAGCAATTTTAATGAAAGCTCCGTGAGCTGAAAAGTTAACGAGTTATGCGCAAGTTTGCAAGAATGCACGCATAAATTTGTGTTAAATGTTTTCATGATTTTATTGCACGTAAATCTGAATTGTATTCAGTGTGATCATAAAATAATGTTTCCTACACAAAAGCCTGAAGAAAAATTGAAATGGTTATGGATTTAGAGGACATCTTAATCCATTGAGGCTTAAGATATGTTTTAATGACTTAGAGAAAAGTAATTATGTTTACTCTGAAATGAAGTAATAAAATATTCATAAAAATTATTAAGAAAATACTAAAAGGTATTCATAATATTAATTTGATTTAATGGTGTAATAAGTATCCTTTTCTGCAGGGTTCTCCAATAGAGACTTGACAACTTTCAATTAAATTTCTGAACGCACCCTTTCACTAATCATCGAACTGTCACTGTCAATTTATTCGGTAGACTCAACATTTTCATCATGGTAAAGTACACGTTTCTGGAAAAGATGCGCCAAGATGATGAATTTCATCGCAAAATCATCTTCAGAAGCTCGAAGCTCATTTTTGGCTCAATGGGTTCGTCAATAAGCAAAATTTACATTATTGGTCGGCTGAAAATCCACATGTGCTTCATGAATCACCGTTTTATCCACAAAAATAACTGTTTGGTGCAGTTTGCATGCCGGCGGCGTCGTTGGACCATATTTTTTACACCATAGCGTGTTATATTTGAAATAAACAAAAAGCGAAAAATTTGACTAGAAGGTAAGGTTTTATAGGACTGTCCCCAGTTGGGGACAATGGGCTGATCAGTAATATTTTTTTTATTATTTACCAGGTTCTTGAACGTCTGCAGTATGACACATCGGAATATTTTTAAATTTTAGCCAAAATGACTTTTTGCAACTTTAGGAGGCCGTTAATTACATAATGGAGAACGATGACGTTAATACTAACCATGATATGTTAGTCGTGCCTCTAAACCTTGCTGTTGTAAGTGACGAGGATGAAGAAAATGAAGATGATTTGATAGATGAAACTATTCCGAATGATGTTTCGGAAACTATTGAAGTTGTTCCAAGACCACAGTATGAGAGTTATTGTTATAACTCGGACTGGGATGATAGTGACGATGAGCCACTGTCTAGATATATAAAAAACCGATCAAAGTGATTTTGGAGTTCGTAAATGGGGATATATTTTTCCAACCTATAGCACAACTTATAATTCCAGTGGTGCAGTTAGGAGTAGAGTGGATGATTTTGGAAAAGTTATGAATGTGCATACACCTGTGGTTTTGTTTGAAAAAATGATTGATAACGAGACTCTTGATTTGATAATCGAAAACAGTGTCTTATACGCCAATAACATAACTTCAATCTTGACCGGGAAGAGTTAAAACGTTTTCTGAGAATTTTATTGTTCAGTGGTTATAACCATCTACCTACAGAGCGAGCATATTGGAGTTTGGATGAAGACCTTGGGGTCCCTTTGGTCGCGAGTACAATGAGACGGAATAGATTTTTAGAAATAAAGAAAAACTTGCACTTCGCCGATAACAGCAAAATCATAAGTTCAACAGATAAAATGTTCAAAATGAGAACTCTTTATAATCTAATTGAAAGAAAGTCATGTCAATGGGAAGATGAATCCATGATAAAATATTTTGGGCGCCATTCTGCGAATCAGTTTATTATGGGAAAGCCAGTGCGGTTCGGTTCTAAGAACTGGGCAACAATAAGTTCAGATGGATACTGCTACGCTTCTGAAGTTTATTGTGCTAAAACTACAGAAGTAACAACTGACCCTTTAGGCTAACGAGTTGTTAAATCTCTGCTTGCAAAAATGCCTTTAGTTCCAAAGGAACACATCGTATATTTTGACAACTTCTTTACAAACTACCATTTGTTGTGTGAATTGAAAAGTTTGGGATATAGAACCACTGACACAATACGAGATAACAGAACAAAAAATGTCCACTTATACCCGTCAAAGAAATGAAGAAAAAGAGTTTGAGAGCAGAATATGATTATCGATTTGACAAAAATAATGAAATCGCAATAGTACGTTGGAAAGATAACAGTGTTGTTACGATGGCAACAAATTTTGATCATTTGAAATCCACTAGGAAAAGTGAAACGATGGTGTAAGGATCGAAGGGAAAAGGTGGACTTCCAAATACCAAGACTCTTCATCAATTACAACCAGGGTATGGGAGGTGTAGATCAAATGGATCAATCCATTAGCCTCTATAGAGTGTCCATAAGACGAAAAAAGTGGTGGTTGCCTATATTTATGTATCTATTAGATTTGGCAGTTAGTAACGCGTGGCGGTTGCATGTTATAAGGTGTAAAGCTGAAAATAATCCACCGATGGACCAATTATCGCTCAAAAAAAGTATTACTCGGGCGTATTTACAACCTACAACATCACGACATCGCAATTCCTCGTCCGTAGTAGTTATTGACGATCGGAAAAACAACGCCCATAACCCGGAACGCATATCAAATCAATTACTATGTATTGTTTGTCATACAAAGTGTCGCTGGAGATGTGAATTATGCACACAAACATTTTGTATTGAACGAATCTACTTTGGGCAATTTCATAATTAATCTGCCCATTGTTTCCATGTAGGGATACCCCTTTTTCTCAAAAGTGAGCACTGAATTTTAAGTTTTTTTATTTTTAATCCCTTTTATTTAGTCGGTAATGAATTAATAAAAATCAATGAAAGCAATTTTTGACCGACAGTTTTCTTTTGGGCGTTAATGAGTTAAGACGATTGGCCGCCTAGTTCATGCGATTTAGCGATAACCTCTAGACTATTTTCTTTGGGGCTACGTCAAGTCATTGGTCTCAGAGCCAATTGAGAGACATTGGAAGAGCTCAGAGCCAACATTGAACGCGAAATAGCGGCCTTTTCGGCCGAAATGTGTGGTCGAGTCATCGAAAACGATGGGTCAAACGAATCGACCGCTGCATACGTGCCCGCGGTGGTCATATGAACGAAATTGAGTTCTATTTATAAATGTTTTGATTGTTCTTCAAGCCGATAATAAAGTTTTCGAAATATCTCAAATGATTTGCGTTTTATTAAAAAAAAGTTGTCAAGTCCTTAATGGTCTTAATAGTCCCTTCGGACAATATCAGATTTTAACCATCTCACAGTGCGCTGATCCCATATAAAAGTGAAACAAAATTAGAAATTTTTTATGCTTAGCAAGTTAAGGCTGATTAAGAAAAATTTCGAAAATGATTGAAATCGCTCAGTCCCTAAGGGTATCTCCCTTTGATCTAAATAAATTTTTTTTTATAAGTTTGTATGACCGATACATACAAAAGCTGTCCAACCAAAACAAAACTCCATCAGAAGACTAAACAAATAAAGTAATGGATGTGTACTGAAAATGGTTGAAATCGGTTAGACCCTAGGGGTACCTCCCTTAGGCCTATATTAATTTTTTGCATTAATTTTTTGCATGCTTTGCATGTGTGTTGGAGGTATATACGAAAATTGACTGAAAAGTTCAACGAAGCTCGTAAAGATGGCTATGCAAATAGAATTAGGAGCCGTATTAGGAGTGAGAACAATCCTAAAGGAACTCTCCAGGCGCCCTTACATCCAAAAAAAAGTAACTGTCTGATGTGGTTTGCATGCCGAAGGCATTCTTTGTCCATACTTTTTAAAATTGAAGATGAAGCCAACTTTACTGTTAATGGTGAGCACTACAGGCAAATGATTTGTGACTTTTTGGTTCCCCATGTCAATATCAATCGCCTTAGTGCTAAATGGTTCCAGCAGAATTGTGCAACAACCCATAGAGCGCGTGAAACCAGCCTTTGTTTGAACGAACTTTTGTTGACCGAATCATATCAAGAAATGGGCCTGTCAATTAGCCACCTAGGTCATATGACTTGAATACGTTAGACTACTTTTTGTGGGGGTATTCAGTTGGAAACCAACATTCGGCGCATTGTTGCCGAGATAAGGCCGGTTATCCTGGAAAAAGTGGTGCAAATTTGACCGACTGAATGCTCTTTCTAAGACGCAGTCCCGGTAACCAAATGCCCGAAATTTTGTTTCGCCCGACATCACGCACAACACACAATCGATCATAAATAGCTCGGTCAAAATCCTACCGTTTCTTTTTATGTCTGTGTTTACATTTCAGTGATGACCTGTCTGTCTTACGTTTCAGAAGTGATAACCATAGGGCTTAAGGAGATCCATCCCCTAACCTTAGCTCAGCAAGCCGTTGGCAGCTCTTGGTTGAGTTGCTTGAAGCTCTAAGAATTGATCTTTGGTCTCATTTACTTGGTTTTTTTTTCATACGTGTCCTTTTTAACATTCTGAATTATCTAGATTATTATAAAGGGTAGAAAAATCGTAGGCTCTGACATATTTTTTGCGATATTAAACTCAAACTTGAATTTCAGCGAAATAAAAAATAAATCGGACAAACCATCAAGGTGATCTCCACAATTTTTCCTTGATGCCCAATAGCACCTCGCATTATCGAAGTAATTTTTCTTAGGTATCATAATGCTACAAATTATTGAGTAAGTAAGTAAGCGTGCAATTTTGAACCGTGTTTATTTCAAGCCAATGTTCGCCGTTACTTCTCTATTATCCATCTTTCGAACCAACACAAAACTTACGTATTTATAGAGGGTAAGTCCTGTGCGTTGTTCAAGCTAAAAAGCAATGGACTGCATTGTAGACACACCCGGATTGTTGACGATACAGCGTATTATTTATTATCACTTTTCTTTATTATTTTCCCTATTCTTTCCTTTGTTACCAAACTTGTCCTCAGCCATATACTTATTCTTATATTTGTCCTAATGATGACCCTACGTCTTGTCCAAACTTTTGATTTAATCCATGACCAAATTCCTGACCTTATCCGCATTCGAATCTCTGCTCTTATCCTTTTCCGCGCTAGTTTTCTCAAACTTTGTCCTAAATTTTGTCCTTAGTGTGTCCAAAGCCTTGTTCTATGCGTTGTCCATTTTTTTTTCCTTCTTTTCCTTTTCCCAATATATTCCTAAATATTGTTTACGGTGTTTCTAAATCTTTGTTATAATCCTTGTCCTCATCTTTATCATAGTCATTTACCCAATCTTTCTCTGAATTCGTGCCTTCGAATCCTTGTCAAATTTCATGCTCTAATGTTCGTACAAATTTCTGTCCCACTCCTGATCTAATTCCTGGTCCTAATCTTTGCCCAAATCCTTGCCCTCATCCTTTTTCTAATTTTTGTCTCAATCCTTATTAAAGCCCTTGTTCTAATGTCCTTATTTACAGTTTTAGGTGCATTTAGATTACTTTGATGGATTTCCTGATAGGCCTCATGACGACATCATGAATTATGATGTTATAATTCTATGCAACTTTTATACTGCATCTGTTGCAGCTGTACCAACCTTGGTGTCGTGACTCAAAAAAATTTGTTCATTTTTGTTATGAGCTCAAAGAATCATTTTTTGCTGTCGGAAAATAAAATTTTTCCTAGCACTTCCACTCGGCGTGTAATAATTCCATGCAACAATATTACACTTTTGTTGCATATGCTGCTACCTTCACGGCCTGACGATGCCAAAATTTATTTTTCTATTTTTGTCATAAGACCAAGTATAAATCCTTCATTTCATACTCACCAATTAAAAATTCTATGCAACGCTGTTGCATGATTGATGCATTTCTGATCTTTGAGCGGTTATCTCCGTGGCCTCAAGAAGACGCAGTCAATGCATTTTGTAAAAGTGATTTTTTCAACTTTTTGAAAACCTGCGCAATGAAACAAAACATCGTCACGTCAAAATTTTAGTGGAAATCTCCATACTCTTCGTTCTCCCAAGACAAAAATATAAAAATGGTTACTTACCATTTATTTTGATAGAATAAGCAAAAAATCATACCATTCATGTCCATGATAAATGTTCCCAAGTTGCAAATAAATGTTCCGCAGTTGCAAATATATAAGCTCAGAACAAATAGAACAAGTGGTACTAAGGTAAGATTTTTTGATAAAATGAAGACCTTATTTAAGAAAAGTCTTGGACAATTGTGCATGTAGGACGTAAACTCGGTATCAAGTAGTTCTGACAAAGAATTTGAAAAACGATTCTCTCAAATAATGGAGATTACTCAAAATGATTAAAATATATCTCATTAATACCTAAAGCTTAAATATTTTAAAATGAAAGAATTGGTTCTCTTAGAACCAATATTATGAACCAGTGGCGGATTTACATTTAGACCCCTTCCTTGGAGAATTTTTTGGCAAAAAATGAAAAAACGTCAAAAAATATGTTTCGCCCCCCACTTTGGCACATCCTAGATCCAACACTGTTATGAACAGATGAAATACTTTTGCAATAAAGAAAAGTGTCCTCTTGAGTTAAGAGCATTAAAGAATCCAAGAACACACTTTCTTGAAACATACAGTGACGTGCAACTAATTAGCAACGTTTTGACATATCGTAAAATTTTTCGTGTTACATAAAATTTTAAGGATCGATGGGATACAGTGTTATTGTTTGCTATATATGGCAACTCGGCTGTCGATAAACTATCGAAATTTGTTGAGTTGAACCGTCAATAAGTCTATTAAGAGCTTTTTTCAAAATAAAGTTCAATAATGTCCGTGCACATAATTAACAACGCTTTTGTTTCACATCAATTTTTTGTATTTTTCCTTAAAAAAGTTAATATTTTGTTGCAAGACCATTATTTTCAATTACTGCGTGGCATTGACTCAACTAACTTTTGACAAACTTCTGCAGGCAGCGCTTCCCACTCCTCCTTAGCTTCTTCGTAAAGTTCGCCGAAATTTCCAACTTTATGCAGTTCAACTTTTCTTTTTAACTGTTCCCACAAGTTTTCTATTGGATTAAGGTCAGGGCTACATGAAGGCCAATCCAATAATGTGACCAAATTGTCTGCAAACCACTTTGTTGTATTGCGTGCTGTGTGCTTTAGATCGTTGTCTTATCGAAAAATCCATGTAACAGGCATGTGGTCCTCGGCAAATGGTAACATTACGTCGTTTAGTAGAGACATGTATTGGAACTGGTCCATACGACTTTCAATTTTGTGAATGGGGCCAACACCACGCCATGACATTGCACCCCATAGCGTAATGCTTCCGCCATCATGTTTTAAAGTGGGGCGGGTGTACTTAGGGTCAAACTCTTTGGACCGCGGACGACGAACATAATAAGCCTTCCCATTTGAAGAGACTCTGTTTATCTTTGTTTCATCAGAAAAAAATCTCAGTTTTTCCATTAATTTATTGTCCAGTGGCGATACTTTTTGGCAAACTCCAACCGCTTTTTGCGGTTACGCTCCGTCATTAAAGGCTTCTTCCCGGAAATTCTTCCAAATAGCCCATTTTCTCTCAATCTTCTTTTGATAGTATCTACAGAAGGTGGGCTATCTTTTTCACCAAAAATTGACACACGAATGTCATTGGCCGTCTTTTGAGGAAAATTTTTAGATTCTCGCACTATTGGCTCGACTTCTCTAGCAGTAATTTTACGGGCTATTCGTTTGCGGGATACTTTTTTTACAGTCTTATTTTAAAGTATTGCACAGCATTAAATATCGTTATTTTAGATAATTTTAAAAACTTTGCAAATTCGCTGTAAGACTGTCCGTCCTTGTGTGATTATCTGGATGATTATGGCCCGTGTGCTTCCATCGCAGGTTTTGTTTCTACCCAATAAAAAACGCTAGAAAACACATAAAATATCAAATGCAATCTATATTTTTTTTTCAATCAACTAGAATTTTACCTTTGATTTTCCAAAAAATTAAATAAAACACTAAAAAAGTTCCGCGTTGCTAATTATATGCACGAACGTTATTCTAATTTATTTTGAAACATGCTCATATCAGGCTTATGAACAGTTTAACTCATCAAATTTCGATAGTTAATCGACAGCAGAGTTTCCATATAGAAAAAACAATGACACTTTATCACATCGATCCTTAAAATTTTATGTAGTACAAAAAATTGTACGATTAGTTAAGTCGTTGCTAATTAGTTGCTTTATTTTTCAGAAAAATTACTTTATTTTGAAAAAAGTTCTGTGTAAGAGAGGACTTGAACCCGGAATCTCCTATCGTCGCACAGTGCTTTGTCCCATAGGCAAAATTAAAATAAAATAAAGTGCTTAGAATATTTAAGTAGTATACATTTTTGTAAAGCTAACAGAGTACCTTAAATAAATTCGTAAATAGAATTTATCATCTCGTCTTTTTATTAACAGTAGAGGGCGCTAAAGTCAGAAAACATTTGAGGTAAAACTGTTGAACGGAAAAACGGTTTTTACTGTGTTACAAAACAAATTTTTAAAATTTCATTTCTTATTGTATTGCTTTGAAACTTGACAGTTCAGTTTATAACTATAGGAACAAAAAAACAAAAATAATTTTTTGTAAATATCTATATATATAAAAAAGGAACTTATGTTTGTAAGGCCGCAATAGACTCCTAAACTACTCATCCGATTAGCATGAAAATTTGTGTATAGAAGTTTTTTGGTACGGTGCGTGTTCGTGGGCTATCAATTTTGATCCACCTTGAACACCAGAGGGCGCTGTAGTACAAATTTTTTACAAAACTGCCTAAAACTCATAAACTGCTAATGCGATTAGAATGAAAAGTGGTATACAGTGAGTTTCATGTACGTTGAGTGTTCTGCTGCTATCGTTTTTGACCTATCTTGAACACCAGAGGGCGCTATAGTACACATTTTTTACAAAACCACCTAAAACTCCCAAACCGCTTATGCGATTAGAATACAAATTGGTATATAGCAGTTTTCAGGTACGATGAGTTTTTTAGCACTATCTTCTTTGACCCACCTTGGACACCAGATGGTGCTGTAGTACAAATTTTTTACAAAATCGCATATTTTTAGTTGTTTTCTTAGGTTACATATTCAGATATTTACAAAATATAAAATATTTCTTAAATTTAGTAAAATTAAAAAAATTTCCGTTATTTTGACATCAAAAACATGAACATATCTTGAAAACTATGAAAAATTTTACTACAACGATATATTTAATGCAACATCGTTGCTTAATAATGAGAAAAAAATAATCAGAAATTTAATTTTGTGACTTTCGATTCAAATATCTCCGCTGCATTTGTACACATTTTGTTAAATTTTTTTTGTCTTAAAGCTTCATCAAAGTACTATGAAAACATTATTCCAAAAATACCGTTAGTTGAGTAATATACATATTAAATTTTTTTTTCAAAAAAGGTCTGAAATTTTGGATTTTTCCTCAAAAAAAGGCTCAAAATTTGTTTTTGTTGTAAAACTAATTTAAATTCAAATTCACAAATTGTCAATTCTATTTAAAAGTTATAACATTTGTAAACAAAAGTTATTTAAATTTTACGCAAAAATTAAAAACCATTTTTGTGATTCAAAAAGCAAGGCCTATCCCTTGATTTTTTCGAAGAAAATTTTTTTTTCCAATATTGTGTTTTTATATTTTTGTAAAAATATAAAAGCTAAGAAATTAATTTATTAGAAAAAATTATTGTAGTATCTCTTACCAATCAAAAGTTATAACCCATAATCTTTATCCAAAATATATATAGAAAAAGCAAAACGCTGTCTGTGTGATGGTTGGAAACTTCACAATTACTGAGCCGATAGAGCTGAAATTTTGGCAACACATTTTTTTCAAGTACAAGATGGCTTAAATTTCTGTCACACCCTCTTTTACCGCCCACAAATCAATAAAAATGCTATATTTCCTACGGTTTCCCTCGATTTGGCTACATTTTTGTAATTTAGTTTGTATGCTCACTGTCGGCAACTGTACTAAAACTGGGTAATGTCCATCTACTAGAAAACTGGGATGAGCATTATATAAGAAGGTGTGGCTCCGCCCATACAGTTTAAATTTGTATTATCGAATAGCTTTGAAAGTAAAAGTAGCAATACTTACATACAAACTCAAAATGGAGTTACTATTTGGTGATCTCCTGCTACTGGGAAACTGTTACGGGCAGTGGAAAATAACAGTGGTGTCAAACTATGAGTCTAAGAAAAGTTTTGAATACACCTATTATGTTCCCATATAGTTGCAGGGTGCAGCAACGCACGCCGGGAAAAGGCTAGTTTTATATAAAAATGTTGT
Organism: Pherbina coryleti; assembly: GCA_943735915.1. Classification (NCBI taxonomy): domain Eukaryota; kingdom Metazoa; phylum Arthropoda; class Insecta; order Diptera; family Sciomyzidae; genus Pherbina; species Pherbina coryleti. Next base: position 146,870,095 of record OX030950.1, on the reverse strand, counting down.
TTGTGCCATCGAAAACTGTTGCGATTTTTTATTTGGAATTCCCAAAATGCAAAAGTTTGATAGACTGAATAATTTTTTTTTTAAGAGTAGGTAATTTTTTATTTGTGATTTTAGTACATTTTAAAGAGCTTAAATTGAATATGTAAAAAAGTTTTAGATTTTTCACCCGGAAATGTAAAAATGATATGAATTTTTAAAGACATATTTCCTAAGTTTCAGAAAAAGTTGCAAAGACCTAAGTTTATGGTACTGCCAAAATTTAAAAAAAATAAATTTATGCAATTTTTTTTGTTTATTACTATAAAAAATTTATCAAATTTTGATGTAATGAATAATTTTTATTAAATAGTCACAAAAACTTACAAAAATTGAAAGAATATTTTTTGTTTTTTTTTGGCGGAAACCCTAAAGTTTTGCAAACTTTGAAAAAATTAAAAAAATATATAAATAAAAAGTAGGCGATTTTTTATTTTTCATTTATATACTTTGTTAACAAATCTTACCACTACTAAAAAAAAAATTTAAGATTTGTAACCGGAAATTTGAAATTTTGTATTTTTTTAAAACATCTATATTTTTTAGTTTTACAAAGACCAAAAATATGATTATATAATTTTTTCCAAGTAAAGGGCTCCAGCGACGTTCAATGTTCAATTGAATTTTTGCAATCTGTGCAATTTTATTGACTGTAGGTCTGTTTGAGAACTTTTCGAGTAAAAAATATCAAGTAACTTTTACTGGGAGAGTAAGACTGATTTTACTCTCTCAGTAAAAAATATCACAAAAAGTAAACGAACGACATCCAGTAAAAAGTATCAAGTAATCAACATTTGTTTGTAAACAGCTGATTCATGTTTTCCGTTTTGCTTTTCGTTTCATTGCTTTCCCTATGTTTCAACTCATTTACTCCATGAACACACTGCACTTTGTTGTGTGCACACTACATTTTGCGATTATCCCATACAAGAAAAACGACGAAAGAAAATACAAATAGAGATTTAATGGCTCATTTGTTATTAATGTCGGATCCGGAACTATCGTCACTTAGGTCTACAAAACACTTAAAAAAATGATGAATTCAAAGAAATTGAGAAATACATTTTGAAAGAAAACATCATATATTACAATTAAAATTAATTATCTTATTTGTTGAGCAAATTTAGAAACAAATTTATTTATGACCCTTTTTAAAGAGAATATTAAATTATTTGCATTTTGATCACAAATGTAGCAAAAATTTAGTTTATGAGAAAAAGGATATATTGAAGATGGTCATTTATTTGTATCGAATGAAGCCAAATTTCTCAGAGAGCTCAAAAACATAGTTTTATAAATTGTTATTAGTGTTTAGTGCATTTTGATCACAAATGTAGCTAAAATTTAGTTTTTGAGAAAAAGGATGTATGGGAGATGGTCATGTCCTTGTATTGAATGAAGCGAAATTTCCCAGAGAGCCCAAAAATATAGTTTTATAAGTTGTTATAAGTTTTCAGTGAATTCTGATCACTAATGTAGTTGCAATTTAGTTTTTGAGAAAAATTATATATGGGAGGTAGTCATGCCCTTGCACCGAATGAAACAAAATTAACCACTAAGCTAAAAGACATATTTTAACAGATAGTTACCAACTTTAGAATAATTCTATAAACAATTATAGCTAAAATTAAACTTTTAAATTTAAAGATGTATGGGAGGTAGTCATGCCCTTGCACCGATTTTTCCAAAACTTCGAATTTTTCTTAATTAACATATTTTGAACTAGCACACCAAATTTCATATTTCTGTGATAACTTCTCTAATTTTGCCGATTCACTATATGGGGACAAAGCACTGTGCGTCGTTGGCATAGAAAGGTTAACAAATGTTAACGCATTCGGCCACGATCACAATAGTACTTTCATTTCGGAGATTTTAAAAACCACGTTTCTAAGACTTTTTTTTATAAAATTCTTTATGTAGAGTAAAAAAGTCACCTTTCTTCGACTGGAAAGCAATAGTTATTTAACGAAAATCGCTCTTCGAAAATTATTTAATTTTTTTTTTTTTCAAAAGATAATATAACAAAAGACATATATTCATTCAAAGAAAAACTACAAAAAAAAAGATACAGTATACCGTGTATACAGTAAAGAAGTGAAACTTCTTCTTTGTATACACTCTTTCTTTTCTAGAATAAGAACGATTTTAGTGTAAAGGCTCGATTATGCAATCGTAAAGCTACGCAACGTAACGTGGCGTAGAGTTCTATCTGGAATAGAACCCATCGCTGCACTAGGGAGAAAACTCAGAGCGTAGCTTTATTGAAAGTTTGAGAGCGAGAGTATGATCGTGAGAAAATCAAGTGTTGCATATTCCGCATATTAAGAGAATAATTTCTTAAAAAGGAATTTTTTTATTTTACATAACTACAATGAGCGATTTTTTTGCCAATGGGAGCTTCAGGTGCATTTATAAATTTGTTTTTCGAAAATTTTTTTTGGCATATTAATAAGGAGTTTCACAGAACAATGTCACAACAATAAATCTACCTCAACTGTAAACTTGATCTTAACTTTTATTTTTATTTCTGCCTTAAAAACTAAAAATCAAAAATTACCGGTTATTTTGTACTCAAAAACTATGGGACAAATTTTAGTTATTATTTTTGCTTTAAAAAAATTAAGCCTTATAAATACTTTTTTGTTCAAAACTTTAAATGTGAAAATATAACTAAAACTTTCACACACACATTATACTTACTATTATTAAAAGTAAATAGTTCGATATAAAATTATATAACTAAGATATGTATAAAATAGTTATCTATTGAAAGAACTTATTCCAACTTTTCTTGCGCACAGTGTCAAGTTGGCGTCATGGAATTGCACAATTATCGCAACTTGCATTTGCGTAAACTTGCATAAACTTTTATCTTATATTCTTTCAGTTCTTCTTTGCTTGTAAAATACATTTTTAATGAAAAATCTATTCAAACAATATTTAAGGCTAAGTCGCAAAAGGCGCTTTAGGTCGGTCGCGCTTTGACCGTACTTTGATCGTACTTTGGTCAACTTTACGGGATGAACTGTCAAAACGCCCGACCTTATAATTTTGAAATCATAATGTCGCGTTAGCATGTCGTGCGTTTGTCACTTAGATGATGCCACTGTACGCAGTCAAACCAAAAAAAAATCCCACAAAGTCTGAAATCCCCAAATCACAATGTATGTGGTAGAAGTACATGATGGCTGTATTTCTTTATTCATTTTAGCTATCCATATTTTAATAGCCGTCGCTATAAATAAATAAATTATATGCTGTTATATGCTTTATTATTTATATAATAAAGAAAATAATTGCAATTTATTATGTTTAATAAATAAATGTTTCTGCATATCTAACCAGCGTAGAAGTTATATTATTTATATAATAAATAAACATCTGTGTTATATGTTGTATTACATTGCTGAAGTTTAACAAAAACAATAACAAACGGTAAAAACTAAAGCAACTGATATCTATTTATATACATACAAATTTACATATATATAAGCAACAGCAGCATCAACAAAATACGTACAAATTCACATACATATAAACAACAACAACAGCATTAACAACAACACAAGCAGGTATTGAAAAATATTCGCTTCAAACAAAGCAACAACCGTAACATAAGCAGCCACTGATGTTATGAATGATTTATCTTGAAAAAAAGTCAAAATTAAATTACATTCAATACAAAATATTTTCATGAAACAACAAATCCCATGCAAACATGTCTTTACTACTGCAACTCAACAATGCTCATATATTTAGCAAACTCAATGAAAATACAACCCTGCGCTATCGGCAAATGTCAAACGCGCGACCAAGTTGAACAGTTCTCAACTTTTTTCAGCAGCTCGCGCTTTGATCGTACTTTACCCCTTCTTACGAGATTCGACGATATTTACGATACAAAGTACGATCAAAGCTTGAGGTCGAATTATGGATTGCTTCATAACAACTCGTTGTTTCTACTTTAGCTGTCAAAGCGCGACCGACCTAACGCGCCTTTGCGATTTGGGTATTAAGGATACAAAGTGCATTAACCCACAATATCTAAGATTCAGAGACATAAAGCTTTATGTTTAGAAGTTTAATTGCGTTTCTTCAACGTTAACTATGTCAATTGCCCGAATGTCTATTAGTTGCATTCAGCAAGGTCGTACTTTAGTTACTTTTTTCTCCATACAAACATTTTTGACTCTACACTAATAGTTCGGGTGTAGAATTAAATGCTAAGAAATTTTCGTTTCTACAGCATACTACGCTTTATTCAAGAATGATAGAAAAATAGATTACGCATTGCGCAGGTCCGTTATGTTGTTTACTTTTCATTTTGACATTTCTAGCTACGAACAAAGTATTTTTTACGATCATGACGTCACGCTAGACCAAGTTTGTTTCTTAAATCTTTTGCCATTGTTTCATATTTGTTCACATTTTTAACAAGACTTGACAGAAAGCCATATCGTAAGCTCATATCGTAAGTCTATCGTAACGTAGATGCGCAGATCGTAGAAAATTATTTTTACTATCTGCGCAATCTATTTTTCTATCATTCTTGGGCTTTATTGATAAACATTTTTTCATTCGCTGCTCATGTTTGTAAGGTTTGTGTCTGAACTAAAGAAAATCTCCACAAAAATTAAGAATTCCAATGGATTTGCAATGGCCGCCACATAAAAAAAATGCTGCAAAGGGCGCATATGGAGCATGTCTTTGATATTAAACGAAAAGACAAACAAAAAACATGGTTGCGAAAATGTTTATGAATAGCGTTTTCTTGTTTAAAGTTACACTGCCTCTAAAATGTGTTTATGAATAAGGCTGTTATATTTTCCCGCTAGGAGCGCTGTTCATTTTCCCGCTGAGCATCTACAGCAAAAGTAGTTTGATTAATTGGTATGTAGACAACATTTATATATGAAGACCTTAGCCCAGCATATAGCACGTTGGCTTTATAAAACTGAGATTGCAAGTTCGATACTCAGCGCTGACAAAGAAATTTTTTTCAGTCTTTTATACAATGTATATCTCTCTCATTCTATCTACTGTACAACATATCTTTCTTCTCTATCGTGTAACGAAATGAAGTAAATTGACATTGAAATTTCACTCCTCAATATTCTCATTCAAATTTCGAAGCGCCGCCTAAGAAGTTTCACTTCAAAAAAATTAATCTTTTTCCGATTGCGAATATCGTAGACCCCTTAAAGCGATAAATTACTTAAAAGTCATGAAGTCACTCAACCAGAATCGAGAGACTTAAGTCGATCGAAAGCGCAAAGAACCTCAATGGGATTTAAAAAAAAATGTTTCTAGCACTACTCGTTGGCAGTTAAACCAACGTTATAGATTCAATACATATTTGAAGTTTTCTATTTTCTATTTTTCTAATACATAGTTTTCTATTTTCTGACTCAAATCCTCAATTTTTACGACAACTAACTAATGAATGATTTTGATTTTCACTTTCCAACCGAACCAACATCATTCATCTTCGTTCGGTTGAGTTTGCATTTAAATTAGTAATTAACAGAAAGCGAGAGACAGAATGTAAAAGTAAATAAACAAGAGAAAACAAAAAATTTCAAACAAAAAACTAGCAGTTGTAATAATAAAATAGAGCAGAAAACGAACGAAATACGTGGATTAAGAAATCACTTGAAGCTTAAAATTGATTGTTATCAGGACAAGTAGACATACCTACATACCCACACATAAGCAGCAAACCAAAGTGCCAGCTCCCAAGAGTAGCTACGGAAGCAAACTGAAATGAAATGAGATGAGCTGAGATGAGGTACCATTCCAAGTGTCATTCGACAAAGCCACTCAGCACTGGAATGAGTAGAAAATTTATGCACTTGGTTATCTCTTCATTAAATCAAAGAAAACAAAGATGGCTTCATTACACTTCCCTTTCCGATGCCCTTGGTGTTGGTAATGAGCTTGGAGTACGCTGTAGAAATGAAGCTGGTTGTGGTGCTGCATTTAAGGAATTAAATACAAACACACAATGAATAATAATGTCATCAAAAATGAGGAGTAAGAGAGTCGAGAGAGTGGGCAAAAAAAAAACAAACAAAACTCAACAATTTATAAATTGTGTATTTTTTGCTCTATGCTCTGCTTTGTGTAGCATGCTTTTAGGCGTTCAAACTGCTGTATGTGAATGTGTGTGTGTGTCTAGTTTGTTGGCATTGCATTTAATGAGCTGAGTTTTTTATATTTTTTTATCTTTTTGCTCTAAACTTTTATATATCTTTTTTATGCTCTGCTCTACGAGTATTTATTGACATTTCATTTGCTGCTTTGTGTCAAAATCTCAATTAATTTTTTTTCTCTCTTTTTTACCATTATTCGCCTAGGAATTTATGTTAGGCTACTTGCTTTGTTTATGTTAGCTTCTTTCTATTCCCACGTTGTACTTTTATATTTTTTTTTTTTTTAAATAATCTACTCTTTGTCTTTGTTCAACTAAAAGTGTTTTTTTTCGTTTTTTATTTTAGCTGAAGGCACACATTTTAATTCCGGTCAGTTTCATCTCAGATAGAATTTTAATAGTTTTGGCAAAGCACATGACTGTGCATGTGCCTGTATATAAGTGTGTGTGAGTGTATTCTCTAAGTCCATGCTTGATAGGCATTGAGTTTTTTTTGTTTACTGGGAGAAGTTGGGGTGTGAAGTAATACTGAAAAGAAGAATTTGAAAAACAAATTCTCTCAAATAATGGAGATAACTCAAAATGATTAAAATATCTCTCATCAATACCTAAAGCTTAACTATTTTAAAATTAAAGAATATGTTCCCTAAGAACCAATGTTATGAACAAATGAAATCCTTTTATAAGGGAGGGATATAAATAAAAGATAATAGATAATAGATAATAGATAATAGATAATAGATAATAGATAATAGATAATAGATAATAGATAATAGATAATAGATAATAGATAATAGATAATAGATAATAGATAATAGATAATAGAAAATAGATAATAGATAATAGATAATAGATAATAGATAATAGATAATAGATAATAGATAATAGATAATAGATAATAGATAATAGATAATAGATAATAGATAATAGATAATAGATAATAGATAATAGATAATAGATAATAGATAATAGATAATAGATAATAGATAATAGATAATAGATAATAGATAATAGAAAATAGATAATAGATAATAGATAATAGATAATAGATAATAGATAATAGATAATAGATAATAGATAATAGATAATAGATAATAGATAATAGATAATAGATAATAGATAATAGATAATAGATAATAGATAATAGAAAATAGATAATAGATAATAGATAATAGATAATAGATAATAGATAATAGATAATAGATAATAGATAATAGATAATAGATAATAGATAATAGATAATAGATAATAGATAATAGATAATAGATAATAGATAATAGATAATAGAGAATAGATAATAGATAATAGATAATAGATAATAGATAATAGATAATAGATAATAGATAATAGATAATAGATAATAGATAATAGATAATAGATAATAGATAATAGATAATAGGTAATAGATAATAGATAATAGATAATAGATAACAGATAATAGATAATAGATAATAGATAATAGATAATAGATAATAGATAATAGATAATAGATAATAGATAATAGATAATAGATAATAGATAATAGATTACAGATTATAGATTATAGATTATAGATTATAGATTATAGATTATAGATTATAGATTATAGATTATAGATTATAGATTATAGATTATAGATTATAGATTATAGATTATAGATTATAGATTATAGATTATAGATTATAGATTATAGATTATAGATTATAGATAATAGATAAAAGATAATAGATCTTAAGCAAATATGGGGCAACTGTATGAAACATAAGCATAGCTTTTAACCGGAAATTCAAACTAGTTAAGTGCTTAAACAGGAGCTCACATACTCATAAGAATGAAACTACAAACTGACCCTTACACAAATACAGTTATTCGTACACTAACACAAAGTTATTCCTACATAACTGGGTTGAAAGATGAATGGCGACTGATAAGCAACAAAAGTGCACAACAATATACCCGAAATTATGAACATTTTTATAAATATTTCGAAACAGTTGATAGCGGCGCCATTTTAATTTTTTATTTGGTTTCTCGCCCATTTTATGTTGCTGCAGTTAGTAAAGCTTTTAATGCTGTTTTGTTTGTTTGTTGATATGTGTGTGCTTGTGAGTATGTGTGTGTGTTTGTTAGTTGTTAAAAACGTGCCACTGTGGCGCCATTGCTAGGGAGCAGTTCATCTCTTGTTTAAGTCCCTCCAGCCCTTTCCCTTTTTTAATGCAGCTGCAGTTGTTTTAATGAATTGCATTTTTTTGTTTTTGTTTTTCATGTTGGCAACAATATTTTTCTATCTCATTTTTTAGTAATGTTGAGTTCATTCGCTTGGTCCAACATGTAGAAATATATATTTCGCAAATACATTTTGTTCAATTAAGTTGCAGATAAAAAGCTTTTTATGTATTGTCAACTAATTGGCGCGCATTCAAATTTAAGGACAACAAAAATAAAATATTTTTGAAATTAATTCTGAAATATACGCTTTATTTATTTCACGCATAAAAACGGATAATTTTAGTTTTTTAGTTTATGTGGCACATTTGACACATTTGAACCAGTTATATTTTGGATACTCATTTTAAAGCTTTCGATTAAATTTGGTGCAATTTTGTTAAACTTTGGTTCATATTTTTCATCCAGTCTTTCCTAAATGTTTAATAAAATTAAGCTCTGTGGGGTCATTTTTGCAAAAGATGTTAAGCACTTAATTTGCATGAATTGTGACTTAAAAATGAGTCTAATTCAATTTGAGTGTATTATGTTGTGACCTTAGTCACTTAGGTCAACGAGTTATTTTATAAGTCTATTTCCTTATCCTTTCTCTTTTCCGTTTGGCTTCTTTTGTTTCACTTCCTTTTCAAAGCCATTTTTAATTGTTTTATCACATTAAGCTTAGTAACAGCGGGTGGTTTTCTTTGTGGAGATGTTTTACTCAAGATGTGGCATATATTTTTATTCATAGTTCCTTTTTCTTATGTTGACCTTAAATGTTTTGGTTTCAGAAATTAACACAAAATTAAAATATCTCGCTTCCGCAACTTAGTCTTTAAACCAACAATATTGTAGCTTATTATTTTGAGATTCATAAAGATTTTTAACAACATCAGTTCATTAAAAATTTACCCTTTTTATCACGACGCACAGTGGTTGAGCACAAGACAAAAATTGTTCATTGGTATATTATATATCGTCGTTGCGCATACAAAAAAGGCTATGTGAAAAATTTCGATTTTTTTTTTATTTTACCATTTAATAGCCATATGTATGCCCCATCTATTCACTAAATGGTTTCTTGATATTCTTATTGGTTCAGAAGTAAACAAATGTGAAAGTTAGCCAGCTATGTGAAAATAGTATTGAAATTGTTAAAAAACAAAAATGTTTTTTTCGTCTCCTGAAAAATTGTTCAAAAACACATAACCTTTTTTGTATGCGCAACGACGATATAATAAAAATTTTTATGCAAGTACAAGCTTATAAAAAAAGCCGTATTCATAAAAATATTTTAAATAGCTTTAAAACGTAAAAAAAAAATAAATAACTGGCCATTTCAGCCCTTGAAAGGACTTTGACCTAGCTTCTTATGATCAATTGTGTTGTGCGTGTTATTAAGTTTGTACACAATTGACCGAGAACCGGAAGTACATGCTTAACGCCGACTCCGAACGGCGATGAACGGAAAGTTCTCGTTCTCAAGAAGCTTTACATGGCATTTTGATTACTCTCTGAGGTTTGTCATTGTCTGCAGAGAGGTGGCGGCCGTACAGAAGAATTATCTTAATTCAAATAATTTCCTGTCGCTGCTGGGATTCGAACCTGGGTTTCCAAAGTTCTTTGACATAGCGGCCACGCACTTTAACCAACTACGCCACGGACGCCACAGCTTTAAAACGTTCAATGGCTAAAAAGCTTTTTAATCCCAAAATGTGCTTTTTTGATTTAGTTACGAGGATTAAAACAGTGAAAAAAGAATGGTTAGTTAAGGGGTTAGGGGCTGTGAGAGTTATGAAAAATAAGTATATTAAATATTTTCTTCTTTTTTTTTGTCAGTTCGGTGGTTTTATCAAAACCAACAATATTAAATTATTATATTATATTTTAACATGATTTGACCCAAATTTAAAAAACATATAAATTATATATAAAGTTATCGCCATATTTGTTGGGCCATGTATCATAAGTGGTGCTTTGCGGTGACAATTATAAATTCTTACAGGCTCATCTAGAATCATTCAAATAAAACAAAATTATTATTTTAATGCCGAAATACAGCAATAACTCTGTTTCACTCTGACAGCTGAAGAAAAAACAATGCATGCTTATGCTGTAATCTTAAATTACGCCTGTAATCCTCAGGCGCTGCGTTCTGTTTTATCGTAAATACGTTCAACGCCAGACCCGAAGGTGGAGTAGTGCATGATACAATAAGAAGGTAGGGTAAGGAGCTTTGACAAGACCTACTGCTAATGTCAAAACCATAAAATACTGTGCTACCATATCTTAAGAAAAAATCCCATGACAAATCCATGTTTCATGGTTTCCGTGGGTAAGCGTTTTATATAAAACTAGCGGACCCGGCGAACTTAGTCTCGCCCCAATTTCACGCCTTCAGATAAACTCCAGAATGATAAAATACAGATAGCTCAAATTTCAATGTGATTTATTGAACAGAATCTAAGTCAGTAGAGAGCGTTTTTATAAACAATGTTTTTCGATTTGTTTTCCGGAGCAAAAACAAACAAAGAAGACGGTTTGCCAACACGCGAACAGACAACGTACAGCTGACCGTGCGAAAAACAGGGAAATTCGAGATTAATCCGACAGACTTCTAGTAATTGGCCTTGCGATTTATTGATTGTCATCGCAATAGCCAATCGAACAGGGAACTGAATACGCTTGAATTGTAATGGAAGATCAGTTGGAATAATTGGAATTCGTGGGATGAGGACTTCCTCTCCTTTAAATTTGCCCTTGATGATCGTCGCTTGGATCACATTGTTCATTAGTTTCTTGACGGACAATCGCGTATCGTTGCACAATTTTGGATGATTCAGATTCCGCAGCATGATTATGATTGATCCCACCTTCAGCTGTAAATTATGCGGCGGAGTTCCTGGCACATCAAGCTAGTTCAAAAATTCCGTCGGATAGTTGGTCACTTCATACTCGTCTCTCACGCTGTCAATGGATTTGTATGAATGCAGTTCTCCAGAGATTCGACTTTGAATAATGAAATTCAAGCTATCGACGTCCGTATTCTTCGCTGCTTGTATTGCCCGTTCACTAATTCAATCGAGATTTTTATAATTTTGTGCAATGCCGGGTAACACTTTGGTGATGAGTTCCTCTTTCGACGATGTGAACTCGCAAAAATTTGCCGGGAACGATATCAATCCAGTCGAAACATCAACCAGGAATTTGACCATTGCCAAGCGCCAGCAGTTGTCTCGAAAATTCAGCAGCCGATGGGTCGTTCTGCAACGTGACTCTCATGTGCGTGGTCAATTTTGAGGAGGATGCAACAGCCAACGCAATTTGAGATCTTGACCGAATTGTTGCCAGAATCAGCGAAATAACGAATGTCTTGCCTGTCCCACCGGGAGCATCGAAAAAGTCAATACCTCCTGTTCCATCGTCAACAACCTTCATCAGCGAATCGTACACGTTCTTCTGCTCGGCATTCAACAGCGGCACATTTGTTCGGAGTCTTTAGGCCAGCTCATCTCGATCATAGTCTTGTTCCCGTTGCAATTCGCGATTGAATGCATCGTACATCGTTTTCGAGCAAATTCAAACTTTGGCAAGCCTCCCGAAAAGTGGCGCACAGCTCACCATCCACGGTACGCAGGGAATCGAAGGATGTAGGGCCTCTAATATTCACCAAAAGTAAGCGAAGATAGAAGCATTCATCTTGGCATGGATGAACTGTGTATATTCGTCCGAGGGCATCAGTCGAATAGACATCAGCGAATCCAGCAACAGCATCACCTTTCTTCCGGCGTTGAAACTTCTTCGATACAGCGTTCCATATATAAAAGCGTGGCATTTCCGAATAGAGTAAAGTCCTTACGAACGGATCGCTTTCACATGTCGAAAAGAAATTTGTCAATGTTGTCAATTGTAAGTTAATGTATAACGGCATCTCTCGGGTTGTGGCATTGATTGTAGCACAGCGACATCTATCATTTATCTCATTAACTTCTCCACCCATAATTCACGCAAAACGTCTTTTATTGCAATGAAATTCACAATTATCCAAAATTTTCATGCTACACAACGAATTTTCCACCTTTACATCGTCAAAAATCATGAAATCATGCGATAAAAAGCAAAATTTTAAAAAAAAAATTTTAATTTTTTGCGTTTTACCAGAATTTTCCGAGTTTTCCACTAAGAATTTTATATTTTTCCATTCGAAAAGCCATTCCGGAACAATTGCGCACAAAATCCCATACAAAAAAAAATCAGTTTTCGATTATTCCAATTTCCCGACTTTCCCGGAGGGTTTTCCCAAAATTTTCTTTCGTAAAAACCTTCTCCTGGCAATTACAAACAACTGAAAAAAAATTTCAGCCAAATCGGCCCAGCCGTTCTCATTTGATGAATTACTATACATTTTTTACACCATTTTTATATATCGTCGTTCGCAAATTATTGTGTTCTATATGACAAAAATGTTTTTTTGGTAAATCAAGTTTAAAGTTTAGTAAAAAACTGAACCGAAAAATCTGCAGCGATTTTCTTACCAATGAAAGTTCAAGAGTTTGTGGTTTTTTCTGTCAAAAAAAATGTTCATCTTTGGAAGCGTTTTTTAGAGTAAGATGCGTTTAAAAAAAAATAATTTGTTCTATATGCACTTATTTTCGAAACTATTCTTGTTTTATAGCATATAGAACAAAATGTAATATGTATTGGAGAAATGAAAAGCAATGTGATTTCACTCAATAAAAACTTTATTACATATATTATAATATTAACTGGATTTTAAACTTAATCTTATACATATGTTCTTATGAGTCCATTTAAATCAATACCTGTTAATTTCTTAAAAGGTAAGTTTCGACTACAAAATCAAGTAAAAAATTAACCAAATTCATTTGACTTCGATTCCACGAAGTTCCTGCTTGATTTACGGAGATTTTTTTATTGAAGCAAAGTTTGTTAAAAAGACGAAGACAAAAAATTGTAACTATATTTTAAGTTGTATTAAACAAATTATTAAGGGTATTCATGGGTTGATACGAAACACAGTTGCGACGATGCGAAAATGCATGATTGCGAATTTTTTCTTCATTCCAACAACAAACACATTAGAAGTAATTTTGCAACTCTTCTTGAATTACGCACTGCTCAAACCTATTGCGAAAGCGCACAAACAGTGATGCGAAACAGCTGATTCATGTTATGGGTGTTTTCAAGCATAGTTGCCATCTGGGTAAAACTTTAAAAAGGCTAAGTTTTTACGTTGATTCAAATAAGTAAAGTTACAATATTGATGTTCACGCGTTAGTGCGAAAAATATGTTGCATTTTCGCATTCTTGCAATTCACATCAACCCGTGAATACCCCTATTGTAGTATGCCACTGCATCAAGTGATAAAAAGTTGTATAAACTTTTCACATCATTTACTTTCTCCAATGATATCTTCTTATCTATTGCTTATCCATTCTTATTCTTAGTATTAAGCTTTTTTTAAATGTTGTTGTAAAATTTAACTTCTAACCTTATGTTATTTATGATGGGTATTTTCTTTTCGTTTTTGTTTCATTTTATTTACCAACTGCAATCTAAAGGGGGATTTTTTTCTTTTTTGTTTCATTTCATTTGCCAAGTGCAATATGAAGCTAAGAAAAAAACCAGAAAAAAAACAAAAAAAAAAGCAAAATACAAAGTCCTCCAAATAATAACTTTAATAACTTTATTTAGAGTTGCATATAGAACAAAATAAAAAAATATTTTTTTTACTTAGTATTTTTGCTTCGTTTTTGTTCTATATGCACGATTTTTTGCATATAGAACACAATAGGTTACGAAGCTTGTCACAACAGTGTTGTATAGCACAAAGTCGATGTCTCATATTTCGAAAACTATAAAAGATAAACGCAAACTGATGACACAGATCGATAGATCTCGAAAAATTTGCCTATATACCAGTCTTATCTCAATTTTTTCAATTTTGCGATATAGAACACAATAATTTACGAACGACGATATATAGATGCATTGCTGAAAATATTGATAATTGAGGAACTTTTAAAAAAAAGTTAGTTTATCTTCAACAGTTCCACTGTCTTAAGAAGACTTAAAAAAGTTTTTTTAAGATATCGTATGCACATTAGAATAAAATTTTTAAACAAGAAATAAAGAATACAAAAAGATAAACAAAAAATGATGGGCAATATTAAATTAATGAAAATAAAGCTATAAAATAACTAAAAAATTCGTTGTTTCCAATATAGACACATTGATTCAAATTTTTCTTATTTACCCTATATAAAATTCCTTCTCTATGTGTTTATCCCAAATTTATGAAATATACAGAAAAGTGGCATCGCTAAAATGCTTTTTGACATAAGCAGTAGGTCTTGTCAAAGCTTCTTACCCTACCTTCTTATTGCATCATGGAGTAGTGCTACTTTCTACTAGTTCATGCGTTTTGACAGTTCTTGTTTGTTTGGCTGCCATTTATTTTTTTAGCTTTATTTTGTTAGCGCTGGAAAGAAAATTATTTGTTAAGAACTATGTCAACTTATGAGAAAAAGTTGATAAATTTAGTTAGAGAACACGAATATCTTTACAATACGAAGTCTCGCAGCTACAAAAATATTATCAAGGGAGAGCCCACTTGGGCTAAAATCGCTAAAGAGCTGGCGAGACCAAATAAGTTCTCTTTTTTTCGAGAACTTGTTGGCATTTTCTATTCCTTTTGGAATGTTGAAATGTAATGCGTTTGCTTGTAGTTGACGAATGCAAGAAGCGGTGGAAGTCGTCGCGACCGCTTTGTCCGCGAAAAGAAAAAATGGAGCAGCCCTCTGTCAGCTGCGCGACCGAATCTGAGGAATGGGAATTTAACAATTCTCTGGACTTTTTAACCGAAGCCTTGAGACCAAGAAAGTCTGTTCTAATAAAACTTAAATATTTCCATAATAATTTTGAATATTTTATAGACAAGTTGGGACACCGTAAACGACGAGAGTCTTTTTGAAGTTCTTGCGCCAAACGACGAAAACTCAGACATTTTTCTTAACTGCAGCACTTCTGAGCCGACGCAAACACAATCAGCGAAAAGGTCCAGAAAAAGTGATCATTCTTTTACGGAATTTTTTGGCGACCTCTCCAACACTCTAGCACAGCGCATCAGCTCCAAGGAAGCGGAACAAAATGACATCTTCATGAAGATGATTGCGACAAAAATTAAGGTTTTACCGCAAGATGCAAAAACCTGTCTCCAGGAAAAATTTTTAAGGGCGACTAACAACGAAATTTTATTAAACAGCTTTAACGAAATTCATTTTACAGATAAAGGTATTAAATTGCGTAAAACACTCAGTTTTCCATTCAAACCTCATATAATAATTTTTATCACAGGGTAACTTGGTTCCTCCTGCAAATAATTTTTTTATTTCTAAACAAATAATCTTTTAATGCATCTCTCATTTGAAATGCTTGTCGAGAAGAAAAATTATAACTGATTGATCTAGCTCGAGAAAGAGGCGTGGTTCCGTTTCGCTACAGGCCCCGGTGGAGAATTTCATCGTTTTCGTCGCAGATATCAACGTAGCTTCCAGAGCAATAAGCTTCATCATTAGCACCCCTATTCTGGCGTTGAAGTGACAATAGACTGTCATTGAAATTTTGTCACCGACCGTGTTATGCACTTGTTATGTATTCCTGTTATTTTATTCTACATCAAAGGTGACACGAAGAAAGCTTATGAAATTCCCTACACGTTGGTGTGTGTGTATAGCAGTGAAGCTGATTTACTTTATTAATAAAGGGTCCGCCATCTAACGTTTTTTTTTTCAACTAGTGCTTATTTCGTGAATGGTAACACTTAGCACATGTCCGATTTGACAGATAATTAGTTTTATCCTTCCGCTGAACGAATTTTGTTGTGTATACGCTTGAACAACGCTGGGAAATATTGCGACATTACTTTGAAAATCATGGTAATGTTGCAGAATGTGTGCGAAAATTGCGTACGGATTTTGGAAGAACAGAAGCACCGTCAGCTCCGTATGTAAAGTGAAAGAAACTAGCATCCTCATCGATAAACCAAAGCGTGAAAAGCCAAAAACAGTGCGTACACCCGAGAATATTGCTGCTGTGGCAGAAAGTGTGCGTGAAGCGGCATCAACATCAATTCACCGTCGTTCTCAACAATTGAACATTTCGGAGACATCATTGAGACGAATTTTGCATAAAGACCTTGGTATGACGCCATACAAAGTCCAATTGGTTCAGGAGTTGAAGCCAACTGACCATCTAATGCGTTTTCGCTTCGCTGAGTGGGCCTGCGATCGACTTACAGAAGATGCCGATTTTGCCAAAAAAATAATCTTTTCAGATGAAGCTCATTTTGATCTTGGCGGGTATGTAAACAAGCAAAATTGTCGCATTTGGGGCACAGAAAACCCGCACGCATACATTAAAAAGCCGATGCACCCAAAACGAGTCACTGTTTGGTGCGGATTTTGTTCCAGAGGCATAATTGGGCCATTTTTCTTCGAAAATGAGCAAGGAGTGGCCGTTACAGTCAATGGCCATCGTTATCGGGCCATGTTGAACGAATTTTTGTTCACAAAAATTGAAGAGGAGGATATTGACAACATTTGGTTTCAACAGGATGGCGCTACGTGCCACACAGCCGAAGCTACACTCGATGTTTTGCGCCCTGTTTTTGAAGATCGCATTATCAGCCGCAGAGCTGATGTCGTTTGGCCACCTCGGAGCTGCGATTTGACACCGTTGGACTATTATTTGTGGGGTGCCCTCAAAGATAAGTACTACGCCGACAAGCCAGAGACAATTGACGCTTTAAAGGTCAATATTCGTGAAGCCATTGGTGAAATACAGCTGCACACAATCGATAATGTGCTTAAAAATTGGACCGATCGTGTAGGCTACTGCATGCCCAGCCGAGGCAGCCATTTGAATGAAATTATTTTCCATTATTAGCCGGAAGAATTGTACATTCAAATAAAAAAAAAAAAATTTGAGCAAATATTCAGCAGTTTTTTTTTATAGCATTTTCAAGAAAAAAAGTTATTTGGCGGACCCTTTATGTTCCAAAATATTTATTGTGAAAAATTAAAATTGTAAACAAACAGAATAAGTATTTCAACGAAAAAATGTTAGTTAATAATTTCTTTAATTTTTGCATATGTTAGAAATTTTCTTATAATTCAGGAGCAAAGTATTCGAACGTATAACTGCAGAGCATCTGCCTTCGCCTTTTTGTTTTATTATTTTTGTACTTTTTGTTTTATTTATCGGCAAGAATGGACGAATATATTATTATAAATTATTTTCTCATTGTTAATTTATTTTATTTCGCACAGTTTAACAATTTATAGTTTTTAAGATTTTACAAAACACCGAATACTAAAGAAAAAGCGTTTCAAAAATTCGCTTGTCACCTGCTCCGTAGGTGATGACAGCCAGCAATGACAAATTTGATTTTTTGATCTGTCACATATCTGCTAGAATAGAAGAACATGACAATAGTCACTCCCCACACTTTGTCGCGATTTTTTTTAACAAAATTATGCAAAACGACTGCTGCTTTAACAACTTTTTCAGTGTTAGAAGGTAGCATATTGAGAGTTGCTTGCAGAATTCACCACCTGGCCACTAGAATGCCAAAAGCATTCTCAATAACACGCCGAGCACGCGATAAACTCTTGTTAAAGTTATATTTGTCTTCATTTAAAAATATTCCCGGGTACGGTCTCATAAGATACGGTTTGAGCGGAAAAGCTGATCGCCAACTTAATAATAATTAAACTCAATGTTTGAGTTTGGAAGAAATGATGCTGAAGGCAGGTTTAGTTCGCCTTTTATCGGTTGTTTTCCAAACGACAACTCTGCAAAAATTCTACAATCGCTCTGACTTCCATAGGCACCAGCGTCAACTGCAACAAAAATATAGTTGTCATCACACGCAACAAGAAGAACTATAGAGTGGTGGCTTTTGTAATTATAATATTCTGATCCTGCTCTTGGAGTACACCTTATATTTATGTGTTTTCCATCAATAGCGGAAACCCAATTGGAAAGATTCCACACCCTTTCGAAATTTTTGAGTGAATGAAATAGTAAATAAATGGTCTTGCGTTAATATACGTTTATTTTTTATATAAAGGAAAAACAGATTTTTTTTTTATAATTTAAAAACTGTAATTGGCAATCTCGAAGTGACAGACGCACGACTGTGTGATGCAGCATTGTGACAAAAAGTAAGATCGGGCGTTCTGACAGCCACTATCGTAAATTTTTGTAGTTTCTAAAACGCCGATCAAAGTTGGTCAAAACCCGACCCGTGTTCGCGGTATTTTCACTGCTTTTGTAGTGAATTTTCACTATTTCAGTGTGTTGTGTGAGTATGTATAGATCCATATCTAAACATCTCCTAGTTTTTCTTTGTCATCAGATGACAGTTGTATGTTGTCATATATAAAAATCGTAGTATATTTACAATGGTACTTCTTGTTTAAAGACCCTTTAGTCACCTTCAACTCCAAACTTTGATTTGTTTTATTTTCGATGGCAGCAACCTGCGTAGTACGCGTGGGCGTATAAAAAGGTGGTTTTTGACCACGTTCTGATCTGAACAATGAGCAATTAGATAGACGTAGCACAATCGTGTCTATGGGTCCAGGATTAACTATTTATATTTTAAATAAAAGCGAATACAACCTAAACTAACCTTGAAAATGCATTTTGACCACATATTGCACTTTCCTTTAATTTACACCTAAAGCTGACTGCAATAACTTAAGTTAGCAACTTTTATCTCTAAAATATATCATGATAAATTGCAAAATCATATTGCAAGCATCACACATCATAATCTTAAAAATGAGCTTTCAAGAATCACGAATAGAAGCAGAAAAAATTTTACAAAAAAGAACAACAAAAAAAAAACTTACATATTGATTTATGAAATTGTCAAATTGTCGCCACTTGACCAAGATGCAGCGATATATATCGCTTGAACTGCAGCTCATGTTACCAATGAGCTGAACGCTTTAAGCTAACTCCGAAAAGCAGTTAAGCGAAAACTGAAATCTTGGTAGAAACAAAAAGAATCCAACAAAAGGAAGGTGGGGGAAAAAACAACACACAGCTGAAGAACATTTTAAAGCACTCAGCAGGCGAGTGTGTTGAAACGAGCTTCCTGCACAGCTTCAAGGCTACTCCACTTGATATGATGACGATAGGAGCAGCCGCTGCAACTGCCAGTGTTGCTGCTTCTGCTTACCTTCTACTTTACTTGGTCTTCTTGTGACCCGGCCTTACCAAGCCACTTACAACGCATATCAATTTGGTTCAGTTACCAATTTCCCAAAGCCATAAATCATTGCTTCAATTTGTCGTTGCGGCAGCATGCGACGGTTGCGGTGCGTCCTTTTGTGGCTGTTGCCTGGTTTGCCGCGTTGATATATTGAACATTAAGCATTACATAAAAGATGACCCCGGGCGACGTAATCATGATGACTTTGATTTTATATCATGATATCGATTTTGATGAAGGCGAGTGTGCTGCCCATTTAAATGGATTGACAAAAAAAAAGGCTGTAATGCACAGTTGAACTGATGAAAAATGTAACAAAATAGTTCCAAGTATTTTTAACCAAAATCATGCAAAAAATTCAATACGTTTTTGTGTGTTTGTGTCAGTTCGAAATTGAGGACGGTAAGCAATATCCTAGAGTTTTTTTTTTAAATTTAAAATCAAACTGAAGAACCTTTGATGCCAACCCAATACGAAGCATTTTTTAAATGGTTTTCATTAATCATGGCAGAAGCATTATCAGACACTTTTTCAGCATCAGAATTAAAATGCTTTTAACTTCATTTTCTCGTTGACATGCAGAAAAGTTTGGAAGCCTGCTGTATACTTGATTATTTTTCCGAATAAAATAAAAAAAAAATAAAATTATATTAAAAAAAAGATACAAACGTGAAAGATCAGCACACAAACAAATTTGGGGCATCAAAATGATTTCTATCGCTAAGCCCATGCAAACCGCTAAGCCCATGCAAACCACACACATCATGGCATTTGAATTAGAACAAACCCATTATGCCATACTTATCATTCCATAAACCCATCATATCATTCCTTACACCACATACCATACAATGACACCACACTCATCACGCTACACTTATCAGAGTGTGCGTATCCCTCTATACCTTTCATACCATATCCATCATACCAAGCTTATCATACCATACTCTTTATAATATACCCATCACAGCATACCCTGGATTCCCAACCCATTATATTATCATACAATGCCTATCATTCTGTTGACATCATGCCATATTCATCATTATATAACCATCCTAAGATACCTGTCATCATATCATACTCATCATGCAAATTATTTACACCCATCATATCTATAACAACTTCATACATTCCCTACATACAACACTATCATAACATATCCATCATGAGATACCTGTCATATCATACTTGGTATTCCACTCTTAGCATATCCATCATTTTATACTCATGTCCATCTTCTCATTCTATTGACATCATACCATAGTCATCATTTTATACCCATCCTACGATACCTATCGTCATATTATGCCCATCGTACAAATTATTAAACTCCTATTATATCTTTCCCAAATTTATACCTTTCCTATATAGAAAAGCTATCATAACATTTCCGTCATAAGATACCTGTCATATAATACTTAGTATTCCAGTCTTAGCATATCAATCATACGATACCACCATATCCATCATTTTATACTCATTTCCATCTTCTCATCCTATTGACATCATACCATACTCATCATTTTATACCCGTCACACAATACCTATCGTCATATTATGCCCATCGTACAAATTATTAAACTCCTATGATATCTTTCCCAAATTAATATCTTTCCTACATAGAAAAGCTATCATAGCATATCCATCATGTACCTATCGTATCATATTAGGTATTACAATCTTAGCCTATCCATCATACGATACCACACTCCTTATACAAATCATGAACAAAAAACTTTTACTTTAACCCTTACCCTTACCTTTACCTTTACCTTTACCTTTACCTTTACCTTTACCTTTACCTTTACCTTTACCTTTACCTTTACCTTTACCTTTACCTTTACCTTTACCTTTACCTTTACCTTTACCTTTACCTTTACCTTTACCTTTACCTTTACCTTTACCTTTACCTTTACCTTTACCTTTACCTTTACCTTTACCTTTACCTTTACCTTTACCTTTACCTTTACCTTTACCTTTACCTTTACCTTTACCTTTACCTTTACCTTTACCTTTACCTTTACCTTTACCTTTACCTTTACCTTTACCTTTACCTTTACCTTTACCTTTACCTTTACCTTTACCTTTACCTTGTTCCATTCTTGTAATTCTTGTAACTACACGTTCTACCCAAACTATCATTCAAACTTAAATTCTTTTCTCCTGTTCCTCGGATATTTCTGCCACCCTTAAATCACCCAAAAACCTTAATTGCAGCAGTCTTTAGTGGTTAACCTCTTGTTAAGCTTCATTAATCAAGCTCATCATAAATCGTCCTGCTAACCACACATGCCCTCCTACCAGCATTCTTTGCAATGTGAGCTAACAATCGATTTGGACGGCTTTGTGTTCCACGAAAGAGTGAAAAAACAACGGAATTCTTTGCTATTTCCTTAACTGGGTTCAAAATGTCTCGTCTTCCGACATTCTTATTTACTGTTTAGCAAAAAACAACAACTTCCGTTATCGCATCCTTTACCACAATATCAACCAAACCAGCAGAGGTAAGAAAAAAAAATTCTGCTGCACCCTTAGTTTGGTTGCCTTCAACGTGTACTACTTTGTGGAACCTGGCAACCTTGGAATCTGGCGAAAGTTTTCAAGCGTGCTGCAGCGGACATGCCAAAAATGTAACTAAACAGCATTGTTGTTGTTTTTGCTAACAATGCGATTGCTTATAACTCGACCGGAGGTTTTTAAGGGTAAATATCCGGTTAAAAGTATGAAGGTGTTGTTGAATATGTGGTACTTTATGACTCTCTATGTGTGTCCATATATTTAAGTATTGGTGTGTGAACGATATAGAAGTTAAAGTACTTGATGTTGCAGATTTTCAATCCTTTGTGGGATTTGCGAATTTCTTACATTATCGGTAACTACATTCTGAGCAAACCTGCTTTGTTTCTCCTCCGAACAATAAGAACGTGGTCCATTTGCACTGGTTATAATTTTATTCTCCTTTGTAACATTAGGTGGACCTAAATTAGGACCTAAATTAGAACCTACAATTTGATTTGAGAAGTAATATTTTGAGTAGCCTTCACACTTTAGAAGTAAAAATAACGCGCGTGAATATATTTTTAAAATCAAATTTGTACTTTATATATATTAATGAAGGCAAAATCATCCATTTATAGACCATTTATAGGCCTCTGTTATAACTTGGTTCAAAGCTATAATAAATCTTGTGTGGTACTTAGCGCCATCCTGTTGAAAGTAGAGGTCGTTTGTATCTCCGACCATAAAAAATTGCCTATCAGGTCTCTTTAGCGAACTCCATTGAATGTAAAGGCTCTTCCGTCGTAGTTTTTATAAAAGTGATGTGATATGACACCTCCAGCCTAGAACCCTAAAAAAACAACAACTCGTTTAAGTGCATTGGCTTCTCCTGATTCTCTTGTGAGTGTCCGGATTCCCAAATACGGCAATTTTTCTTATTAACCGCAAATGTGAGAATGAGCTTCGTCAGAAAACAAGATTTTTTTGTTACAAAAAAGAAAATCACCGCCATTACATATCCTCGTATATGGTGTCCAAGAACCCTATCAGAGAACTTATAGCTATTTTAATGATCTGCTGGCTGCAGTATACAACTTCATTGAAATAGTATTTTTATACCAGAAGATGAATTGATGGGAAGAGCACTTTCACATCGATAAATTGGCATTGGGATGGTCAATCAGCGACATTTACCGAATTAGCTATATATGTATATATATATAGCTATATATATATACCTATCGTAAGATTTCAAATCACTGATGTTACATGATTTAATAAAAAAGACTGAAACCCATATCGTCATCTTCTTCCTCTTCGGTTTCCTCCTTGGCAACAGCCTTCTTATCTTCAGCTGGGGCTGCACCGTCTGGTGCAGTAGTAGTTGCAGCGGCAGCAAACTTGCTGGGGTCCTTGATGTACTCCTTAATAGTGGTAGCTTTCTTGAACTCGACTTCGGTGGTAGCGGCGATAGCCAGCAAATTCTTGAAGCCGTTTGCAAAGCTGTGTGGTGCCGATGCTATGGTTAGATAACCAATTTGCAAACAAGCTGAAGCCAAGTTGGCAACATCAGCCCGCTAGCTTTCCGGCTTGATGTCCAAGATCTCAAATGGAACCAGAGTGGTAGACTTAATTGATCAGCCAATTGATGAGAACGGCGAGATGTTCAACATGTTTAGCAAAGTGGCTTTAGAAGCACCTACCTTATCGCCAGGTTTTAAGATTCGCACATCGTTGATGATTTCAATTGTACCCTTTGAAATCTTGGTTGGGATGGACAAGGCTTGGAAGAAAGAAGTCTTCTCGGGACCTAAGCATGTGTTTTGTGGTAGAATAATAACTGGCAATCGTCCATCATCTCCCATCGTCCAACATTCCTTCGAGGTTGTTAAGGACTTCGTCTACCTGGGATCCAGCATTCACTCTTTCAACGATGTCAGTATTGAGATAAAACGAAGGATAACTCTAGCCAACAGGTGTTTCTTTGGGCTGAGTAGGCAATTGAGAAGCAGAGCCCTCTCTCGACTAACAAAACTCACGCTCTATAATTCACTAATCATGCCCGTCCTATATATATAGCACAAGCCTGGACGTTGACCAGTTCTGATGAAAAGACTTTGGGAGCCTTCAAGATAAAGATCCTTGGTAAAATCTTTGGTCCAATCTGTGTCAATGGCGAGTACCGAATTCGATGGAATCACGAGCTGTAAGAGCTGGGGCCGAATCGCCGCATCCGTGAACGAAACGGCTTTCGTATGAGAAAATATTAATCGTATGAGAATCTCATGAGATACGATATTAATCTCATGAGATTCTCATACGATTAATTGTTTGCCGTTTCGTTCACGGAAGCGGCGATTCGGCCCCTGTACGCTGACATCGACATAGTTAAGCGCATTAAAATCGAGCCGCTCCGCTGGCTAGGTCATGTTGAGCGAATGGAAAACGACGCTCCAGCGAAAAAAAAAATATGATTCGGTGCCCGGTGGTGGTCAATGCAGAAGAGGACGCCGACATCTTCGTTGAAAAGATCAGGTGATGGATAACCTGACCACGCTTGGTGTTTCCAACTCGCGCCAGCAAGCGCAAAACAGAAATGGGTCGCTCAATTTCTTATACGAGGCCGGTAGTAAGCGCCAGATAAGTAAGTAAGTAATAACTGGCAATGGAACAATTGCACCATTACGTGCTGGAGCACGCACTTTTAATTTCAAAAGCCTGTCGCATACCTCAGCAAAATCGCCCTTGGTGAACACGAAACCAACATTATCCTTGATGTGAGGCAACAGTTTTTCAAGCTAAGCGTTGTTTTCCAAATGCCCAAGGATAGCCTTGCGCATCATGGTATTCTTGCCCATTAGGACTACACCCAATCCATGTAGTGAAGTACGGGTGTTTTGCATATGCTTGGAGCCTACATTGTCCGGTCCGACATTGAAACATTTTGGATATTCATCGAAGAGTTCGATGACCTTTAACAAAGTATTGAGTCTTCCAGGCTGTTTTGTTCTCCCTAACCATTTTGAATAAGGATGTTAAATCAGGGACTCTCAAAGAGTATAAGAACAAAACACTAACGTTTCCTGTGGTGTCTTTGACTGAAATTTATTCTTGAATCAATCGAACCTTGCACACATGCAGAGTCAAATCTTTCGTCTTTACTCGGTGCAGTGTGGGCGCAAAGAGTTCGAGTTCTGAGCACTGTGACAAATTGAGGTGCTTGGGTCGTTTGTAATACGTTCCTTTACAGCGTCGATATTTTTGGTCGAACTTTCGGGGTAAAGTCGTTTCGATATATTCACTTCTTAGATTGATCTAGTTTCTTGGAATTTTTTGATCAGGTTGCGCACACAAGCCTCATAAGGCACATGATACAAGAACAATTTTTATATGAGCTGGACCGGGCGATTTTTCCGCATTTTTCATCACATTTCGTAATATTTCCGGCTGAATAGCGGCCATTTCATGTCGAATATTGTCTTTCAAGGCTTCTAGGGACCGTGGCTTGTTGACATAAACTTTGGACTTCAAATAACCCCACAGGAAGTCTATAGAAGTTGGGCGATAGTGGAGGCCAGTCGAAATCACGACTTTTCGAAATTACCATATTCACTACGAAATTCGCATAATCCAAGCGAAAGGAATAATTTTAAATCAGCACGAATTATGCGAAGGAGAGACGTGCGAGGGATGCCCAACTTATAAGAACAGCGACAACTGGATGTTGACGGTGATCTCTCAAGTCTGGGTTGTACATCATCAATGTTCTCATCAGACCGCCTCGGAAGATGTCTGCCTTGATGACTTTGAAGATGTCTGACTACCGGTGGCGATAAATTTTTTGTGTAAATGTCTAATGGTGTGGTCTGAAAGTACTCTCCTCACTCGATATTTTGCACGATACGCATGCTGCGTTTTCACAATTGAGAACATGTTATGAATGTTAAGCTGCACAATAACAGCGCGTTTTGGTGGCGTATACTGTTCCACGGCGCAAATTCACTTGGACTAACGCTTCAAAAGCGGGGTAATTCTAGGGCGCAAGGTCTGGACTATAGAGAAAATGGAGCAAAACATACCATCCGAGCTCGAGCAATTTTTGTCGAGTCACCAAACTTGTATGAGGCCTGGAATTATCATGATGGAAGACCAACCCCTTCCGATTGACCAACTCAGGACGTTTCAATTTCTGTAGTTGCCCACAGAAGACTTCAGAATTGATGGATCTATCCTGTGACAGTAGCTCATAGCAGAGATGCACCATCCAATCCCAATCCAATCCAATCCCACCGTCTGCTTTTGCTTGCCTCTCCGGCACTTCATCTTTCTTAGTCCTGCTTCTTTTTCTGTTGACATTGTTGTAGATAATCCACTTTAAGTCGCCCGTTATAAGACGCTTGAGAAATGGGTCGCTTTTTCACGTTTCATGAGCCGATCGCAAATGTCAACTCGATTGACTTTGAGAATTTCTTTCAATTCGTGAAGAACTCAATCCAATTTTTTGATCAAACTTCTTCTCTGACTGTCGAATGTTTGTTTGTCTCCTCTAGCGTCTTCCTTTGGTCATTGTCTATCTCCAAGAGTCTACCAGAACGAAAAGAAACCATGATTGAAATATTTCCATATTGATGGTTTTGGGCTGTAGCTCATGGATTGCTTGGATGATATTGGCCTAAAGTGTTTGAATCTTTTCCGGATTGTTGGCATAACATCGATCCTTCACTGTTCCCCACAAAAAAAAAATTCAAATTTGTCAAAGGACAGCTACGAGGCGGTTAATTGACATCGCCAAGACGACTGATAACACGATTTGGGAATTAAGTGCGCAAAAGATCGATTTTGGCATGGGCTGTGTGTCGTGGCGCGCCATCCTGCATGACCCAGAGGTCGTCCAAATTCATGTCTCCAATTTCAGGAAAAAAAAGTCGGTTAACATGGCTCTGTAACACCCAACATTGACCAAAACGTTGTTATCATCCTCATTTTCGAAAGAATGATGCCTCCACTCAACAATCCGCACCAAACTGTCACTATCTGTAGATGCATCGGCTTCTCGATAATAACGTGCGGGTTTTCCAAGCCCCCGATTTGTTTGTTAACGTAGCCGCTGAGATGAAAATGCGCCTCGTCAGAAAAGATGATTTTTCGCCCAAAATAGTTGTCCATTTCAAGCTGCTCTATGGCACAAAGTGCGAAGGGATAACGGAACGGATGGCCGTGAGCCTTCAATTGCTGAGGCGCTTACAAGATCAATTGGACCTTGGAGATCTTTATGCAGAATTTTCCTCAGGCTAGTGCGGGAAATGTTGAGATGTTGAGATCGATGGCGAATTGATATTCGTGAATTGAGTCTCACACTCTCGGCTACGATGTGACTGCTCATTCTTGTCTGTGCATACCGTATGACGACGGGGACCATGAGTGTTGTTCACTAGCATACCAGTCTCACGAACTTTTTACACAAACTTGCGTATAGCAGGCGCGGTGAGTGCTTCATTTCGGCCAAAATTTATTTTCAAATAACGCAGTGTTTGGGCTACAGAACACTCACTTTGGAAATAATTTTCCAACGTTGTTCAAGAGTAAAGCCACTCATTTCTTTCCGCGAAGGCATAATACTGACTTTATGTCAAAATTTCGAGCGGAAAACAGCTGTCAGTGTCAAAATAACATATGATTTAAAAAAAAACTACTAGATGGCCCACCCTGTATTTTAGTTAATGGTGTATGCTGGTCGCCATAAGGATATTATGACACAAAAACGGGTACCCTATTGGTACAAGGCAAAAAGTGTCCAAATATAACCTAACATCTCTTAAATCACATCCATTCTGGACGAATATTTAGAAGTTCGTAATGTTTGAAAATGTCCACCCATAAGTATGTACGTTAGGATGAAGGTTTTCTTTATTTTTTTTTCCCTTTTTTTTTTTTGACTAGCATAAAAGCTACTGAGCCCAGTCAACGATGAGCTCGACGCTATTCATTGCATACACAATTAACGCTACTCTGGAGACGCAAGAACCTACCTTTGTTTGGTGTGCCCACAATTTATGCGATTCGTTATGTTTTCATCAATATTGACCCTTTTGTGGTTCATAGTAGTTGTGATTCAATAATGGCAGGGTGAATGCATGGGCGGGTGGTTGCTTTTCCGAACTGCTCAGCCTGGTCTGGTTGTTCGGGACTGCTCCGTTGCTTCTGCAATAGATTGGTCGCTACGTAGTTTCATGTCTAGCCTTGGGCCATAAATAAAATTGTGCAGACAATTGAGTTGCTGCAAACACACACAAAACACACACAAACATACAAGCACAAACAATCATACACTTTCACTCAACGGTCTCTTTGTCGCTTTTTACCCTCAACAACTATCTCCATCTCATACTTCTCACCTTCCAATTCTAACGAGTGTGCTCGAAAACCTGCATTCTTTTAACCTTGTTAATTTTGGTCAGGCTGATTATGGTTTGATGGTTAGTCGGCTCCATCCATTGGGAGTTGTTTGGTTGTATTACAACTTCATAAATGCCTGTGTACACCTGATGTAGGTACCAGCAAAATACCATGTTTAGCACTCAACAAATACAACAGACATTTTCGAGAAATGTGAGTTTTGCGCCAAAAACAAAACTCTGGTCTTGTAGTCAATGGAAGACATTGTTAATAATAAGACACGAAAAAATACTCACAATGAGGATGTAAGCAGCACTAATTGTAAGTATTTTCGTACGCATTTATGTCTTACTTCTTTTCTAGAACATAGTTTTGAACTTTGGCAGATTAGCTCGAAACATTTTTATTTTGTAAAATAAGATTTAATTATCAATTTGAGAATCATAGATTAATCTTTATTGAAAGTGTAAAGAGCATATTTTTCTCTTTTCTTTTGGAAGAAAGAATTTAAACTTTTAAAATTGAATTGAAAGCTATTATACTTGATCAAACCTATAATTTTTATTTATTTAATATTTTCTCCATTATGTCATTTCTTATTCAGCTTGTGTAAATGAGTTTTTATGCCAAAAATAAATTTTGGAAATATACTTTTTTTAGTTAATTACACTGTCATAAAAAAAAAAAAAAAATAACTGGCCATTTCAGCTCTTGAAAGGACTTTGACCTAGCTTCTTATGATCAATTGTGTTGTGCGTGTTATTATGTTTGTACACAATTGACCGAGAACCGGACCTACGTGCTTAACGCCGACTCCGAACGGCGATGAACGGAATGTTCTCGTTCTCAAGAAGCTTTACATGGCATTTTGATTACACTTGGGTCTCTTTTTTTGCGGTATATGCGTTCCTCGGAAACCCGCATAAAAAAAAAACCGCATAAAAAAATACACTACTTCCATACAAAAACTTGGGATGCGTTCCAACATCTTCAAAAACCGCATAAATTCAAATAATCCTTGTTTAAAATAGGCCAAAATCGCATAAAAAAACCAACGAGCTAAAATTAAACAAAACAAAACAAATTTTCAAATGTTTTCTGATGCAAATTAACTATCATCGGAATCACTACTAACATGTGGTCTTTTGCGTCTTTCAATTACTGGGGAAGTGCTGTCATCGCTTATAGATCGTGCTACATCCACGTCAGCAGAATTGTCAATTCTTTTAAAAAATGAAGTGATTGTTTTTTGAGTTGCTGCAGTTTTTAATTGTTTCTGCTGCTCTCGATAACCTGCCACAATGCGATTTAAATCTTGATTTATTTTTAAAGCCTTTTCAGTGTCTGGCTCGTATAGCATAATTTTTTCCTGCAATGTATCGCACGTTTCAAGAATTTCTGCAGAATTTTAGAAACCGCATAAATTCAAATCCGCATTAAAAAAAACCGCATAAAAAGAGACCCAAGTGTACTCTCTGAGGTTTGTCATTGTCTGCAGAGAGGTGGCGGCCGTACAGAAAAATTATTTTAATTCAAATAATTTTCTGTCGCTGCTGGGGTTCGAACCTGGGTCTCCAAGTTCGTTGACATAGCGGCCACGCACTTTAACCAACTACGCCACAATTACACTGTCATAGTTTTAAAAAAAAAAAGTTCGAAAATATAGCCGGAGAGGTGAGTTCACCCCACTTCGGGTATGGGTAATCGAACTGCATCATTAGTTTTTTAGTTGTCAGCTCGTCCGCATACAAAATGTTTTGTTTTTTGCATCAAAGAGAAGCTTTGTCAGGGTTTATCCCCTATTTTATGGTTTTTAACTTGTATCTGGTTGGTTTTTTCGGCAAGATTTCTTTGGAAAAGTTGTTCAGAATGCCTCAGGCACAATGATGATATTTCGGAAAATATTTTTAAGTATTGACGACAATAAAATTTTATATCTCACGTAGAGTTAAGTAAGTTGAGTTAAGATATAGCTCCGGGTAAAACCGGAACACATAAGCTAAAAAGTGATAATTGGGGACAATTTTCTGTAGTTTTTGAGAAGACGTCTTCATTATTTTCAGCTTTAGATACGAGCCCCATATAAGGTCATATTAAGTCTTTAGTGACGGGACAAATCTTTTTGGAATTTCGTGACAAAACCTCATGCATTGGCTAATTTGGACCTCCTGAATATGAATATGGAAGAAATTTTTAAATTGGTTCACTAAGATGGCTAGAATCAGGTGATGCCATAAAGGCCGTTGACGTTACAAAGGTTGCGAGAAAAAAAGAGATTTTTTAAATATCAATTTGGTTTTGTTATTGCGATATTTTATTTATAAAAATGATGAAAATTTATTAAAAGTCTACAAAAAGGAACTTGGAATTGAAAATAGAAGGGTATTGTAAAAATGTACTCGCCCATTTCAGAAGGGTTATTTTGTCTTTTTTATGGGAAAATATAAAGTTTTTGGAAAAATTGCAGTAAATTGATCCATTCTTAATTTTAAAGTTTAATACCATGCCAAGAACAGACGCTATAATTTTTTTTCAGTTTCTTTATTTTGGTTTTTTACACGTTTCAATACCTTTCCAACGATATAAAAGTAAAGTGTGCTTTTAAAGGGTTCAGAAGTTATGGCGTAAAATGTGCAGTGTTACAGAATTTTCAATACAAATTGAATTAGCTATTGACTTTTTATATTTTTGTTTGTAAAAATCACAAAAAAAAATGTGGTGATGAAAATTTAATGTGTAGTTGAATTTGTATTAAAAATTGTTTAACACTGCATGTTTTACGCCATAACTTCTGAACCTTCAAGATCGTTGGAAAGCCATTGAAACGTACAAAAAACCAAAATAAAGAAACTGAAAAAAAATTATAACGTCGTTCTTGGCATCGCATTAATCTTTGAAATTAACAATGGGTCAATTTGCAGCAATTTTTTTAAAAGGTTTATATTTTATCCTTTAAATAGAAGAGATAACTATTGCAATGATACCTTAATTAATAAAATGTGATTTAAATTGACTGAGATACGTTGTCTAAAAATAGACCCTATTTTGGCATTCAAATGGCTGTTGTTCCGCAAAAAAAAAAGTTTTTTAAACTTTAAACTCTGGAATTGGGTTTCTTAACAAAAAACCAACCTAAAAAAAAATTTAGAGTCAAATCGGAGATGGTAGGTGCAACTGATAGGTCACTTCAATCTGAAATGGGCGTACTTCATTTTAAGATGTGGTAATTTTTGAAGCACATTTTTTCAATACACAACCCAACATCACATTTCTCACATTTTATACGAGATTGTATGTTACATGATGGCATTCCACATCGTCGCTTGGTGCTTTTGACCGGATAATGATCCAATCTATCATATCGGTCTTCTTCCGGAACTCGGGATTCCTTCACAGTTCTTGTGTTGCGAACAGCCAAAGAAACAGTACGGCAATAATGTTGGGCGATATTTCACCGAAATTGAAAATGAGTTACCGACTTCTGTCCGGTCTTTCGGTGTAAAATCTACGCATTTTGAATCGCCACACGAAGCAACCTTATAAAGATGGACCACCACCACTTCTTCTTTCGAATTCCTGAAAATACTCATAATGAGACAAATTTTAAAAATGTATTTGTTAACGGGATATCGATATCAGACATTGTTATTACCTATGCGATAGTAACCGACATTTTGATCCATGCGATCGGTGACTCCCATATATCGGTTGAAACATTCAACTGCAAATGTAACGACTGTAACGACTTGCCGTTGAAACTGGATTCAGTCCGTAACAGTCCATTTTGTTACGCAAATGCCGAGCTTTTTCAATGTTGCACTATCCATTGTTCCGCTTTGCTCATTATAACGTTTGAACTCAGTGGACAATTTGATGGAATACGCATCTCTCGAATGGTTCCAGTTCCATTATGACCCAGTTTTTTTCAAATAATCGAGCGCAGCTAATCCAGTGAAAAGATTGTCGAAGTAGAATGAGTAACTGCCGCCACACATGTGTTCTGGAAAGCTATGAATCATTTGGAACAATGGTGCAATGCATTTTCCATAGTTTTTTTCCAAATCAGGATGAATACGTGGATTTTTGCCTTGGTATATCTCAAACGATAGCAAGTAACCCTCTGGTGAATTGAGACACCATACTTTGTAGCCGAATCGTAAAGGTTTTCCTTTGATGAACTGCTTACACCCATGTCGGCCATAATTAGCAATCATTAACTCATCAAAGGAAAAATTTCTTATTTTCTTTATTTTTTAATCTCTTTTATGTCATGACTTGATACATTTAAGAAAAAAATTTGCAAATCAATTATTTTAATCGATAAAAACTATTCTATCTTCGATTCAAAAGTCGATGCTCTCAATCACTGGAATTGAAGGAGCTTGAACTTTGGGGACTCTTCAAATTCTTCAACAGATTCCATGTGGACCCATTCAGGTGTATCCTCATTTTATATGCAAAGAAATTTGCCTGGCCTTTGAGAGAGTACTCGTAAAGGCTGCACCCGTACAGCACCAAGTTCAGTGTTTTTGTGAATATGATTCCTTAAAATTGATTTATTTGAAAAATAATTTTTATTCTGATTTATTTTAACCCTTAAATGCCCAACAACGATTGGGTTATTTATTTAAAAAAATTTATGTTGCGCTAAATGATCCCCTGAACACAACCCCGTTTTTATTTTTTTGGAAAAAATTTTTTTTTACGAGTTATTAAAGAAAACATGTTTGTATTCAAAAAGATACAGTGGGCATTCCGACGTATACCATCAATCAGCTTGGTTGTACGAGTTCAAGGCAAAAACGTGGAAAACGATTCTTTTTATTCTTGTTTTAACAAACTCTAAATGTGTTTGTTAAATGATACTCTAAAATTGTTAATAATTTAAAAGGTATTTCATGTCAAAGAGCGAATTTTTCGTAAAAATTAAAAAAAAAACTATTTTTTAATTTGACGGTCAATATATCCCAAACCAACAAAGTTATGCCAATAATAAATTTTTGTTTTATATTTACAATTTTCTGAGTGAAACTACATATCCAGCATTTTAATTTTTGCAATATTTTAAAATAAATAGCTTATTTTCTCGGCTGTATCCAAAAAGATACATTGGTAATTTAAGGGTTAAATTAAATAAAACTCACTTATGAGAATTCATATTGACACTTGTCAATAGTTAACCGTCAATTAAGAATTTTGACCGTCCAATGAAGATGTAAGGATGGACATTTTTTAAATTAAAGGTGTACCTATTAATTTAAATTTTTTTCCAATTTTTATTTTTTTTTGTCACTTTGTTATATATGAGACCCCTCCCACCATATCATTACTTATCGTAATACATTTTAAAACCCCTCCTCCCTCTCTAAATTGGTAACGTAATTTATGAACGAACCCGTAGTGTGTTAAAACTACAGTGTTATATAGAAAAAAGTGTAACATGTGCGAAACGCGTGGAATTTTTTTCAATGGAAATGGTAAAAAAAAAATTTTTCAATCTGCTTTGCCATCTCAATATCCACACATAACATCATTTTCCGCAAAAAATTTCTCATATTAGATTCTGCATTGAAACATATATCAATATTGTCACGCACGTGCTACATATTTTCTTAATTTATTTAACTGCTCTTACCACGGTATGTCGTTGATAATTATTTATACATATGTATGTATGATTATTAGGAAAATATTTATAAATTTGAAACAAATATTTTTTTTAATTGTTGTAATAAACAGCGCACGCCGTCACGGCAAATATCAAAATAAAACTGCAAAATTTTCGCTCAACTTATTCACCACGCGAAAGTAAAAAAACAAAGAGATACTACCGTTATCTTGAAGAATTCAACTTTAAGCGTGTTGTCCGAATTCAATAGAATATATTCTATATAATTTCTCTTCTCTCTTTACAATTTGATTTTTGAACTATGAGGTTGACTTTTTGGTGGAATTCATGATATATAAAAAGTTTTATAATAAGATAAATTTGCTATTTGAGTTATTACATAGATTTTTACATAAAAACAAGAATAGATTTTTAACGTAGATGGAAATCAACTTAATGTTGGGTTTAAAAAACTGTTATCCTTCCATAAACTTTTTTAGTTATTTCAAAGCTTCAATGCAACAATGGGCTAGATTTTTCAAATTTTTTCCATTTAGGATACTAATAGACTCTTCTTCGCTAAGTGTCGATTTTTAAAGAATACAAATCTAAGTTCTTTTAACATAGGATATACAGATATACAGAATAGTAAAATGTTTCTTGTTCTTGCAGGTTGCACAGTGAGCAAAAAGTTCTACTTTCATTGAAATATGGTCTGTAGTTTAAGTCAAAAAGTTGGCCTCCTACAAGAAAAATAAGTTAAACTCAAGTTTCGGGTATAACGATCGGCGAGAAGACTCTTTGGCATCCTCTTTGAGATCTGTTCTTATTCTGTAATCTAAGGATTCAATAAATTTATTTAATTCTTTCCTTAGAGACTCATCACGCATATTTAAATTATTCACTGGGACATCGGTCTTCAAAAAAAAATATCATTTCATTTCTTTAATGAGCTAATATGTTTTTTAATGCTATTTTAGTATTTTTGGGAGGCGATTATCATCAAAGCCGAGAACTTTTATAACATAATCGAAATGCATTTTCAATGTAAATATAAAAACAGGATGAAGACCAGTTTCAAGCAAAAGGATATAATTTGCATAGTCTGAGGCAACCTGATTGTTTTTTCGAGAAAAAAAATCTCTGTTATTTTTGTATTTCTTCATGCTGCTGGTATCCCCATACTTGGCAGCCATAAGTCATTATTGATCTTAACGCAGCTTGAAAAAACTAAAATTTTACGCTATACGCAACGTTTCTGTTTCTAACTTTTTAAGTTTATTGTAGGAGTGCTTTTTGTAATTTAGTTGAGGTGTGAGTATCATACCTAAGTAGTTATACTCATCTGCAATTTCAATGCATTCCCCATTTATAACTCATCTCTCAGTTCTACAGTGTCTCCCTCTCCCTGTTCTGAAAATCATAGTCTTTGACTTTGACGTATTTATCACTAAATTCCATAATTTACACTAGATATTCAACTTATTTATCATAAGTTCCAGGCTTTTCGGCGAATCAGCGAGTAGAAGTAAATCATCGGCATATAAAAGACATTTTGTATTGAGACCAGCAATTCAAATACCGTTGCGTAGAGCCATTGTGTAGTGTCTAGCTGTATTGTCTAGCTTTTAGTAGTAAGCCATTGTGATATTTGCTCCCCATCCCATACCGCTGAAGACGTATTCTCATATACACTTTTTACCACATTAAAAATTTTAGATGAAATGCCCCAGATATTCAATTTATAAAATAGTGATCGATCTACATAACATATAATTTCTTTTCGTTTTCTAAGTAATAATCGACTATATTTTGAATCGTGTAAAGGTAATAACCTGCCTTAAGCCTGTTTGAAACTCGCTAATCAATTTCTTTTCGTCTAGACCAGGGATTGCCAAAGAGTGATTTTTGAAGAGTGCAACAACAATTATAACAAAAAACCAACAACATCAACAAATCGTTAGATGCGTAGTACAATAAGAAATTAGTAACAAATAAAACACAAACAAAAAGCAGTCGGTGACGAAACCATACGCAAAATTACCAACAAGAAACCTTCAGCGTAGCAAGAGTTGTACGCGATCGCATGCGCTATATATACCAACAACGACAAGAAGAAACAACAACAAACACCCCAGCTAGACACCTAACTGTTAGATATGCCATATATATGGCATATACCTAACGCCTTGTACGTTAGGTTCATATAAAATTCTCCATACAAAGCACGTTAGGTTTGTTCTAGCGTTTTGAAAAATCTAACGCCTTTTGCCTATCCGTGTGATTTGGCATCTCTGTCTGCCTCATATGATTTTTTCATTAAAAAAAGCTTTAGCTGCTCTGTTCACACCAATTACAAATTCCGTAAAGAATTTAATAACAAGCTCAGCTGTTTACATAACTACGCAGTTAGCGGCTCGCAAAACCTTTCCACCATGGTGTAGCGGCTAGCGCGCTGACCTTTAACGCAAACATGCGCGGGTTCAAACCCTTCACCAAATTAAGCCAAATTTTCTTCTTGTTATTTTGTTTAGAAATGTTTTTTTTTCTATTTTTATTAATGGATAGATTTACAAAAGATAAATTTAAGTACAACATTTAAAGACAATAAAAAACAAAGCCCCTGAAAATAACTCTCTTATTATTTACTCAAGAAAGGAAAGTTTTGTTTTCTTTAGAAAGAAGGTATTTATTTATTTGTCTATTTTTAATGAATTTTGAACTGTATTTTGATAATTAAACAACACATTGAAAATCTTCAGGTCTCGTGCGATATTTGAACCGCGGTCCTCTGTCATATAAGTTCCATATGCTACCCACTGCGCCATGGCCATCATCATATAGGTTGAATATTTTAGGATATTATTTATTGCGTGACTTACACCTGCACCGCTTAAAGTTTTTTTCACACCCTCAGCTTGTTTGCTGCGTAAAAGAGCAAGCTATTTAAACACATACAACTTTCCTTGTTTAACATGACAACAAAATGTAAGAGTGTGTTAGTGAACACCAAATTTTGTTTCATTGTGTTTGTAACTACGTTAGAGCTGTCTAGCTGGGACACGCTGTATGGTTGCGGTGCAGCTGCGCCTGTGAACGATTCGGCGAATTACAACAATCATAGAAATATTGAAGTTGTTGTAATAGAGTGGAAAGAGTGGAAAGAGTTAGGCGATGGCAATCGCTGGTCTAGACAAACTTCTAACCTTTTTAATAAGCTGGCTGTAAATTTTTGGCAATTGCATTTATAAAAGAAACACCCCTATCATTCTCAACATTATTTACGTCACCTTTTTTTTTTTTTTTTAGACTAAACCAACGCTCAGGGGATGCCCCCTATAAATGCGAAAGCATTGTGTTGATTCGGAAGAAGGGTAATAGTTAGTTGGAGGGTGGAAAGATGGAGTAGTGTCGGTGAAGATTTGTTTTAAATTGACCCAGCGCAAAACTGCCGGGGAACACGTCCGCAGAGAGATTGTTCCACAATTTAACTGTACGACTGAAGAAAGAATTATCTCGGTAATGCGAGGTTCTATTGGGCATCAAGGCAATGGTATAGGAATGGGCTTGGTGAGCTGCCCGAGTGGACCTGGGAAACACAGGAGCTGATGGCGTCAGGTCATGAATCTCCCTTGAACACTTCCCATGGTAGTACCTGTACAAAAGGCTAAGGCAACCAACATTGCGTCGATGCCCAAGAGAGTCGAGAGAAGATGAAATGTTTTCATCCCCTATCAAATATATCGCACGTCGTTGAATTCGGTTCAGAAGCTCTAAAAAAGATCTTGAAGTCCTGCTCCTGCCCAAATGTGCGAATTGCCGAGGCGCAAGATTTAAAAGACAGTCCTCGTACCGTGGCAAAAATGGAAAAACTTTGTTTTTTATCAAAATTAAAAAATTCGGTGTCTTTATTCATTTCTGCAAAAAATATATGAAGTACACTCATGACAATAATAAATCAAAACAAAATTAGACAAATGCAATATATTTATTGCAACAAAAACTTAACAGCACGAAAATAATTGCAAAAGCATTTCTCCGACATGATTGTAAATAGGAAAAGTAACGATTTCAGCTACCGCCAAGAACTATGTAGCTTCAAAAATACAACACAAATGAACTGAACTTCAGCTCCAGTAAAAAGGTGGAAGACATCATATGAAACAGAAACACACGCAAGCATACGCGGATACTTTGCAATATCCGCTGGATACGACGTCATGCCGCATCATTTGTTTATTTATCGTTAGTTATTGTTGTGTTTGTTGTTGTTGTTTTTGGCGCGAAAATACTTAACAACTAAAGTCGAAAGTTGCGATAAACGCCGGCAACAACAGTAACAACACCAACAACAATAACAACAACAGCAAGAAGAACTTTTAAACAGTAGTTCTAATATCAAGTGCCAACGTACAACAACATTGGTTACAATATTTATTATTGTTGTTCAAATTGATGTTGTTGTTGTTACTGGTGTTGCTGTTGCTGCTGCTGCTATTTATTGTTATTGTAATTGTTGCTGCCTGCATTGTTTAAAAATTCTGCACAAAGTTTTAAATGGTTTTACAATCAAAAACTCATAAAGTCAGTCACCAAAGGCATTCGAAAGGCTCCAACCAAGTCATCAGCATCACACCATAACAACATCGCAGCACCACATGAACCACAAAAGTATAACAAAAGCCCTCGCAAAGGGATGCACAAATAGTTGGCGGGAAGGTGAGTTGAGTGAATAGCAATAGTTTCAGCTTCACCGACAACAAAGTTTTAAGATCCACACTTTACCGCCAACGTTGACTTGACGATGACTTCGCCACCACAACTGCTGCGACCATGACCATGACGACCATGAACGATGTTGTCATCATTTCTAGTACTTCAGTTTGCCACTTTTGCCCACTTAAGATTTTGCTTGGCGTTCGTCACTATGGAGGAGCTCAAGTGGTTGCTAGCCATTCAATGGTTTGTTGTTATTGTTTGTCACTGTGGAAGTTGTTGTTGTTGTTGCTGTTGTTGTTATTGTTGCCAGACTTCACTGCACTTTCGGTGATTTTGTTTTCATAATTTATGCTCGAGTATATTAAGATGCGCATGAATTAAACAGCATTTCGTTGAAGTGCTCGATGAAGCAGCCATCGAGTGAACATCAGGCGAATGAAGGAGGACGATTTGGTTCACCAAAATGAGCAATAAAAATGCAGTTTTTCATTTGAGCTGCTGATGCTGAAGACTTGGTTGATTGTCATTTAAACGATGACTAATTTTCATTAAAATTTTGTTAAAATACTTTTAGAAACTATTTCATAGATCACTCGAAATTTCCATTAAAATGTGGGTGTTCCGCAGTTTTTTTTTTATATGAAACACAAATGTGTTCTACGAGGGCCTTGGAAACAGAAAGTGTCAACACTTACTATTTAACGTTTCCTTTGGAATCTTGACATCATTGACCATGATTTCCTTCTTCAGAACATTTTGTCATTTGTGCACGATTTATGTTGTTTAAAGTACGAGTTATTGAAATATTCATAACGGACAAAACAGGAATTAACTCGGGAACATTTTCATGAGATTATTTTTCCTAATTTTCAAAGTCCATTATCAATACCAGAAAGCATCGATGCATGGTGTAATTGTTTTTGCGGCGATAAATCATCATCCTACAGCACTGCAAAAAAACTGTGAATTCAAAAGTTATTTTGATGCACCAAGATAATGAACCATCTCTCAAGTCATTGAAATCAATAGTAAAACTCAACGAGTTAAGCTTTGAATTACTTTCCCATCCACCTTATTCTCCTGATTCTTAAAAAAATACTTGTGTCGATTGGTGCAAGGAAATACTGAAAAAATACAGCGGGGGTGGTTCAAATCACATCTACGCCAGTACCGTAGGTGACGAATCATGAATCTACGCTTATCAGCCCAAAACAACAGTCATCCACTGTCTGGAACTTTCAAAGTGAGCAAAACCCGACAAATGTTGTCCACGGATGGAGCACATCCAAGCAAATGGTTGCCAGTTTTTTCAGA
This sequence comes from Pherbina coryleti, assembly GCA_943735915.1. Classification (NCBI taxonomy): domain Eukaryota; kingdom Metazoa; phylum Arthropoda; class Insecta; order Diptera; family Sciomyzidae; genus Pherbina; species Pherbina coryleti. The sequence continues at coordinate 146,829,876 of OX030950.1, read as the reverse complement.
AACACCGGTCATGCCACAAATGTACCACTTGAGCAACGGAGAACCATTACTACTGAATGGTACACTACCATTTATATGCCGGAAGTCTTAGGAGAATTGAGGAAACCATCGACCGAAGGAAGATCATCCTCCATCACGACAATACGATTTCCCACACATCAGCTGAAAGAAAAGAGTTTGATGAATTGATGATTCATACGCCTTACAGTCTCGTTTTGGCACCCAATAACGTCTTCTTGTTCCCTCACATAAAGAAGCAAAAATGCGTGGAGAGCATTTTTCACGCCCGAACAGGCCGTTGTGGCCTTCAAAAACCTGGTTTCGGAGGTACCAACTTGTGCAGTCATGTTGGAACGAAATATCGTCGATGTTTAGCTGATTAATTTTTAGAAACAAAAAGCAGTCAGTATGGCTCGATAGCGCTCGCCATTCACCGTAATCGCATTTTCATCCTCATTTCGAAAGAAATAAGGACCGATGATGCTGCCAGCGTGTAAACCGCACCAAACAGTCAATTTTATTGAATGTAATGGTGATTCCTTAATGACTTGAGGATTGTCTTCGCTCCATATATGGCAATTTTGCTTATTGACGGAGCCATTTAACCAGAAATGAGTTTCATCACTAAATACACTTCTGCGGTAAAAATGCTCTATGAACTTCGTGAACAGATTTATTTTTTTCAAAGTAAATTTCCACAATTTGGAAGCGTTGTTCTGGCGTTAAACAATTCATGATCAGCTATGGGCAGAGAGCGCTCTGGGAGGGTTGAGAGTAAGCATTGAGAGCAAAGGCTTAGGCGTAGCAACACAAAACGCAACAACAAATCAAAGACAAAAGACAAACACACAAACAACAACAGAAGCTTTAAATGTAGTGGTGCCCATACCCATTCATGATGAATTGTCAAACCGTACTGAACAGAAATGTCAACACAGTTTGACATTCTCAACTGTCAAACCAAAGACAATAACCATCGAAACTTCTCATGCAGCTAAAATAACACCCTTTACTTGTTCCACTTCTTTTACCAATTTTTGTTCTACATCCTGTCAAGTCCTTGTACTTAGAGTGTCGAAATCCTTGTTCTATTCCTTTGGCCATTTCTTGTCCTTATCGCTTTCCCAATCTTGCTTTAATATTGTTTTAGTATCTAAATCTTTGTCCCAATACTTGTCCCAAACCTTGTCATTGTTCTTTTCCCAATTCTTGTCTGAAATAATGTCCTAACCTTGTCCAATTCCATGGCCCAATTCCGTCCAAATTTTTGTCCTACTCTTTATATTTTTTCTGGTTCTAATCTTGATCAAAATCCTTGGCCTTATCCTTTGTGTTATCCGTGTTCTAATATTTGCCCAAATCCTTGTCCTCATTCTTGTCTTTATTTTAATATTAATTCAATTTTGTTTTTTTGTTTTTTTTTTTTTTTGTTAACTCTGATTCTGCATTTGGTGCATTTAAGTTGCTTTAAGGTATTCCGTAAATTATAAAGCCATTAACCGCGTAGGTAGTCCTATGGCCCAATAACTTATTTTTATACCCGCACATCATGGGGAAAAGGAAAAAATTAAGAATATGGACATTGATTGAATCTGGAGTTTAAACAAGAAGTAGGACCATTATAAGGACAAATTTAAGAATAAGGATAAGGATTAGGACAAGTTTGAAAACAAAAGAAATGAAAGGAACATAATAAAGATAAGTATTAAAATACACTTATTTATATTCAACCGTTTACTTGTACTTTCAACAGCTTGGTTACGTAAACAAATTGGATGCTTGGGTTCCTCACGAATTAAAGGAAATCCACCTCACCAAATGCATTAACATATGCCACGCTTTGTTGAATCGTAACCAAAATGACCCATTTCTAAAAAGAATCATAACCGGTGATAAAAATAGATTATTTACGATAACATAGTCTGGAAACAATCATGTACCAAGCAAAATACGCCCCCACAATCGCCATTCAAAGCCAATATTCACCAAAAATAGATTATGGTTCTGTGTGATGGGATTACAAGGGTATAGTCTACTTTGAACTGCTTTCAAGAAATCAAACTATTGATTCGAATTTTTACTGTCATCAACTATCGAAATTGAACGAAGAAATTTAGAAAAAACGACCTGAACTGGCCAATCGCAAAGGCGTGATGTTCCATCATGATGACGCCAGACCCCACACCTCTATGATTACCCGTCAAAAATGGACAGAGCTCAATTGGGAGTGCCACATACACCCTTTAGTCCTAACTTATCACCATCAGATTACCATTTGTTTCGCTACCTTCAAAATCATTTGAATAGTAAAACTTTTGATCCCGATCAAGCTATTAAAAATGAGCTGCACCAGTTCTTGGCTTCTAAAAACCAAGGCTTCTTCTAATGTGGAATTTTTCAACTTACCGAAATATGGCGAAAGGTCGTCCAACAAAATGGTCAATATAAAAACAAAATAAAAATAAATAACTGGCCATTTCAGCCCTTGAAAGGACTTTGACCTAGCTTCTTATGATCAATTGTGTTGTGCGTGTTATTAATGGCGTTTTCGTTTCTAACAAAAAATGTTGCCTTTTCATTGCCCTCTTCTTTTTTCGTGTTCGATTGTAAAATAAGTGCAAGCGGGTGAAAAAAATCTGTGTTCGTTTCTTAAAATGTTACATTTATTTAGGGCAAAAAAGGCACATTTCTTGCCCTGCGAAACTTTATCAGGGGAGAATGTTGCCCTGAAAATCAGCTGATTGCTTTAAACGAAAATATTATAAAATGCGTGTGTTAGACAAGGATAAATATATGCATTCATAATTTGACACTTTTGACACTTTATAATATTAAAAATATTGTTGCTATTATATTTAATAATGGCATACAATAATTGTGTTTTCTTGGCTCAAAATTGTTTAAATGACTTGTTGGAGTCTTCAACATCATCTTCGGAAGGTGAGGAATATTTTGTGCTTTTCACAAGGAGAGAAGAACGAACGCATGTGAAAGATTTTGTGGTGGATGTTGTCCATGCATATACGGACACAGAGGTATTACATGTTTGTTGAAGATTATAATAATAAATTCCTTTAATTCTTCTTTTAATTTGCAGTTTAAAGACAACTTCAGGTTAAACCGTGAAAGCGCAAACTACTTGATTGGTAGGTATTCAAGTAGCCTTTGTCATTTGAAAAGGACATACAAAGGTGGCAGAGCAGAATTTTCTCACGAGACGCAAATGTTGATGTTTTTGTGGTATGTGCTGTTTTTTTTTTATAAAATACAAGAACTAGACAATATTTTATCTGATTACAGGTTTTGCAGCAATAAAACTACCATTCGAGAAGTTGGCAATCTCTTCAATATGTCGCTTTCTAGCGTACATAAGCTTTTTAATCAAGTTTTAGCGTTTATTGTTGACGTTATTGCTCCAGAAGAGATTTGCTTTCCGCAAAATGCTGCTTCCAAAGAAGAAATTGCCAATCAGTTCAAAAACATTTCTGGATTTCCGAATGTTTTGGGCTGTATCGATGGTAGTTACATAGCAGTAAGAACTCCAAAGAACAAAATACGATCAACATATATAAATCGGCACGATTCCATATCCATTACTATGCAAGGTGTTTGCGACGCGAATTTGAGATTTTTGGATGTTTTTACGGGTGTTCCTAGTAAAATGCACGATTCGCGAGTACTGAAACTATCGTTTATTGGTAAGGAGCTGCCTAACTTGTGTTCGCCCGATTATCATCTGCTTGGAGACTCCGCGTATCCACTCCGGAGGTATTTGCTAACACCTTACCGTAACTACGGGAATTTAACGGAGTCTGAAAGACATTATAATTATAAGTTTTGCCAAACTCGCGTAAAAATTGAAAATGCGTTTGGCTTATTGAAATGCCGTTTTCGACAGCTTATGCGATTAGACTTCCATGAAGTCGAAACTATGGGCAAATTCATTGTAGCATGCTGTGCGCTTCATAATTTGTGTATAAGAAGAGATGACATTTTAGAAGACCAAAGCGAGTGCATTGAGAGCGGTTCTAATCAAACACATGTTTTAAGTGAACATGTCAGTGAAGCTATGCTAACTGAACTAGGTGAAATAAAAAGATTACAAATAAAGGAACTTTTGTGTCAAAATTAAATAAAACGAGATAATTTATTTACTTCAATAGCTGCCCTGCAGCATAGATAAAACAAAAAAGGTAAAACTAAAAATTTCATTTTGAAATACAATAATAAATAAAAATAAAAATAAAATAAAATAAAAATAAATAAATACAAAAATACAACTACTTTTCACTTATTAATCTGTTCAACAGATTTTCTATCCTGTCAGCTCTTTCCATCCTTTCCTTGTGACGGTTTTCTTTTGCCTCTTCTTTTCTCAAAGCGATCTCTAGTAGCGTTTCTTGCACGGTCTTTAGGTTTTGCTACTTTTGGCACAACTTCACTCAGGCTTTTTTTTTAATATTTTGGCTGCTTATTTGTACTGCCGGCTCAATGGAATCATCCAATTGATTTATTCTTTCCAATTCTTCTTCAAATTGGAGATGTTGACGCTTGGCGCCAGAAGTAGTGTTGTTGTCGACCGCTGCTTTTTTTCTTTTCATTACCGTTTTAAAACGTTCTTCACATTGTTTCCAACTCCTTCCATGAAATTCCAATGACACCTTCATCCACATGTCTTTCTTGGAGCGGAACTGCTTACAGGGCCCTATGTCCGACAAGTAGGCTGCATATTTATCCAATAGCAGCCTGGTTTCTCCTTCTGTCCACACTGCAAAAACAAAAAACCATTAAAATGCAACTTCAATATATTAATTACTTTATTAAATAGTACCAATAAATATTTTGCTGCAACTTGGTGATTCCGGTTCCATTCTTTACCTTTTAGATATAGTTAACAATTTTAAATTTAACAATTTTTTATTTTTGGCGCACACAAATAAATCAGCTGATTGAGTAAGCAGGGCAGTGTTTTGTGTTCTTTTCTCAGTATGCAAGAACCTGCACTTTTTCAGGGTTGAGTGCAACACTTGAAAAATGTTGCACTGTGGTAGGGCAACATTTATTTGTAGAAACGAAAACACCATAAGTTTGTACACAATTGACCGAGAAATGGACCTACATGCTTAACGCCGACTCCGAACGGCGATGAACGGAATGTTCTTATTCTCAAGAAGCTTTACATGGCATTTTGATTACTCTCTGAGGTTTGCCATTGTCTGCAGAGAGGTGGCGGCCGTACAGAAAAATTATTTTAATTCAAATAATTTTCTGTCGCTGGCTGGGGTTCGAACCTGGGTCTCCAAAGTTCTTTGACATAGCGGCCACGCACTTTAACCAACTACGCCACGGACGCCACATGGTCAATATATCATTGATTAATGTTTATTGTTAATATAAATAAATTCACTTTGAAAAATACAAAAAAAAAAAAGAGTTGGCTGTGTCGGCATAGGTTTTGACGTAACTGTGTTACTTTATACTCCTATTACATATCCAAACTCTTGGTTTCAATCCATGACCAAATTCTTGACTTAAGCAAATATACTGAATCCTTTTCCTAATTTGGATAGGTATGTTTTAGGTGTGTCTTAATGTTTGTCCGAATCCATATCCTAATTCATGTCATAGTCCGTTACCGGTTTCATATTCCGGTTTCATTGTGTTATTTTTTTATTTGTGAGCAATGTTGGTTGCCACGAAAAAAACTGTTGAAATCATAACTAACTAGATTATTATTGTTGTTGATGATGATGTCGATATTGAAGTTGATGTTGATGTTTATGTTGATGTTAATGTTAATATTGATGTTAATGCTAATGTTAATGTTGATGTTGATGTTGATGTTGATGTTAATGTTGATATTGATGTTGATGTTGATGTTGATGTTGATGTTGATGTTGATGTTGATGTTGATGTTGATGTTGATGTTGATGTTGATGTTGATGTTGATGTTGATGTTGATGTTGATGTTGATGTTGATGTTGATGTTGATGTTGATGTTGATGTTGATGTTGATGTTGATGTTGATGTTGATTTTGATGTTGATAATGATGTTGATGTTGATGTTGATGTTGATGTTGATGTTGATGTTGATGTTGATGTTGATGTTGATGTTGATGTTGATGTTGATGTTGATGTTGATGTTGATGTTGATGTTGATGTTGATGTTGATGTTGATGTTGATGTTGATGTGGATGTTGATGTTGATGTTGATGTTGATGTTGATGTTTATGTTGATGTTGATGTTGATGTTGATGTTGATGTTGATGTTGATGTTGATGTTGATGTTGATGTTGATGTTGATGTTGATGTTGATGTTGATGTTGATGTTGATGTTGATGTTGATGTTGATGTTGATGTTGATGTTGATGTTGATGTTGATGTTGATGTTGGTGTTGATGTTGATGTTGATGTTCATATTGGTGTTGGTGTTGTTGTTGGTGTTGCTTTTTCTATTGCTTATTTTTATTTGCGTCTCCATTGGTTGTGCTTTTTCTTGGTGCATTAACTTTGGCTTAGCTGCATGCAATTAATCCAGCAAAAGTGATGCATTTGCGTCACTTTAGGCGGTTCCATGAGGGGCCTCATGGCGCCGTCAATTTTTTTTTTATTTTTATCATGTGACCGAAGACCTCACCTTCATTTTCGAACCTTAAAACTTACCGTTACGGCAGTAGTCACAGAGTAAGAATGCCATGCAACGTTTTTTCATAGTTGTAGCATTTTTACTGCATTATGTGGTTGCCACCTGAAAACATGACGATAAGAATTTTTTTTGTATTTTAGTTGTGAGGTGTAATGCTACTTATATGCTTTCGTAAAACAAGATTCACTGCAGCAAGTCTCCTTAGTGAGTCTCCTTTCTGTTACATATGCTGCCTGGTGTTATATTCATGACCTGGTGAAGTCAGAATTTTTTTCGTTATTTTCGTCGTAAGGCCAAGTATAAATCCTTCATTTGCTTTTTTAAGAACATAGCGAAGCTTATATACTTACCGAGTAAAATTCAATGCAACGCCGCTGCATAAATGTTGTATTGTCGATCTTTGAGAGGCTCTCTCTTTGTCCCCATGACGACAAAGATTTTTTGTCTTATTTTGTTGTAATAGCTTAGAACAGGCCTTTATTAGTGTATCATATTTTTAATCCTAGCACTAATACTCAGTGAGTAATAATTTCATGTAACAAATTTTCAGTTGCGTTGCTTAAGCAGCTTCCACTGCGTCCCGATGACGTTTTGAATTTTTGTTTTATTTTTATAATAAAGTCAAACAATTAGCTTTTACGGTCGATTCAGTTTTTTAGTCATAGCACTTATACTTAGCGAGTAAAAATTCAATGCAACGCCGATGAATTTTGAAAAAATGAATTTTTCAACTTTCTTGGAAACCTGCGCGGTAAAACGTAACTTCGTCACGTCAAAAGAAGTCGAAATGAAAGATTACGCGATATGTATACGTGCGCTAGGGTAAAAAATATAACACTGCGCCAGTAAAGAACGATGAAAGTTGGAGAAAAATGCATGACGTCATAAGGCCGCGAAGAGAGCCGCTACAAGATTGGAAATGCAACGGCCTTGCATTGAATTATAAATTTAATAAAACAGAAATAAAGGATACCTGGCCTTACGACAAAAATCAAAAAATAAATTATGACATCGTTAGGTCTCGTAGGTAGCACCTTATGCAACACAAATGCAATATTGTTGCATTAAATTATTACTCGGTAAGTAGTGTGATTCGGTAAATTTTATTTTTACCAGCAAAGGATGGTTCTTTGGACTTCATAATTAAAATAAAAGAAAAGTTTTTGGCGCCATGGCAACATGTAGGCACCTACATAATGTACAAGCAACAATAATAAAACAAAGTTGCATGGAATTATAGCATCATGACTATTGGCGCTACGGTAAATTTTATGAAACGACTATGAAGCAGACCACCTGACTTTTCGGCCAAGTGATAAATATTTAAAAAATTACGTGATGAGGCTATTCAGGAAATTTCTTAAAAATGTATATAAATTTAATGAAAACCTCGCCTTATCCCATACAAACTGATGTCATCAAAATAATAAAACCTACATAGCTTAGGATATTACTATATATTAAACACGATTGTTGGGTTATTAAACTTGGACCACACCCTAGATTATACATTTCTTGGTAGTTTTTCTGTTCCTCTAAAATAATTTTGAATCCGAATCTAAGAACTGAAATCATATTTGTAATCTACTCTTCGCTTCATTATCCCCTAACTGCAAACTTCCTAAAAGGTTCTTTCCAAAATGATAGAATCGAGCAAAAAAGTCACCCATATTTAACAAAAACATTACAATTTAACATGAAATCATATATTATTTGCATAGATTTTTTTTTTTGCTCGCAAGGGTCAACATGACTGGCTGCTCTTTTGTGAATAATAAAAATTCAGTCTCTGTGAATTTGCGCAAAGGTCTACCGTGAAAGGATACAAAGTTTTGTGATATTATAATTAAAAAATTCCTTTTACTGTCAGCAGCAAACAACATTTTATTTATAAGTAAATACAAAAAAAAAAAAAAAAAAAAAAAAAATAAAAAATGAAGTGGTAAATTTTTAATATCAACACGACGAATCTTAATTTGATTGCATTCGAATTTTAAATGAAATCTAGCGGCTAGACAGATGACAGTTATTTTACACCGTTGACACTTGGGTCACTTTGGGAATTTTTCGGTTTTTTTGTGAAAGTATTTATGTATAGTTGTTGCAATTAAATAGTGTTTAATGTGAGCTCCAAACAAGAAATGGGTTTTAGCTGGAAAAATTTTTAGAAATTATTAAAATAAGTGAAGGAAACACATTTCTATAAAATAAAGAGAACCTCATGTCAGTAAAAAACCTCATTTGAATCATATTTTCGAGGTTCTTACTGCTTACCTGACAGCAGAGTTAAACAATATGTAATATTTTCCAAGCTTTATCGAAGAACTCTTCCAATTATACACAACATTGTAGGGTAATAATAAAATTTTTAAATAGGCAGTTGAAATTATTTACAACTTAAAAACAAGTCACAGCTTGTCGTTCTACATTTTATAGCCATACATTATGAGTGTCATACTTTAAGACTCCAATTCTCTTGTCGAGCCTTAATCTACTTACTTCATCGCTACACTGCTTCGAAGGAAACGCCTTCCAGGCGTTAATGAATTTAAACGAACCCAAACATTAAACACAGCCAGCTAACACATTGAACACAGTGATTTGCACATTTACGCGTAGCCAACTTCATGGGCAATAATTGCCAACAACAACAACAACAACAAAAACAATCACACTTGGTCGACAAAGCCAAATCGACATCGACAAAAGTTAAAATCCATTTCAACCCAAGAGTAACAAAGTAAATAATTTATTTTATGAACTCACGACTGCCAGGCGAAACGTTTAAATATGTTTATTATTATGATTATTATGGCAGACCGGTGCACATGGTCATGAATGGAGGGATACGCTTCATAAGAGCCAGTGCTGAGTTGAGACATTTGAAGAACGTAAGGCTGCCTTTAATAAAGTCATAATTTTGAAAACTAAGAAATGAACTGATTTTATTTTTTAGTCGAGTTTAGTCGGTGCGATGTTTTTTAATGCACTTCCTTTTTTAAAATTTAAAATTTTTGTTACCGCCTACATAAAAAATTAATATACTTTATGGAAGATGAATTCAGAGTAGAAAAAGTTTGCTCGATATTTTATGTCAATAAAGGTGAAGATTATATGAGTACGCGGAGTCATTCTATTTAGGAAAAGTTTTTTAAAATAACCCTACGGAGAAAGCAGGGTCAATTGCTCTTAAGTGACTGGTCCCGTGACAGCTAAAATATAACCTATCACAGGACAGGTCTGATATTACTTGTCACCGAACAGATTCTATGTGCTTGATAAGGGGCAGGTTTTATTTTACTCAGCACGGGACCAATTTAATATGATACAAGCGGAGACAGATCGATTAAGACCCAAAGCTGTATTTGCATCGTGTGGAATGTCAAAGTTGAAGAGAAAAAATTGCATCTGTCGAATAACGCAATATCAGATGATTGTTTAGCGAACAAATGAAATTGCTCAACGAACTTCTCGATAGTTTGGATAGATCACAAATTTGTTCTTCGAGGCTGGTCACGGGACAGGTTCAAGGTGAAGCAGCAGGTGGCAATTGACCCCTGTCAACGCCCTCAAACAACGCCGAGTAAAAGGGACCGGTTGGTTTCATATGTTGGTGGTAGAAGAATTGGGACTGATCCCTCTTCCTTGGAAACCTATCACGTGATAGGTTCAGAACCGGTTCTTTTCTTCGTAGGGAAGGAATACTTTCTGATCAAAAAATACCGGGAATTCTCCAATAAAACGAAAAATATGCAATTATTCATCGATATTCATTTTATTTCCTCCAAAGAAATATCCATTGCAAGCAAGATGCATTGTTGTGTCGCTTATGGTATTGAATGAAATACACGCATTTACATTATTTAAAAATAGTTGATGGTATTTAATAAAGATTAATAATAATTAGATACATGTGATCGATTTGAAAATGAAAATACAAGAGACTAGTGCCAACGTGAAAATATGAAAAAGAAGTAATGAAAAACAGGGTTGCCAAGTATACTACAATACATGTTCCAACAATGGGACCAATCTTGAAAACACTTTTCATAGGCTTATTTTAGAATCACCTTCAGCTCCTACTGTGAATTTTCCTTTATCGCCTCAATCGTCTCAAACCGCTTTTCGCGAATTAGTAACCTGAGTTGTGGAAATATGAAAAAGTCATATGTCGGGCCATTTCGGGTGAATACAGAGCTTGCAGAGCGGTATGAACTTTGTTGTTGGTCAAATTGTAGCGTACAAGATCAGATTTTTTAAGCGGTTCGTTGTCGTGATGAAGAAACCACGAGTTGTTTTTCCACAGTTCTATCCTCTTATGGCGAACATTTTACCTCAAAGAGTTTAATACCCTCACGTAATATTCCTTATTTACTGTCTGGCTTGACGGAAGCCATTCGGAGTGGACCACACCACGGCAATCAAGGAAAATGGTCAGCATAGCCTCGATTTTTTATTGACTCTATCGTAGGTTTTTTGGTTTTTGGTTTTTGGTTTTTGGTTTTTGGTTGTCTGAGAAGCTTTATGCTAATGATTGTTGGATAGTTTCGATGTCATATTCATAGACCCATCTCTCGTTATCGGTAATGATGCCGTCGGTAACATTTTGGCCTAAAGAAAACATTTAAACAGATATTTGAGCTACAGATGACAGATGTACCAACCCAGAAAAAAATATTTTGACAATATCTCAACTGCGGATTGTTTGAATGAAAAATTCCGGCTATTTTTTAACAGAACCTAATACAAAAGTTGCCTTTTAAGTCTTGCACCTTAATATTTAATTAAAAAAACAGTGGTTATTCAGTGAAAATGCTTCTATTGATTTTCAAAGTTTTCTCTAAGATGATCCATAAGCTTTTGCATTCTTTTTAACCAATTAGTTTGTAGTTGGTACCTTCAACACTAGGTTTTTGAAGGTCTCGACGCACCGTTCCAATCGACACGAGAATTTTTTTGAGCAACCGTCAACTTATGGGGTATCCAAAGGGAACAAATCTACCTGACGCCTAAATGCCCGTGTTAAATCGAAGGAATGCTAGTCCCACTAATGCCCAAGGTTGACTGCATCTCACGGTATGCCACTTGTCAGTATGAAATTCAACAGTTCTCACACAGCATAGATGCTTTCGGTCACACCAGCCGTTCTTGGACGGCCTTCACGAAATTCATCTTGGAGAGAAGGACGATCATGATCGAACATTTTACAATCTCTGGGTGCAGTGTTTCATCACCAAAAGTCTATCTGAGTGGATTGTTAGATTCTCTTCCAGTCAATCCACGTCGATAATCGTAAAAAATTATCACCCGAAAATGTTCACGAGTTAATTTTATTTTTTTGTTAAAATACAATTTTTAAACCACTGTAAACTACACAATAAGCGCATATACACCAAAACGTTGTGAGTACGTTTACACTAAAAAATATCAAATTTTAAAATGGAAATTGATCTTGCAATGCTTAGTGTTGCCAAGGTGCAAGACTTAAAAGGCAGACGTCGTAGAGTAGTAGATGCCTTTTCATATCTCAACTGAGGCCTGCATTCCGAATTTCAGATCCAAACATTTTCCTTATCTCAATTCTAGTTCCACACTGGGTCCTTATGTTTATCTTTTTTTTTTTTTTTTTTTTTTTTTTTTTTTTTGTTAAAGACGACAGGAGGGAATCTTTTATAGACAAATGGAAGCCCGTACTTCCAAATAGTGTCAGAGTCCCTGATATGGTATACTGACTAAACCACTCCTTACTTTTCTCTCCTCCTGCAAGACCCTACGGAACCACCAATCGAGGCATTACTTCGTAGGGCAGGATTGAGTATGTTTACTCATCTACGATTCTACGCTTCTTCTTAACAAAGAAACGTTTTGCAGATCATGCTTGTTTATATTCCAAAGCGATGATGTGCTGTGCTTAATATGCAATGACGCGTTGTAGGCTCATCGTGATGATGATGCATCAGGTGGAGACCGCCTCGGGAAATGGTCCCTAGCCGAAGACGCTGACGGTGCTAACGACTGCGGTCTCTTCTTGGAGAGGGGATTTCGGGGGGAGGCCGCTTCGGGAAATGGTCCCTTGACGAAGACGCTGACGGTGCTATCGACAGCGGCCTTTTCTTGGAATGGCATCACTTCGGGCATATGAATCCCTAGACGAAGACGCAAGGTACAATCGACTGCAATACCTTCCAAGATGAGCGCAGGGCTTCATCACCCCCTAACCTCTGATCTTCAGCAAATCTGCACGGTGCGGCCTACCAACTTTGTCTATAGCATAGAGTCTGCAGTTGATCTGCGCAGTCTTTCTACACGACGCAGTTCTTTGGTTATGGCGCATGCCATATTGCCTACTGAGATCCAGTTTTCTTCAGAGTTAAGCATAATGCCCACGAGAGTTTCCACTGTTGGTGACCTCCCTAGGTTATTGCTTAGCTCTAGTCTTTCGGCGTTAAATTTCGGACAGACGAAGAAGACATGTTCGGCGTCTTCAATAACACTTCCAGCACAGAAACTGCAAAACGGATTTTCGTCGTGCTTGAATCTATGAAGGTACGACTTAAAGCACCCATGACCAGTTAGTATTTGGGTGAGGTAGTAATCTACCTCACCATGACGCCTGTTAAGCCACGGTTCCAAATTTGGAATTAGGCGGTGCGTCCATCGTCCGTTCTGTGATGCCTCCCAGCGCGTCTGCCACACTGCTACACTGCGGTCTCGCGCTATCCTACGTTTGGAGGATTTAGGCAATTCGAGTGGAAGCGAATCGTATGTCACGTTCTCGTTCACCAGAAGGTCTATAGGGGGAGAACCCGCAATAACCAGCGCTGCATCCGAGGAGACAGTTCGAAACGCACTACATACTCTAAGTGCACAGATACGATACACCGATTCCATGCTTCGTAAGTAGGAGCTGAATCTGGTTGCCTCGGCCCATATGGGGGCTGCGTACAAAAGTATTGATCTGACGACAGTGACTATGATCTTTCTACGGGTTTGTCTAGGACCTCTGGTATTCGACAAAATTCTTGTTAGCGCTGCAGCTGCGCTTCCCGCTTTTCCACTTGCGTATAAAAGATGCTGCTTAAAGTTAAGCCTATGATCTATCATAACGCCAAGGTATTTAACGAATAATGTACAATTGTACAGACATATGTACATAAATAATACTACACAAATTGTACCATCAACAAACAAACATTTATTTAAAGTTGAGCTACCTGCAAAAGTGCTAAATTGCTTATTTCCTTTTAATGCAAAGAATGATTAATTCGCATGTTTTGATTTTAAGTTCAATCACCGTTTATGGTCGTTTTAGCTTATTTAGGTAAATGTTTGTATGTTGCACTTTTTTTTGCTTTTAATTTCTTTTGTTTACGATTGTTGTAAAATTGCTCAATTAACTTAATGTTTATGCTTGTAATTTATTTTTTGTTAACGTTGTTATTATATTAGTATTTAATCACCGAATTTTAATTAATAAAATTGATAATTATTTTGATATCCAAACCAAGTGGTTGTCAACTTATTTTCCTCATCAACCTTTGAGTTCAAGTGCTCAAAGGACCAAATATAATCCATCAACCTTTGAGTTCAAGTGCTCAAAGGACCAAATATAATCCATCAACCTATGAGTTAAAGTGCTCAAAGGACCAAATATAATTCAACAACCTTTGAGTTAAAGTGCTCAAAGGCCCATTCGCTGCTCAAGGCATAGAGTCTTGAACATTTGGTGACCCCGACGTGATTACATAAGATCACGTTATTCATATAATTCAAGGCAAGGATACTTGAGTAATTCAACACATTTTATCAAGGTGCTGCAGGAAGCCATCTACATCATGGATGCCTTGTACACCAAACAATCGGAGCTAGGAAGTTCGATTCAACGAATCATCACTAACTTCAGAAAAGATTCAACCGATCGCAAGACACAGCCCTATTATGAACAAAGACTCCGTGATTTGAATTCCTTGTGGAATCAATTCGACACAAATGATTCGGAGATTCGAGAAAAGGACACTCTAGATTCGGGACATGAATATTTCACGAAGGATTATTACGTTGTGATTCGAGACCTATTCGAAAAATATAGCAAAATATTTCAGGAAAATATCGATGCATTAAGCACCACATCAACAGCTAACCTACAAACTCATTCAAAGCCAATACCCAATTCAGTGCAGCCTGCTGAAATAACCAGGGTAATACGAAAGCAGCATGCCACTATTTTATCGCTACAACGACTGATAACAACATTATCAAGGGAAGATGAAATACAACCTCCACAATACTTCAAGGTGAATCTTAACAAACTAACCAAGTTGTGGGAAGAAATTGAATCACTTAATTACCAAGTTTGGGAATTGTATGATGATCCCCAAAGCAATGGATACAATGTTGAGGAATATCTTTTGCTGGAAGAAACAGTACAAAAATTAACAATAAAATTGTCATGTGTTCCGTCAATGCAACAAGTCAACAACAACGTCCCACGGGAAGAATCTATTAGAATACCAGAAGTTCAAATTCCTAAATTCGATGGAGATTATCTATCTTGGAAACCATTCTACGACCTATTTAATGAAATGATTCACAAAAGAACAATTCCGAATGTGCAAAAAATATGGTACCTGAAGTCTTCATTGAGTGGAGAAGCAGCAAAATTAATTCAACATTTCTCTTTGAGTTCAGAGAACTATGAGGCTGCTTGGAAAATGCTCCAAGACCGATACAACAATTTACGTCTGCTAACATCAACACTTATCCAAAAAATCCTCAGTCAACCAAATCACTCTGCTGACACACCAAGCGCCAGCACAATAAAGGCATTGCACGACGTTTCTCATGAGAGTCTCCTTGCGTTACAAAATTTGGGAATCGACACTTCAAGCTGGGACCCGCTATTGTTGCACCTTTTGCTTAAAAAACTGGATAAGCAAACACATATGTTATACGAACAATCATTAGAAAAACCAAGAGAATTGCAGACGATATCTCACTTCTTTGAATTTCTGGAACACAGGTTCCAATCACTTGAGGCATTGGGGAGCAAGGATAAAAAGGCACCCAGTAAAATAGTTTCTTCCGTTGTAACACGAGAAAAGACAAATAGTTGTGCAGTATGTAAGAATGGTCAGCACCCATTATACAGCTGCAACCAATTTTTGCAATTAAACACCAAGGATAAGATTCACCAAGTAAAATCCAAGAATTTGTGCATGAATTGTCTCAAGGCAGGACACACATCTCAAGAATGCAAATCACGCACTTGTACTAAGTGCAATAAGAAACACAACACACTACTGCATGTGGAATCATCGAATCTAAAAGGACAAGAGCATACATCAACACAACCTGGAAATAACTCGGTCTCACTGTCAGCATTAAACAGTAACAAGAAACAGTCATATGTTTTACTAGGCACAGCAAAAATTATCCTGATGGCTTCCAATGGCATGACCATAGAATGCAAGGCCATTTTAGATTCGGGATCGCAAGTAAACATAGTCACATCAAGAGTTGTAAAGAAATTAGGATTGTCTCCTAAATCAACATCAGTTCACTTGGAAGGCATTGGAAAGGGAAAACAAAACAGCCATCATCGCATTCATATCACTATGAAATCTAAAACAAATAACTACACATCGCCACTAGAGGCTGTTGTTTTAAAACAAATTGTATCACCACAACCATCGACGGCATTGGATACTTCTAAATGGGCAATTCCCGACAATATACCACTAGCAGATCCAACCTTCAGCCAGCCAACAGAAATTGATGTGTTGATTGGAGCCGAATTCTACCATCAAGTCTTGTCTGTAGGAAAAATTAAAATTGATGACAACATGCCAATATTACAAAACACCGTCTTTGGATGGGTCTTCTCTGGCAAGATGACTCAGTCATGCGTCAACACAGTTGTATGTGGAGTTCTCACTGGTGAAGACGAAACCAATACTCTAATTGAAAGATTTTGGAAACTCGAAGAACTAAATGAGACTGAACCAGCACTATCAGAAGTTGAACGACAATGTGAAAATCACTTCACACAAAATACAAAACGCGGTAATGACGGCAGATTCATTGTCAGGCTTCCATTATCCAGAAAACCAACAGAATTGGGAATGTCTAAAAATACAGCTTATAATCGATTTATGGCACTAGAACGGCGGCTCACCAAAAATCCAGACCTCAAGACACAATACATCAATTTTATGCGCGAATATGAAGGTTTGGGCCACATGACAAAGATAAACCTGGATAATGTTTTGTTTCCAAATTACTTTATTCCTCACCATTGTATACTTAAACCTGATAGCAGCACAACAAAACTTCGGGTCGTATTTGACGCATCGTGCAAGACGTCTTCGGGATTATCACTCAACGACTTACAGCTCAACGGCCCCACAGTTCAAAGTGAACTGTTCTCAATACTACTTCGCTTCAGGACACCTAAATTCGTTTTTACAACCGATATTCAAAAAATGTATCGACAAATCAACATGCATAGTGAAGATCGAAGATACCAACTCATATGGTGGAGAGAACATTCTTCAGAACCCCTCAACTGTTACCAGCTTAACACAGTTACCTACGGTACGAGAGCAGCACCTTATTTGGCAACGAAATGCTTACAAATGCTTGCAATGAGTAATCAAGATAAACGACCATTAGGGGCAACAACATTAAAAAACGACTTCTATGTAGATGATGGTTTGACTGGCTCCAATAGTTTGACGGAGGCAATCGAAAAACAAAGGCAGCTCACTGAAATTCTGTATGAAGCAGGATTTACCTTAAGAAAATGGTGCGCCAACCACCCAAGACTGTTAAAAGAAATTCCAGAAGAAGACCAAGAAGTTAACTTGGATCTCGACGATGATGGTACACAAGCCATAAAAACGCTCGGCTTGACATGGTTGCCAAAAACTGATCAATTCTGCGTCAAGGCCAACTTGAATAAAAACACCATACTAACAAAACGCGTAGTTGCATCAGATCTGGCAAAAATCTTTGATCCATTGGGTATTCTCGCACCTGTTGTAGTAAAGGCAAAAATTTTTCTTCAACAGATGTGGCTACAAAAAATATCGTGGGATGATCCACTATCGACTGAGTCACAAACAACATGGAGTAACTTCAGGCGAGAGATGGAAGAGTTAAACAACTTCAAGATCAATCGACACATATTTTCATATTTTCATCTTATGTACCCAAGGAAATACAAGTTCACACCTTCGTTGATGCATCAGAAAAGGCATATGGTGCAGCAGTTTATATTCGATTTGTTTTAACCAGTGGTGAAATTCTTGTTAGGTTATTGTGCGCAAAATCTCGAGTTGCTCCAATAAAAAAGACTACAATACCAAGGTTAGAATTGTGCGCAGCCGTATTGGGAGCTCAGCTAACAACCAGAGTTAAGGAAGATTTGCAATATAGTAGCTACAAAACATATTACTGGTCAGACTCGCAAATTGTATTAGCTTGGTTAAACTCTGATACGGCACAATACCAAGTTTTTGTTGCTCACAGAATAACAAAAATACGCGAACTAAGCCTACCAGAACAATGGAGACATGTAAGCACACGTCATAACCCTGCTGATTTGGTTTCAAGAGGAATACCTCCAAAAGATTTTGCTAAATGTAGCTTATGGCACTTCGGTCCAATATTTTTACATGCAACAAAAGATAATTGGCCAACTAAGTTTTCGAAGAGCTTAATGATAGAAACTGAAGAAGAACGAAAGAAAAAACCACTACCACCAGTTTTAACTACGCTTGAAAATAAAGACCTATTCTATACAATTAACCATGGAAATTCTTTTAAAAAATTTCAACGTGTCGTGGGATATGTTCGTCGTTTCATTAATCACAGCAAATGCGGCAACCTTTCGCGTCAACATGAAATTATTTTGACACCACAAGAATTAGATGAAGCCTTGATATCTATAGTTCGTGCCATGCAAAGATATGACTTTAGCGATGAAATAAATCAATTAACCAAAGGAACGGAAATCAGAAAAACCAGTACGCTCATCGGTCTAACGCCATTCATTGACGATGCTGGAATTCTACGCGTAGGCGGTCGTTTAAAAAACTCAGCATTACCATATGATGCAAAACACCAAATGCTACTGCCTTACAATGATGTTATAACTAAACTAATTATGCAAATGTTTCACAAGGATAACATGCACTGTGGACCAACAACACTTTTAGCGATCACTCGGCAAAGATTCTGGCCCATCAAGGGCAAATCAATGGCACGATCTATTGTACAGAATTGCATAGTTTGCGCAAGAGCAAGGCCAAAATTGCTTCATCAAATAATGGGAAATCTGCAAGCAACAAGAGTAACTCCTGCGCGACCATTTATCAACACAGGAGTGGACTTTTGTGGACCATTTTGGATTCACTACAAACTGAGGGGCAAACGACCGCACAAGGCTTATATTGCTCTATTTTGCTGTTTTGCCACCAAGGCAATTCACATGGAATTGGTAAGTGACCTAACAACAGAAACATTCATCGGAGCATTAAAACGCTTCATCGGACGACGTGGTCATTGCCAAAATTTATATTGTGACAATGCCAGCAACTTTGTGGGAGCAAAGAATAAGCTAGCGGAGTTAGAAACAACTATTTTCAAATCAAAGGCACAAGAAATTATTTTGTCAACATGCAGTCAGCGTGGTATAAACTTTAAATTCATTCCACCACGTGCCCCTCATTTTGGGGGTTTATGGGAAGCGGCGGTGAAGTCAGCAAAACATCTACTACTAAAAAACGTTTCAACAGAATCGCTGACATACGAAGAACTGGAGACGATAATCATTGAGACTGAAGCAATACTCAACTCCAGACCAATTTCTCCAATGTCAAACGACCCAACTGATCTAACTGCCTTAACTCCAGGTCATTTCTTGATTGGAGAGCCGATGAATGCACAAATTGACACAAAGGCGCTACCTATAAATACCAGTAGACTAGATAGATGGAGATTAGTATCCCAACTAAAACATGAATTTTGGAACCGATGGTCAAGAGAATATCTTAACGAACTGCAGTACAAAAACAAATGGAACCATAAATCAGCAAATATCAAGAAAGGCACTATGGTACTTATAAAAGAAGACAACCTGCCAGTTCAGCAATGGCCTCTAGGAAGAATCATCGATACATACACTGGTAATGATGGTTTTATTCGAGTTGCGGACGTGAAAACATCTTCAGGGATATTAAAAAGACCAATCCACCGTCTAGCGCCACTTCCAATTAACACTGAGTCCACTGACAATACAAACAGTTATGACTCACAGGACGCCATAGAAAACACAAGTGTCTCAACAACTTCAAAACAGGCTGATGAAGATACAGGAAGACCAACATCGAAAAAACGTCGAACATCAACAAAATTAAAGTAACCAGATTCAGACCGCACTTGGGCATCCATTTTGAAGATATAAGTACATTAAACATAGCACCAAGACAAGAAGAACTTCAGACATGAAACCCGACCCTGCACCCAGGAGAAGAACAGCAGCAGACTTTTCTGTACACATATAGCGCCGTTGATGGGCAACATCATTTTTGAACTGCGTTCAACCCGGGCAGAATGTACAATTGTACAGACATATGTACATAAATAATACTACACAAATTGTACCATCAACAAACAAACATTTATTTAAAGTTGAGCTACCTGCAAAAGTGCTAAATTGCTTATTTCCTTTTAATGCAAAGAATGATTAATTCGCATGTTTTGATTTTAAGTTCAATCACCGTTTATGGTCGTTTTAGCTTATTTAGGTAAATGTTTGTATGTTGCACTTTTTTTTGCTTTTAATTTCTTTTGTTTACGATTGTTGTAAAATTGCTCAATTAACTTAATGTTTATGCTTGTAATTTATTTTTTGTTAACGTTGTTATTATATTAGTATTTAATCACCGAATTTTAATTAATAAAATTGATAATTATTTTGATATCCAAACCAAGTGGTTGTCAACTTATTTTCCTCATCAACCTTTGAGTTCAAGTGCTCAAAGGACCAAATATAATCCATCAACCTTTGAGTTCAAGTGCTCAAAGGACCAAATATAATCCATCAACCTATGAGTTAAAGTGCTCAAAGGACCAAATATAATTCAACAACCTTTGAGTTAAAGTGCTCAAAGGCCCATTCGCTGCTCAAGGCATAGAGTCTTGAACAAATGGTTTCGATACAATTGTATGTTCACCAACCGATATTCTAGCGGTCTCAACGACTTTTCGGCTGCTTATTAGCACTGCCTCGGTTTTGTGCTCGGCCAAACTGAGACCCGCTGTATTCAGCCACTGCCGCACTGCTATAACCGCTTGGTTGCACTTGTCTTCAACTTCGTGCAAATGCTTTGCTACTACTATGAGGGCAATATCATCTGCGAACCCGATAATATGAGCCCTCTCTGGCAGCTGTAGACGTAGTACTCCGTCATACATTATGTTCCATAGGACTGGACCCAACACTGATCCTTGTGGGACTCCGCCAGTAACTTTATACTTTTCAGTACCCCCTTCTGTTTCGTAGTAGAGAATTCTATCCTCGAGGTAATCTCGAATGATTCTACGAAGGTAGAAGGGAACGCTAAAGCGCGCAAGAGCTTCCAGTATTCTGGTCCAATTCGCAGAATTGAATGCGTTTTTTATGTCGAGTGTTGTAACTAGACAGTACTCTTTGTCACCGTACAACCACCGAGTTCCTGAGATTGCCTGGAGTGCAATTTTTTTCACCGCTCCAATCGCATCTATTGTGGACCTTATGTTTATCTTATCTTTATCTAAATGTGTGTACTAATATTTAATCTAAAATTCATCCATATCCTTTTCATAATCCCTATAAATATTCTTGCCTAAATTCTTGCCAGAATCTTTGCAAAAGTCTGTGTCCATATTATTATCCTAAAATTTTATAATCTTTCCCTAAGCCTTTTATCGGGTGTTCTTTTTAAGGGGTATAGAACTTTTTTTGAAAATAAAACACAATAAATACGATAGAACGGCCAAAACTTTTGGCTTTATAGCTCACAAATTTCATGGCATTTAAGTTTTGAAAATAATTTCTGACATATGGCTTCCGTAACTGCTGCGTATGAACGCCATCCTGTCGGTCTAATTTTGCACAACTTTTTCGAGGATACCCGGCTTAATTTGTCGAATGTTGGCTTCTAAATGATCAACCGTTACTGATTTATCAGCATAGACCAGAGATTTGACGTACCTTCACAAAAAGTAGCGCAAAGGTGTCAAATCACACGAACGTGGTGGACAATACACAGGTCCATTTCTTGAGATGATTCGGTCACCAAACGTTTGGCTCATCAAAGTGATGGTTTCACGCGCTGTATGGCATGTTGCGCCGTCTGGTTGGAACCATTTCTCCTCCAAATGATTTGCAATGACATGAGGAATAAAAAAATCATAAATCATTTGCCTGTAGCGTTCGCCATTCACGGTAAAGTTGGCACCGTTTTCAGATTTAAAGGCAAATGGGCTGATGATGCCTTCGATATATAAACTGCACCAAAAAGTGATTTTTCGGGATGTAATGGTGTCTCAAGAGTCTCATGAGGATAGTGCTCACTCCAAAAATTACAATTCTGTTTGTTTTCATACCCGTTAAGGCAGAAATGAACCTCATCGCTGAAGATGATTTGATGATAAAACTCTGGTTCAACTTCTAGTTGATTCTGAGCCCCTTCACCGAACACAGGACTTAATCGAAAGTCCGCTGGCTTTAATTCTTGCCCTAGTTGGATCTTATATGGATGTAGGCCAAGATCTTTCCTCAAAATTTTCCAAGTAGTGAACGGGCAGAGACCGAATTGCTGAGATCGGCGTAGGATCGATAAATTCGGGTCCTCTGTCACAGTCACGTCTACATATGCGACGATCCGTTCTGTACACTCGGAATGGGCTCGATTTGGATAAATGTTTTCCTAAAGAGTAAATATGTTTATGAATCAATTCATAGTATTGCGTATTAGCTGTTCAGATGGGCGATTATGCACACCGTAAACTTGACGATGTGCTCTTTAAGTTTGGTGAACAGAGCGTGAATTTTGAAAATAAATCCATAATAATTCCACGATTTGTAAACGTTGTTCTAGTGTAAGTCTTTGCCTGGCAATTTGCCAAAATATACTGAAAAAAAAGTAAAAGACACTACATTAGTATGGCAGCTAGTTTGACAGTTATCAATATTAGAAGCTCTACACCTCTAAAAAACACCCGTTACAAATCTTTTTTCTAATGATAGACCCAAATGTTGGCTTCAATCGTTATCTTTATCTTAATCGTCGTTTAAAGCCTTGTATTATGATACAAGTTTATGTCCTGATCACTGTCCAACTGATCCAATTCTTGTCATGTCAACCTCTTTCTCCAAATTCGTGTCCTATTCCATATCCTTATTGCGGATGCTTTTGCTTTTGCTTTTGCTTTTGCTTTTGCTTTTGCTTTTTCTTTTGCTTTTGATTTTGCTTTTGCTTTTGCTTTTGCATTTGCTTTTGCTTTTGCTTTTGCTTTTGATTTTGCTTTTGCTTTTGCTTTTGCTTTTGCTTTTGCTTTTGCTTTTGCTTTTGCTTTTGCTTTTGCTTTTGCTTTTGCTTTTTATTTTGCTTTTTCTTTTGCTTTTGCTTTTGATTTTGCTTTTGCTTTTGCTTTTGCTTTTTCTTTTGCTTTTGCTTTTGCTTTTGCTTTTTCTTTTGCTTTTGCTTTTGCTTTTGCTTTTGCTTTTGAGTTTGTTTTTTCCTTGGCTTTTGGCAACATTTGCCGTTGCTTTTGCTTTTTCTTTTGCTTTTGCTTTTGCTTTTGCTTTTGCTTTTGCTTTTGATTTTGCTTTTAATTTTGATTTTGCTTTTGCTTTTGCTTTTGCTCTTGCATTTACTTTTGCTTTTACTTTTGCTTTTGTTTTGATTCTGGTGGACTAGATTCACCATAACATTTGTCAGTCCATTCTTTTAGTTGCAAAGTGCTTTTCTCTTAAAAAATAATCTTTGTCCAACCTCGAAATTTTCTTTTTCCATTACTACAAAGAGAAGAAAAAATTTTTTCAAAAGACTGTTTATAAAAAACCTGCGTCATCGTCATCGCCAATTCTTAAATATCATGCTATGTATATGTCAGACCAAGGACTTATTGAACAGGATAGTACCAGCTATGAATTATGATTTGAAAACTTATTTCAAAAATGTGGTCTCCTTCTCTTTGTTTTTGAAAATAATATCATATGAAGTATTCTAAAAATAAAGAAAGAGTTCAAGTTATTCCAATCGAAAAGCATGTCATTTTAAAAAGCTTTCATAACAATCTGAACTCTATCTTGGTAAACTAAACAAACTACCTAGAAAAATAACTCCATAACGAATACATGCATCTTGACCAATTATGGGCAGAGAGCGCTCTGGGAACGTTGAGAGCAAGAATTGAGAGCAAAGGCTTATGTAGCAACACAAAATGCAACAACGAATCAAATACAAAAGCCAAACACAGAAACAACACAGAAGCTTTAAATGTAGTGGTGCCCATATCCGATCATGACCAGCTATGGGCAGAAAGCGCTCTGGGAGCGTTGAGAGTAATAAATGAGAGCAAAGGTTTATGTAGCAACACAAAATGCAACAACAAATCAAAGACAAAAGGCAAACACAGAAACAACACCGAAGCTTTAAATGTAGTGGTGCCCATACTCGATCATGACGAGTAAATAAACTTAATAGTTATTTCAATAATTTTCTTAATTATCTGTTCCAACATTACGTGTTGAGTGTATTTTTCCAATAAAATGGCTTTAATTGTTTTCTCCTTTATTGCAAGCTCGCGATAATCTGCAAGTTTTGTGGTATTTTTTTTTTTCAAAACTTTTGTACAGTCGTTGCTGACCAGCGACCAGTAATGGTCAGTCTAGTCTACACGGGTTGCATTTAATAACGTGCTATTGTTGTTGTTAATGTTGTTTTTGTTGTGATATGCTGTGTTGTGTTTCTGCACATTATGACTAAAGTTTTGACGTTTGTCTCTGAGTATGGGCATGTGTTCTTCGTATTGTTGTTAATAGAGTTACATGGCAATTGTTCTTCTTCTTGCTGTTCTTTCTGCTGTCGGCTCATGTGACTTCCACTAACTATTTGACAGCTTAACCATGGCTTTGGCATAATATTGACAGCGGCGATAATAACTTATTTAATTGCTTTTTAGAGCAACGGCGTCAGGTTGTCCGGAGATGGTAATGGACTGAATTTTTATTAAGCATTAAATATACTTCAATACTACAATACAACACACTTAGTAGAAAGAACAATTAAAAAAATTACAGAAGGAAAATTGAAAAAAATGATTTGAAAATTTTTGAAAATTGTAAGAATCATCATCATATGAACAAAATTCTTATAACACAATCAGGATATTTTTGATGTTAGTAAATTTTCGAACTATGAAAATCTACTCAAAGATGTTAAAAAAAGGTTGCAGTAGAAGAGTGTACAGTGTCATAGTTCACACTTGCAGGTTTTGACATGACAATGTTGCTTTATCCTCGTCCTTATTCTAATTCGTCTTTTTTTCATTGTCCTTAATATAGTCTTCAACCTTATTCTTTTTCTTGATTTGACCTAATACTTGTCTTACTCCGTGTCGTAATCCTAATCCTTGATTCAAAAACGTCATAAATTGTTTCCGGGTTTGTTTTTTGCTTTTTCACATGACGAAGTTACGTTTTAGCGCGTAGGTTTTCAAAAAAGTTGAAAAAGGCATTTTTTCAAAATTCATCGGCATTGCATTGAAATGTTACTCGCTGAGTATAAGAGCTTTGATTAAAGAAATGGTACTACCGAAAAGGTTAATTCTCTGACTCCATTTAAAAAAAAATTCAAAACGTCATCGGGACGTGTTACTTAAGCAACGCAATTGAACCTTGTTACATGGAATAATTATTCGCTGAGTAATAGTGCTAGGATCAATTATATGATACACCAATAAAGGCCTGTTCTAAGCCCTCACAACAAAATTTTAAAAAAAATTTCAAACGTCATGAGGGCACAAAGAGAGCCTCTAAAGAATCAACGAGGCAACATTCACGCAACGGCGATTCATTAAATTTTTACTCGGTGAGTATATAAGCTACGATAAATATTTAAAAAGGAAAATGAAGGATTTATACAGGTCTTACGACAAAAACAAAAAATTCTGTCGTAGTCAAAACGGAAAGATAGCAGCTTATGTAACAGATATGTAATATCGTTGCATGGAATTATTACTAACTCAGGAGAGGTGCTACGGTAAATTTTGCTTTTCGAAAGAATAGATGTTTTCTTGCGCCTCATACCTAAAATACAAAAAAATTTTTATCGTCATGATTTCAGAGTGCCAACCACATAATGCAGTAAAAATGCTACAATCATAAAAAAACGTTGCATGGAATTTTAACTCTGACTACTGGCGTAACGGTTGATTTTAAGGAATGAAAATTAAGGTAAGGTCTTCGGGAACATGATAAAAACAGCATTATAGGGCCCCTCAGGGAACCGCCTAATGTGACACGTATGCATCACTTTTGCTAGATTAATTGCACGCAGCTAAGGCAAAGGTAATGCACCAAGGAAAAGCACAACCAATCGAGAAGCAAATAAAAAAAGCAAAAGCAACACTATCAACATCAACAAAAAACAATAACAACATCAATATCAACATCAACATCAACATCAACATCAACATCAACATCAACATCAACATCAACATCAACATCAACATCAACATCAACATCAACATCAACATAAACATCAACATCAACATCAACATCAACATTAACATCAGCATCAACATCAACATCAACATCAACATCAACATCAACATCAACATCCACATCAACATCAACATCAACATCAACATCAACATTAACATCAGCATCAACATCAACATCAACATCAATATCAAAATCAATATCAAAATCAACATCAACATCACCATCAACAGCATCAACATCAACATCAGCATCAGCATCAGCATCAATATCAAAATCAGCATCGCCATTTACATCATCAACATCAACATTAACATCAACATCAACATCAACATCAACAACAACATCAACATAAACATCAACATCAACATCAACATCAACATTAACATCAGCATCAACATCAACATCAACATCAATATCAAAATCAACATCAACATCAACATCAACATCAACATCAACATCAACATCAACATCCACATCAACATCAACATCAACATCAACATCAACATCAACATCAACATCAACACCAACATCAACATCAACATCAACATCAACATCAACATCAACATCAACATCAACATCAACATCAACATCAACATAAACATCAACATCAACATCAACATCAACATCAACATCAACATCAACACCAACATCAACATCAACATCAACATCAACATCAACATCAACATCAACATCAACATCAACATCAACATCAACATCAACATCAGCATCAACATCAACATCAACATCAACATCAACATCAACATCAACATCAACATCAACATCCACATCAACATCAACATCAACATCAACATCAACATCAACATCAACATCAACACCAACATCAACATCAACATCAACATCAACATCAACATCAACATCAACATCAACATCAACATCAACATCAACATCAACATCAACATCAACATCAACATCAACATCAACATCAGCATCAACATCAACATCAACATCAATATCAAAATCAATATCAAAATCAACATCAACATCACCATCAACAGCATCAACATCAACATCAGCATCAGCATCAGCATCAATATCAAAATCAGCATCACCATTAACATCATCAACATCAACATTAACAACAACATCAACATCAACATCAACAACAACATCAACATAAACATCAACATCAACATCAACATCAACATCAACATCAACATCAACATCAACATCAACATCAACATCAACATCAACATCAACATCAACATCAACATCAACATCAACATTAACATTAACATCACGAGAGCTTAGAACCAGCTTTTACTAGCTATATTTCCTTCCTAAGCACCTATACATAGCAAGTAATAACATACATTTACAGTTTGCAGAAAAAAACCTATTTGAGTAGAGCTTTTTTCTAAGTTTTAGCTACATTTCAAATTAAGTACTAGTTTTAAATAATTTTAAGGTCATTAAAGGACCAGATATTCAACAGAGCTCCTGCTCAATTTAATGCTCGAGAAGATTTTGACAGTTTTTGAAATTTATGCGAAAAATTTTCAACATTAAAAAATAAACAAAAAAAAATTATAAAAAAAATTTGACGCAAGTAGACAAAGGATAAAAAAGGACAAATAAATGTAGTCAAGCTGAAAAATACTTGCAAAACTCGATGAATATTAGAACAGAACACATACGCCCCCATAGAAAAAACAAGAAAAAAGAAATTCAGTAGAAAAACATGGCTTTATCATTGAGAAAATGTAGCATGTGGCGAACCGCAAGTATGCCAAATACAACAAGAGGAAAAAAAACTGGGTACAACACCAAAAAAGTGCCTAAATATGCTTTGACAAATTTATGAGGCTTGTCGGATGAAGGCCCTTCCTGCTGTTTCACTTTTGCTCTTCCTGCTGCTTAATAGAAGTTAACAAAACACACACATGACAGGAACAAGGATACAGAGTGTGACCGCCAAAGGAGTTACTCTAAATTTGTCATGATGTTACAGTGGTTTATATTTTTTTTTTTTTTTTTATTATTGTATAAAAATGTACTCCCTACAAAGCTTTTTCGCATAAATTAACCAACCAGATAAACACGCCAGACAACCCAAGAGGCGCCTTCGTTCCAGCTACATATATCCAACCAGAGGGTCAGTGGCAGCCAGTGTGAAAGTGTGCTCAACGCTCAGCGCGAGTGCCCAGCAAGATAAACAGTTGTCATAATTGTGTGCACAAAGGGCAGAGATAAAGAAGTCAACCACAAAAAAAAACAAAAATTTGAAAAAAATTTGGAAATTTTTTTTTAATTTTTTTAACGCTTTTGATCCACAATTTAGATTAAGAATTTCATTTAAATTCTGCTTTACTCTCGACCAAGTTCAAATTTGCGTGAAACTCATAATTCTTGCTCATCTTGATAGGCAGGACCACGTTTTTCTTTTTTTTTTTCTACTTTGTTTAGTTTTTTGTGCTTTTCTATTGTTGCGCCGCTTGTTTGGTCAAACTTTTTTGTGATTCCCCTCCTAGTTACCCTGCTTGTGGTAACGGTATTTCTTTGCGTTAGACATTCATTGGGTGCACTTGAAAATGTGTGCGTGAAGCGTGAAATTAAATTTGAAGTTCGAGTGCGAAGCATAGAGAAATAAAAATCATGCAGAATTATGAAGACTGCAATAAAGATGACGATGATGAAGATGATGATGGTGATTATGATGATGATGATGATGAAGTTGGTGGTCGTAAAGGCATTCTTGGGCATAGTTTTAGAGAAGAATGGACACAGTTTTTTTTTTTATTTTTGTGTTGGTGCCTTTTTTAATTGCCAGTTGTGCTTGATTGAAGCTTTATTGTGCTCAAAAGTTCCTAGTTCAAAAATTAAAGGAATTCAAACAAAGAACTAGAGAGAACTTTTAATTTGATATTAACTTTTGCGAGCTTACAGTAACAAAGACTTCAAAAGCACAAAGCTTTCTTCAACAGAAATTTTAAATCATATTTTTTTTTCATCATTAGATTTATTCATTTAATGATAGATAGTCATTGGATGGATGGGTTTTAGGTTTCACTCATTTTCTTAATATATTCCAGAACCTCCCCGCATGGCCAGATTCTGAATCCTGAATGTAATATAAGTACGTGACACGAAAATACTCCAGAAAATTCTCAAACTGGATGAGCGCCGCTACAAAACGTCAATTTGAGGATTCTGGATTCCGTCCAAATCCCAGTTGTGTGACAGCGTTATACTGATGAAATTCGTTATAACGTCGATCGCAATGAAATTACTTTTCTGGTACTGGTTAGCCACACGAAAGCTTTCGACACGATCGAACATTAACTTCTATGCGCAAAACTATCAAATTTGTTTAATTTTTCCATTGCTGGCAACACCTTTCATGACTCGTACCTCACCCGAAAATCCCAAGCAGTAAATATTGCTTGTTTGACTTCAAACTTTTTGTCAGTGGCTTATAGTATTCCCCCGGGCTCCATACTGGGACCACTTTTGTTTTCGCTCTATATCAAACATGCCCAAGTAGTTGCCCGTATGGCCCGCGTGGCCCTTTATACAAATTTTTTTCAATCTTAATTTTATCTTTGCAAAAAACAACAACACAACCCGCACTCGTTCAGTGTTCAGCACATTTTCCAGCGAACTTTACAAAAACAAATGCTTGCATCTACATCTTCCATATTAAGGGGGCTAAGGGGCAATTTATTCGCTTGTGAATTAACAGGCAGCACTGGGTCTTGCTAGCATTCAACTCTACTCTATTAGACTCGTAGATTTTTCTTAGGTCATTCATGTTTTGCCTCTTTCTCTCAATTTCCAAAGAGCTCGGGCGTTTTTTGAATGACAAATGCTGCTATCATCCACAAACGAATGAATTGGGTTGTGAGTCAACGACAAAAGGTCGTTAATAAAAACTAGAAACAAAGTTGGCGCTGGACTGAACCCTGTAGTACTCCAGCACCGATTGTGTGCTCACTGGACGAAATGCCGTCGACCTCGACACGGAGCGATCTGTCCTTAAGAAAACACGTGATCCATCGAGTAAAGTTACCCCCAACACCATATGCAATTAGTTTTGACAATAGAGCCTTATGACACACTCGGCCAAACACCTTAGAAATATCCAGAGCAACAACCCTGCTCTCACCGAAGAAGTTAACACAATAGTTCCATTTTTCAATGAGGAACATCATAAGATCACCAGTAGAGCGGCCCTTATGGAAGCCATATTAACGGTTACTGAGCAAATCGCTGTGCTCTAGATAATTCATAAGGTGGAAGTTTATTACACTCTCCATAACTTTGGAGAACGTAGAGCATATCGCAATGCGTCGGTAGTCCTCAGGGTTTGTGAAATCGGCCTTCTTAGGTACTGGCTGAACATTTGCGATCTTCTAACAAAATTGAAATACTCCTGTCCTGTAGGAGATGTTGAAAAGGTTACGCAAAAGGTTGAGCCAGTGCAGAACACTTTTTGAGCACAATTGGTGGCATACCATCAGTGACAGAAAATTTGTTAATGTTTGCACAAAAATTTAACATAATACATAATTAAATAAAAAAATAATTATACTTCCTATCCCTTCCTTAGTTCCCAAACTTGACCCCAACCTAATTTGTAATCTTATATATGTCATAATAATTGTCTTACTTATTAATTTAATCCATGCCCAATTTCCAGGCAAATTAATCTATTTTCAAATCTACTTCGTAGTCTTTGACGCACTACTTTTCCCAAATTTTTTCCCAACTCTTGTCCAAATTCTTATTCTATTCCTTGTCCCATTTCTTGTCCTTATCATTTTACCAATCTTGTTCTCAATATTATCTTGAGTGTGTCTGAACTTCTTTCCTAATCCTTCCTAATCTTAATCCTTTCTAATTGCTGCTTGGTTTCGGGCTCAATAGGCTATGTTTAACTTTTCCCGTTGGATACCCTATAATTTGACGATTGCTCAAAAAAAGGCTCATGTCGATTGGTGCAAAGAAATTCTGAAAAAATACAGCGGGGATGGTTCGAACCACGCCTACGACATCACCACAGGTAACGAATCATGGATCTATGCTTATGAGCCCGAAACAAAGCAGCAATCCACTGTTTGGATCTTTCAAAGTGAACAAAACCCGACAAAAGTTGTCCGCGAGCGGAGCACATCCAAGCAAATGGTAGCCAGTTTTCTCAGAAAAACCGATCATGTCGCAACTATACCACTTGAGCAGTGGAGAACTGTTAATGCTGAATGGTAAACAACCATTTGTTTGCCGGTAGTCTTCGTAAAATTGAGGAAAACCAACCACCGAACGAAGATCATCCTCCACCACGACAATTCGAGTTCCCATACATCACCTTGAAGAAATTCGTTTTTGTGCACTAAAAACGTGGAATTGATGGGTTATCCACCTTACAGTCTAACTAAGCACCAAATCACTACTTCTTGTTCCCGCAAATTAAGAAAAAAATGCGTGGCGAGGGGTTTTCTACGCCCGAATAGGCCGTTGTGGCCTTAAAAAACCTGGGGCCGAATTGCCGCATCCGTGAACGTAACAGCTTTCGTATGAGAAAAAATTAATCGTATGAGAATCTCATGAGATACGATATTAATCTCATGAGATTCTCATACGATTAATTTTATCTCATACGAAAGCCGTTACGTCACGGATGCGGCGATTTGGCCCCTGGTTTCGGAGGTACCAACTTCAGTGTGGCCAAAATGTTTCGACAATTGGTTCAAACAAATGCAAAAGTGTATTGATTATCTTGGAGAATACTTTAAAATAGAATAAGGGTATTCACACTGACTTGGGTAATGATTTGGGTATGAGTAGATTGAGTACTTTTGATAATTGCGAGTACCCCAAATTGCAATTGAGTACTTTTGACAAACATTTGTTTGCAAAGGTATTCGATATCAAAACTTTGGCTTATAAGGGCGGAGATCCACCCACTGGACCTGTCCAAGTATTTTAGTAGAAATACATCATCAAATAGTAACTGAATTCTGAATTTGAATGTTTTGTGACTTTTACTGCCATAGCTATTCGATATAAAAAATTTTAATTATATGGGCGGAGCCACACCCCCTTGTTCAATGCCTGTATCAGTATTTTCATAGATGAACATTACCAAGTGGCAACTCCATTGTTATGCGGCATTTAATTGCAAAGTTATTTGATACCATAAGTTTGACGTATATGGGCAGTGCCATGCCCACTTGTCCAATGCTCACTCAATTTTTCCAGATAAAGCACAGAACTAAATAGTATGTTCTTACCCCATTTTTCGATGTGCGACCCACATCGAAAGTTATACCGAAAATTTGGGCAGCCGCAAAAATTACCACGCCCTTCTTCCAACGCCCATAATGTATAACCATTGTAACGGCACATATAAATCCAGGCCGAATGCCTTATTCCAATGCTGTGTGACCTATAATTTCAAAGTTATTCGATATTGCAGATTTGGGTTGTATGGCAGGTGGCACGCCCCCTTGTACAATGCTCGCTGTATCTCTTGAAATAAGTTTACTTTGTTTTTATTTATTGTTAATTCAATTAAAGCCTATTTTTGCAGAAGGTGTGACATGGAATAAGTACTCAATTTTGCAAGAAGTCAATCTACCATACAAGCCAGTGAGTCAGCTAGAGTAGATTGGCAGATGAGTACTTGGGTACAATGCTACTTGCGTAAAACTTTACAAAAACAAAATGTACGGTATTTGCCAATCTACCCAACTACCCAAGTCAGTGTGAATACCCTTAATGTAAGCATTTTGACTGATTAATCACTGTTTTTTCATTATTAGGCACAAGAATTAAAAATCAACCCTCGCAATATGTTTTATATCCACTAGAACTCATGCCAAGTGCATTTTTACAATCACAACGTGTTATTATTAAATTATTCCCAACTTCACTTCTCTAAAGCTGCTCTGTGATAAAATGCATAGCAGACTTAAAGTGTTGCATGTTAATTTGCAGACAGTGCAACTTTAAGATTAATTTTTCCCACTGGAGGCATAAATAAATTAAAATAAGTGATCTTGGCCATCGGGTCCAGTGAAGCAAAAACAACAACAACAACAACAACAGCACCATAATCATACACAACAATAAACTATGATAGAGTCATCAAGACGACTCGTGCAAACATTTAATAATGATAAAGTTAAGCCACATCTGGCAACGCTTCAACAGCAATGCAGTTATTAACAAATCAAATATTAAACACAAACATGCAGATCCACACACAAACACTCATCAGTATGAAATTATTCTC
Organism: Pherbina coryleti; assembly: GCA_943735915.1. Lineage (NCBI taxonomy): Eukaryota > Metazoa > Arthropoda > Insecta > Diptera > Sciomyzidae > Pherbina > Pherbina coryleti. The sequence goes on along the minus strand of OX030950.1, from coordinate 146,796,201 downwards.
CGCCTATACATACACACACACAATCACTGATTTGTGATCTTTATTAAGTTCTCAAAGTTGATTAGTGAAATTTTTTAATTGCTGCCTTGGCTGATGTGTTCAAGAAACTAGCCACTGAACCAGGGCTGATACTCGACAAACACTGAAGTTTTATAGCTGGCTGGAGTTGCCAGTTTATTTGTGTTGATTTTTCTTAACATTTTGGTGCAATCATATAATTTTTTATTTTTTTTTTTTTTGTGTTTTTTTTTATTCCTTGGTGTCTTAATATTGATTGCAAAGAGTAGAAGCTGGACTCCAGAAGGCGTAACCAAATAAATAGCTTTTCTTTGATATAGCAACGCAATATGAAGTTGGCAGTAGTTGTCCACTATGTAACTATTTTGCTCTCTTTTATTTTTTTGCAAACCTCTCGCCAGCTGCTCTTTTAAAATATCGAATAGATAAATTGTTAGATGCTATCTGAAAATATTACTAAAACTAACGCCCCTTTAATTTTGTTGTTGGTTTATAGATAAGAGGATGATTTTGAAAAAATCAACAAACTGGGCGTTGAGTCGGTTTTAGTATAAGCTGCACTTTAATTTAACAACTTCATGATGTTGACGTTCGCCTGTTCGTCTGTATCAGTACTTGTCCATCTGCCGACTGCTAGTAATGTTTTTGCATGCTTTACACTTGTGTAAATAAGTAATTATACGATCTAATATAAGCAGCAACTTTGTTGTTATACTTATTGTTGTTGTTGTTGTTGTAATTTTTTTATGTTTGTGCTGAAAGCTTGATATATGCCTTGAGAGATTGTTGATAGATGTGGCCAGCTATTAACTCCCAGCTGCCATCAAATTCCTTTGCTTTTAACCATCAAATCATTTATTCATGTTCACGTTCAGGGTTCGGTGGGGTTCGTTCAGGGGTTCATGATGTTGTTGACTTAGACACAAGCAAAGATACAATCTTAAAATATATCGTTAATAAATTTAAATGAATTAAAAAAAATAATAAATTTCGGTTCAAGAAAATCTTTTTAAAACTGCTAAAAATATGAAAATGTTTAAATACGAGGGCTGCCTTTTACGTTTTGCGCCTGGGCAACACTTAGCATTGCCAGATAAATTAGCATAAAGTAGCTGTAAGAAAAAGTTCGAAAGTTAATTTTACAAAATGTCAGACAGTTCCCAAAAAAAAAAAAATATTTTCTTCAAAACTACATAATTTATTGTAGTTTAATATACATGTATTTAATATACTGTCGTCATATTCTGAGATAAACGCCTTACAGTAACTGATCAAAAATTCACCGATTAGGGTTTGGATGGTTATAAATATTTGGTTTTTAAGGACAGTTCAATACAGTTCATTTTCAATATTATTGATATTTTACCAATTTTATTAAAAGTGCAAAAACTGTGGAACAAACACTGTAGTTGCCGCTTTTTTTATTGTTTGTTCTATAAGTTTAAATTATCACAAACAGTTCAAAAAGGCAGTATGTACGTTTTATATAGGAAAAACTTGTCTATTGTTTTTTGATTCCGATGTGTATCACGATTTGAAATTTTTGGTCCTTTGGTGACGTCAGGGTAGAGCACAACTCCATCCTCCTCTGTAAAGACTTGAAGGTCGTTGATATTTTCGATTACGCTTTCGTTGGTTGTTGTTCCGAATTGAATACAATTTGCTTTGTTTCGGACTGCAACACTTCTTTTGAAATTAATTTTCGAAGATCTTTAAAGTTGCCTAAGATCGCTTAAAAGTTGTGTCCATAGATTTTGGATGAAACGTGGTGCTCAGCTTCATTAATTTTTTTTGACTATTTATATTCACGATCATGATTAAAATATCTATGAAAAAACAAACCATACTTACCTCTTTTCCCGTAAAGTGATTATTTTATTGGAAAGTCAAATCAAATTTGAAGTTTTTGTGGCAAATTTTTTTTTCTTTTGAAAAAAAAAACTATTTTATTTGATTAAAAATTCATTCAATATTAAAAAGAACTTTTTTGGAGCATAAAAATAAAGAAGTAAACACATTTACAAAAGCAGTAACTACACACATAGAAATTTTTCGTTCACCGCAACTAAAAAATTAGCCAACTGCATTTCGTTTGCGAGTTGTATTTGCTACAAACGAATATTCAGTTGTCAGCTTAAAAATATATCTTATATATACATATATACCGCAAGCTATTTCGGTCATTATTATTTATTATATTAATTGTCTTTACCCCTATGTCCATCCGTCTTCTTATGGATTGTACTCATCGCACCTCTGTTGCTATCTCCGTCCGCGTATTAAGAAAATTACTAATTTGCTTATATAGAGCAGTTTGTCCATAAAGTAACTCTGAATTATAAGCGTTGTGTGTATACAACGAAGGGAAAAACAAAGGAAGTTTTCAGTTGCGAAAAACAATTTTTCAATTGCTGCAAATTAAAAATTATTCGCGTATATGACAAACGAAATTAATTACCTGCAACTTAATAACGCGTTTCTCGCAACTGAACTATAATTATGACAACTGTTAAAACGTTTGCAAATAACGATCCCAAGCACGACAAACGAAGTTCGTTTGCGACAAACTGACAATAGACTTTTTTTTTTTTCTTTGCGTGTACAAATACAAAGCGAAAACGCGGCAACTGCCTGTAGATACCGCTTTTTTATATCAGATGATAAGAAGATGATAATCTTATCAGATATAAGATGATAAGAAAAAACAATAAAACTGATTTTGATTTTCATGCTAGATGCCGCACTCTTTTTTATGACGGCAGTATACGTATCTTTATATATATACAAAATATTTTATTACTAATGGACACTAGAGTGGGTCGAAAAAAAAAGTTTGAAAAAACCACCCCCTATTTCAAAGCTGACCTCAAATGGATTCCAAAATAAAAAAAAAATTTGTTTTTTGGACCATCGGAAAAACAGCCGAAATGTTCTTTTTTCTATAACTTGAGCATAACATATCCGAACTTAAAACCGCACTTAGAACATTTTTACTTCCAAGGTCATATTTGACTTGTAAGCCTCGTTAGCCCGATTAGGACTAAAGTCCTAAGAATTTGTTTACATTTTGTCAAAAAAATTATTCAATAACTTTCAAAACAAAGAAGTTCTAATGGTTCAAAAATTTGGTACAATACTTTTTTCATTATGTATGAATTACATTTTTTTTAATTCAAACAATATTGAAAACAAACTGAATTATTTTTAAAAATTAAGTAATGAAATTAAAATATTTTTCTTAAGATATTTAGGTATAAAAACGAGTTAATAACGTTATTCAAACAAAATTGGCCATGAATTGTGACAATATATTCAAGTTTCCTGAATAAACCTGAAAATTTCAAACCTAAGTTTTTTCTCTTTGAAACCATCACCACATTATCACTCCATTTTACTCACTTCTAAATGTATCGCCGGCCTTGAAATGATCCGTGTAACCCACAGAGTCTTAGGATTTAAATTTTCGTTGCGGCAACAAAAACGTATCCAGTACTTTTGTAAAGCTGCATTTGATGGAAACGCGAAAAGATAATTGAGCTCGTTTTTGAGTCGTTGTCGTTGTTTCAATTTATTTACTGCACATCTCATTTTAATTTTATGCTTTTTTATTTGATATTTAATAATTTTTTATTTTATTAGTTTTTTATTTTTTATTTTTTGTTTTATTTAATTCTTTTAAAATTTTTATCGCAAAAAATGTACAAATATCAAAGCAAAACAAACTTCGAACTCTTTGTTAATGTCACGAAAACAGCTGATTGTATGAGCAAAAACTAGCGGACCTGCGCTGTATGTAATCTTATTTAATAAATCATGATCTGAAATTGTTCGCTCACTAGGATGACTATGCACACTGCTCCTGAAGCAACTTCAAGTTGATCTAAAATGGCAACGTAAACTGAATGTCTCAAAGTGTTTGTAATGTTTTTCTGATGAAATATCACTTTGAATTAAAATCCTAACTGATTTCGTTTTGAAAATATCTCAATTTTTGCATTTTAACGTGATTGAACCATCTTGTACATTAGACAGCGCAATATATTCAAGTATAAAACTGTTTATATATGTATGTATGTATCTATGTATCCTACGTGTGTATGTATGTGTGTGTGTGTGTAAAATATTGAGAATTGGGATATTTTTTCCACACTATCTACTGAGATAAATATCGCGGCGCGTTTTTTTTTAAGTCGTATCACCTGTAGACCTATTTCACTATCCCGTCCCGTCCATAAATTACGTAATCACTTTTATACGTAAATTGGGTCAAATTGGACAGCCTCTAAGAAATACAGCCATAGTCAAACCTATTTACATATCGCTAATATTTTTAAATGTTTTAAAGAAAGAGCCCACTTTATTTGTTGTTGGAAATACTTTGCAAAGATATTTTTTGTTATTGCATTCTATGCAGTATGTAAAGTAAAAAAAAAGTTTTAGCAAACCTATCGATATACATATATCACAAAATAAACTAATAATAGAGAGTAGATATCCTCTCTGGCGTCATAAGTATTTACACAGCCTTTCTTGGAGTCAATAAACACAATATTTACAAACATAAGCGCTGCACGACCTTACTTTTTAGGATTTAAGGATTTTTTAGAATTTAATACATGAATGTTTTTAAAAAAGACTCCTCGAATTTACAGGAAGACTCATCAGTCCACAAAACATTGTGCGAAAACTGTATAGGCCAGAGAATAGTTATATTTTGCTAATTTTTTTTAATGATATTTTCCGTTAGGTTTTTTAAAACATGTTTTCTTTACTTTGCATACTACAAAGAATACAACAACCAAAAATTTCTTTGCAAATTATGCAAACAACAAAAAAGGCGAGCCTTTTCTTTAATCTATTTCTTCTAAAGGTGTAAATAATTTTGACTAGGGCTATATACATCTATCATTTATTACAAATGTTGCGAAGTAAATGTCACTGCAGCATTTTTTAAGCGACTTGAGTATGAAGAATCTTCGATAAGATTAATTTTAAATCTATCCCAAAATTTGTTAAATTCCCCTTGAATCGACTCTCCAGCCTGCTCCGACCACAACTTCCCGTACTTCATCTTTTGCAGGGCTTTGTCAATCATTTGTTTTGGAGTGGTATGGTACCTCTTGTTGGGCGGGAAAAAAAACATTGATTTGGGCCACAAAGTTGAAACTAATGGCAAAAAATGATCAAGGAGAGATATTTGAAGGCAATGCATGCAGACAACTTTTAAAGGAATCTGCAAAACGTAATGACCCCGATATTTATGAAACGGTTGGACCTTATGCCTTGAAGCCCTTTGAGCTTTTCAGACAATGAATCAAATTGTAGATTCTTGTTTTACAACTAAAAAACCGATTTAACCGATTTAGATAAAAATTTGATAACTTTCCGCAAAGCCATTGAGAGTACTGGTGTCTCGCAGACGATAAGAATACATGTTATATTAGATCATTTGAAGGATGCTATTATAAAACTAAACTGAGATGGCTTAGGATTGTAGTCGGAGCAGGCTGGAGAGTCGATTCACAGGGAATTTAACAAGTTTTGGGAGAGATTTAAAATTAATCTTTCGAAGATTCATCATACTCAAGTCGCTTAAAAAATACTGCAGTGACATTTACTTCGCAACATTTGTAATAAATGATAGATGTATATTTCTTAGAGGCTGTCCAATTTGACCCAATTTACGTATAAAAGTGATTACGTAAGTTATGGACGGGACGGGACAGTGGAATAGGCCTACAGGGGATACCACTTTAAAAAAAAAACGCGCCGCGATATTTATCTCAGTAGATGGTGTGGAAACAATATTCCTATTCTCAATATTTTACACACACACATACACACACGTAGGTATAATATATATATATATATATATATATATATATATACATACATACATATATAAACAGTTTTATACTTGAATATATTGCGCTGTCTAATGTACAAGATGGTTCAATCACGTTAAAATGCAAAAATTGAGATATTTTCAAAACGAAATCAGCTAGGATTTTAATTCAAAGTGATATTTCATCAGAAAAACATTACAAACACTTGGAGACATTCAGTTTACGTTGCCCTTTTAGGTCAACTTGAAATTGCTTCAGGAGCAGTGTGTATGATCGCGTATGGGCACCACTACATTTAAAGCTTCTGTGTTGTTTCTGTGTTTGTCTTTTTTCTTTGATTTGTTGTTGCGTTTTGTGTTGCTACACTCAGAAAAAAAACCTTGGTAAAATCAACATTTTTCATTGGTATATCTGCCAATTTTACATTTTGTTTCATGCTCAAAAGTTTATTCTTTTGTATTGAAATGGCTGAAGCTTTTGTTTTAAAAAATTTCCCCTTTAAAATCAATATGTAAAAGTTTTGAAAAAAATGTTGAAACAAAATGGGTTATTGTATAATCAAATACTACAAAATGTTTTTTAAAATTTTAAAATATTGATTTAATATCGTTTAGCTTTTTGAAATAAAATGTTACAAATGTAAAAACAAAATTGTTCAGGTTGAAGCAAGCGCCATACTTACAACACAATAATTCGTAGATTTCTTGCAAGTCCCATTCCAGCAGCAGATCTTGCAGTGACTCCATCATTTATTTTTTTTTTTATTTTCCACTTTACTTTTTCTCTAACTGTTTTTCAAGAAAACACACGAACGAACGAATCGAAGAAAAAAAGATGCAACAAAACCAATGCTTGCTTATAATTTTAAAATTTTTAACTTTTGATTGACGTTTTCATTTCATCTTTATATGCATTGAAAAATTTATCGATAAAATTAACTAGTAAGAAATGATCTTCGACTGGGCCGAAGTTAAAATACCCCCACGGCCGAACCAAAGTATATTCAAAGTCTTAAGCAATCAATAAAATGTTTATCTGTAAAAACGTTTTCGTTATATTTTTAACAAAAAATATTCGCTTTTGTTTTTTGATAAAGTCACTTTGTATGGGAGGTGGGCGTGGTTTTCACTCAATTTGGTTGAATTCCATACACATAGTACACGTTATATATCAAAGTCTATATGCAAAATTTCAAGTCCATACATTAATTTTTGTGGATTTTAGAGAAATTTTACCTTTTTGATAAAGTCACTTTGTATGGGAGGTAGGCGTGGTTTTCATCCGATTTGGCTGAATTTCATACTTAGAGTGTATTTTGTACATCAAAACTCATATGCAAAATTGCAAGTCCATATATTAATTTTTGTTGAATTCTAAGAGATTTTACCGTTTTGATAAAGTGACTTTGTATGGGAGGTAGGCGTGGTTTTCGTCCGATTTGGCTCATTTACGAACTTGACCTTCATTTTTTAGATAAAAGCTTAAATATTGAATTTCGTGATGATAGCTTTAAAATTACGGCTGTAATCGTGATCACAGACAGACGGACAGACGGACAGACGGACAGACAGACGGACATGGCTTAATCAACTCGGGTGGTGATGCTGATCAAGAATATATATACTTTTCTATACCTACCACGCCTCCTTATGGGCGTTACAAACGGAGTGACAAAATTAATATACCCCCATTTACGTTTTTTTAACGTGGGGGTATAAAAATAATGAAAAGCTAAGCGAAGTATGTTCGGGTAACAAAGGCAATAAAGAAATACAACAAATGTCATATGCGCAAGTAGCTAAACAAAGTGAGAACGGAATAGTTATAAAACCTAAAGACAAAGCTAAGAAAAACAAACAAACAAAAGATGCGCTAAAAACTATAATAGAACCAACGGAGAATCTTGTCAGTGCAGTGAAAGATATTAGTAGCGGCGGGTTAATTGTGGAATGCAAGAACAAGGAAGCATGTGAGCAGGTGCAGAAAAAAGTCACGGAACAAATTGGAAACGACTACGAACTGGAGAAAACAAGAGACAAGAGAGAGTTAAAGAAACTATTTAAAGTTATTGGCTTATCAGATAGGCTAAGCAGTGAGCGTTTAATTGAATGTATATGTAAACAAAATGATATATGTGAAGGCAAAGTATTCAAAGTTGTAAAGATATACGAAAATTTTAGCAAAAGAGAAGAATCTTTTAATGCTATTGTTGAAACTGATATGGAAACATTTGAAAAAATTTTAAAACGCAATAGAATCAATGTAGAATGGGATTCATGCATTGTTGTTGAATATGTACGAGTACTTAGATGTTTTAAATGTTTAGGATATAACCACAAAGCGGTTGAATGTATTAATAGAAAAGCGTGTAGTAAATGTGCAGGGAATCACGATATAAAAGAATGTAGATCAAATGTTTTTAAATGTGTAAATTGTTGTAAATTGGTTCAAAAGAAATTATTAGATGTCGATGTAAACCACCTTGCATTTAGTAGAGAATGTCCTGCATACAAAAAATATCTCGATAATAAAACTAAAGCTCGTTATTAGCAATCAATAAAGTCAGACTTAAAATGTTTGTATCTTAATATTAATAGTATTTTGTCTAATAAAAACGAACTTGAAAAACTTATTGAAATCATAAATCCAGCTATAATCTTATGTGCTGAAACATGTACCACGGTTGAAATAACAGATCCAGAGCTAATTATTCAGACCTTTACACTAGTACGTTGTGACTCTCACAGCAGACACACTGGTGGTGTCTTAATTTATGTGCATAATTCGATTGAATTTAGCATTAAATATAATCAATCAATAGATCAAAATCTTTGGTGTATTTTTGTCAAGTTGAAGCATATTAACCCTAATTGGCAAATTGGAGTTGTCTATCACTCCCCAAGCACAAGTGATGCAAATTTTATTAATTATTTATGTAATGTATTAGGAAAGACTTGTGAATCGTCTGAAAATACTGTCCTTATAGGTGATTTTAATATTAATTTAAATAATCCATCTACTTATAGCACACAATTAATTGAATTGTTTCGATCACACTCTATGGAACAAAAAGTTAATTTTAATACTCGTGTTACGGATATATCCGCAATTAAAATTGATTTACTTTTTTCGAATAGCAATGATATCATATGTGAAAAATTAGAGGAGTTTCAAATATCTGATCATGAAACGATTCAATTTATAATTAAACTTAATAGGAAGTTTGAAATGAGAAGTAGATTAAAAATAATATCTTGGGAGTTTTATGATGTCGACATGCTTTTCGATCAACTGCGTCTATGCGACTTTAGCAATTTTGATTTAATTGACCTGGAGAACAAAGTGTTGTTGATTAACCAAAGTGTTTTAAATATTATGCGAAGGTTGACATTTGAAAAAGAAATTAAATTAAAAATAATGAACAAATGGTACGATAGTGAATTAACTATGTTGAATAAAGAAAAATTTGAACGATTTAAAGTCGCACAAATATCAGGAAATTGGGAAGAGTACCGAAATGTTAAAAAATCATACAAAAAATTAAAAAAGCTAAATACATGCAATATAAAATAGACAGCAATAGTCACGACAGTAGATTAATGTGGAAGTATTTGAAACAATCTATATGTATGGTAAAAGAATGTTCCGCTATTAAAACGGTTGTGATAAACGGTCACGTGTTCGAAAACGAAGTAGATATCGCTAACAATTTAAATAAATATTTTGTGGATAGTATAACAGAAATAAGCAACAACATAGAGTTTGTCAGCAGGCAATTTATTTCAGTAAATCCATCAAATACGGTTTTTAAGTTTAGCAGAATTAGATCGAATGATATCGAAGTTTTAGTTAGGAAGTTCAAATCTAAGATAGGCGGAAAAAAATTACTATCGGAAGGGGTTATAAAAGATATTATGCCGTATTTGGGGTACTTTTATGCACAAATCATAAACGAAAGCTTAAGTAATGGCATAGTTCCCAATATATGGAAAATTTCAACTATCGTGCCAATCGAGAAGGTAAAAAACACTTTAAAAGCAGAAGAGTTTCGACCAATAAATACGTTACCCTGCGATGAAAAAATTTTAGAAACTGTAGTAAAAATTCAGCTAGTACAATATTTAGATACGAATAAGATTCTTATACCTGAACAGTCAGGATTTAGACAAAAACATTCTTGCGAAACTGCACTTAACATGGTTTTAGCTGAATGGAAAGAAGATTTGAACAATAAAAATTCGATAATAGCAGTGTTCATCGATCTGAAAAGAGCATTTGAAACGATTGATCGACAAATTTTATTAGATAAATTAACAGCCATCGGTATTCGGGACGTCGAGTTAGCCTGGTTTGACAGTTTTTTAACGAATCGTTTGCAATGTACAATTATTGGACAGGAAAGATCTGAAATATCTGACGTTAACATAGGTTTGCCACAAGGAACAGTTCTGGCTCCTATTTTATTTAATATTTATATAAACGATATTAAATCAATCTTAAAGTTTAGTTCGATTAAGCTGTTTGCTGATGATGCATTAATTTCTATAAGTGGTAATAATGAAAATGATTTAAGGGAAAAACTTCAATCTGATTTAGATGCTCTTTATTTATGGCTCTGTGCAAATAGACTCAAAATTAATATTGATAAAACCAAATATATGATTATCTCAAGAAAGAAAATTTTACATTTTGGAAGCTTGGTAATTAATAATAAAACCATTGAAAGTGTCAACAAAATAAAGTATTTAGGGATACAAATTGATGATAATTTGAAATTTGATGACCACATTGATTACACAATCAACAAAATTGCAAAAAAGTTATGGTTTATAAAAAGAACATGTAAAAATTTAAGTAAAACTTACAAGGCAACAGTGTATAGATCTATAGTTGAACCTCACTTTATATACTGTCCGACAATATTTTATATTATGAAAGACTCTCAAATTGCTAAGCTTCAGAAAATGCAAAATAAAGCAATGCGATTTATATTAAACAAGCCTTACGACACCTCAATAAATGAAATGCTGCAAAGTTTAAATTGGCTAAGCATTAAACAACAAACTTTTTTTCAAGCAATGACGTTTATTTACAAGATTACCAATAGTTTTTTGCCGGATTATTTAAAAACTAATATTAAATTCAACTACGAGGTACACGGCATAAATACTAGAAACAGAAATCATTTTAAATTACCTTTATATAGAACAGAGTCTGAAAAAAATAGTCTTTTTTACAAAGGGTTGAAATGCTACAATGAATTACCTGAAAACATAAAAACCTGTGATATCAATGTGTTTAAAACTAAACTGTATGAGTACACCAAATCCTTAGAAATAAGATAAATGTTTGTTCTGTGATACATGTTTCAAGATATTAAATGTTACAAATAAGATAGATGTTGTTTTTTCTGTGATACATATTTAAATATTTTAACTTATTTTTAATTTTTTAACATAATAATATAGTTATAAGTTTGAAATTTGTTATTGTTTTTTTTTTATTCTTGTTTTTTAATGGAATTTCCTTATCATGTTATGAATTAGGCTCATGAAAGCCGTAATAATAATAATAAATAAAATAAATAAATAAATAAATAAATAAATAAATAAAGATCCTGTAGTAAGATTTGCGTTACTTTTAAATGGGCGGAAGAGGCGTGGTCAAAACTTAGTATGCCATAACCTAAGTTAGGATTCAAGTAATATGTTAGCCGAATTTGAGTTAAATCCGTTCAGCCATTAAGATTTGTATAGTAGTCAAACAAACAGAAAATGATTTTTATTAATATAGAAGATTACAAGTGCAAAAAAGAATTTAAAGCGACGTGAAAAAAGAAAAAAGTATAAATAAAATATTATAAAACAAAAATGGTGAAATTTGAAATTTTTTGGTGATTGAGTTGTTTTTTTGTTCAAAATAATACTTCATTTTAAGAAATACAAAAAAAAAAACTTTGATTTCGAGAAGGTAAGGTCGTTTTCCTGTGAAACATCACTTATGATAATTATTTTCTTAAATATAGGTCTTGGAAAAAATTTCAGAAGCTAACCCGGTGTGCCTTATGTGTCATAATAATCTATATTATATAATGGCAAACCTTTAACTACAAAAATAAAAGTTTGAACTTGAACAATTAACAACTAAAAAATGACAGGGCTGCACTTTCCGAAATGGATAACCCTTTACATTTGTTGAGAATTAAAAACTTGGTGGTTCAATGTTATCAATTCTCCTTTCCAAAATATTCTCTTTGGCACATCAATATATGATATAATTTATCGTTTTACTAAATAACTATTAAACTAAAGTTATTAATTTTTTCATTTTGCTCAAGCTCTTAGAATAGTTTGACTCTTGATCGGCCATGTGATAGATTGTATTTTGCAATTAGCTATACAGATGCTCGTATAACTTAAAGCTACAGTTGTGTAAATACAGAAACAATAGATGCAAATTATTAAAATAGAACAATAGAAGCGATACTTCTACACACAATTTGTTCTATAACTAATATCAATATTGATCGTTTTCTTGAACTATATTTCGCAAGCGATGTTTTTTGTTTTGCAACATTTTTTATATAAAAATGTGTTATCCAACTAAAAGTCTAATACGGCAAGTGAATTCGTTCAAAAGTGATCTGACGGTAAAAATGTCAGCAACCGCAATATTTTTATTGCTACTGCCACTAACAATAAGAGCAACATCAGTTGATATCATCACACAAACCACCCAGTTCGAAGACTACAATAGCGCAGTGGACAATGCTGTTGCAGTGACAGATAAGCTGCGTATCCTGCATGCGGTGTGGCAGCAGTTGCTGAATGCTGACAATCAGCTTATTTTGGAACGAGCTGAAAAGTTTTTGGAAGGTTTGCACACGAGATTTGTTACTCATAAATACGATGACATCACCAGAGATCAACAGAAAGAAAGCGCTGAGCTCTATGTGTTGGTGCGCGAGCTGGTCATTGAAGAGAATACGCGTCGCTTGGCGCTTGCCTTGAATGGTGACATTATGGATCAGCAATTCGGCCAAGAACTATCACAACGCTTTACTTATGCTCCTGAGATGAGATACAAAATATTCTCGAATGCTATTGATCGTACTTATGGCCTGGTGGACCCCGCCAAACTAAGTGTGAACTTCTATTTGATGTATATCTTTGCCGATATTTATAAAGAAGACACGGCGACATGTTTCGAAACAGTGTTTAATGCGGAACTTTATATCTTTTGGAAATTCCTGCATCAAGGAGATATTAATGATGATTTCTTAATGCTTGCAAGCTACTTTTTCCAAGAAGCTGCAGCACGGAACTTGGCGACTATCGATCGGCGTCGTCTGAATAAGGCAGTGGCAGAACTACCTTCGTCGCTGCGTTATCTACACACTTCTTCAAACATTTGTCTGCTGAATGCTGCATACAATGAGTATCTCTTTGAGCCGTTGGATATTTTAATGGATGATCATCGCAGCTTCGTTTTCACGTGGCATAATGAGAGTTTTATTGGCGTAGATGGTCTGTGGAATATTGACTTAACTCCAGATTATAATTTTTTTAATAAAGATATAAGCATTACTGGCCAGCTACGGAATAGGCAGAAGCAGCAGTATCTCTATCGCGATGATGGGTTTGAGTACAATATTTTTGCTGCAACAGAATCCGTGGAAACTTCAAGTGATCAGCCGGATAAGGATTGGCGTTTAGAATTGATTGAGAATAAAATCATCTTGTCACAGAAGGATGGAGCTCGTCTTTGCGCCAGGGCAATATTTTATAATGAAGGCCGTCGATATGTGAAGGCTCTGAGTGTGAATAATACCGGTGACCATTGCGCATGGATAATCGATGATTGTCCAACTGTTACTTTTGGCAAGATTTTTATGTAAAATATTTAATTTTTTAGGATCTTACGAGTATTTAACATTTAATAAATTTGATGTATTAGTCAAAAGGATAAGGATTAGGAAAAGGTATAACTTCTCATATATTTAGATTATTTTAAAAATACACCCTTAACCCTCTAACCTGGAAGGTTGAAAAAGGGGGGGGAAAAGCGAGCAAAATATGTGTTTCTAATAAATTTTTATATCAGGAACACGAATCTAATGGATGTTTCTCATTTCAAGAGCCAGTATAGCTGAAGGCGAAAAAAACCCGAAATTTCGTTTTTAAAATGGCAGATCATTCCCAAAAAAATAGATATCTTCCTTTAAAACAAAATAAAAGGAAAAAAAACAATAAAAGTCCAATAAAAGCAACTGTACTTTCAGTGAACAGGATAAGGATAAGGATAAGGATAAGGATAAGGATAAGGATAAGGATAAGGATAAGGATAAGGATAAGGATAAGGATAAGGATAAGGATAAGGATAAGGATAAGGATAAGGATAAGGATAAGGATAAGGATAAGGATAAGGATAAGGATAAGGATAAGATTAAGAATAAGGATTAGGATAAGGATAAGGATAAGGATAAGGATAAGGATAAGGATAAGGATAAGGATAAGGATAAGGATAAGGATAAGGATAAGGATAAGGATAAGGATAAGGATAAGGATAAGGATAAGGATAAGGATAAGGATAAGGATAAGGATAAGGATAAGGATAAGGATAAGGATAAGGATAAGGATAAGGATAAGGATAAGGATAAGGATAAGGATAAGGATAAGGATAAGGATAAGGATAAGGATAAGGATAAGGATAAGGATAAGGATAAGGATAAGGATAAGGATAAGGATAAGGATAAGGATAAGGATAAGGATAAGGATAAGGATAAGGATAAGGATAAGGATAAGGATAAGGATAAGGATAAGGATAAGGATAAGGATAAGGATAAGGATAAGGATAAGGATACGGATAAGGATAAGGATAAGGATAAGGATAAGGATAAGGATAAGGATAAGGATAAGGATAAGGATAAGGATAAGGATAAGGATAAGGATAAGGATAAGGATAAGGATAAGGATAAGGATAAGGATAAGGATAAGGATAAGGATAAGGATAAGGATAAGGATACGGATACGGATAAGGATAAGGATAAGGATAAGGATAAGTATAAGGATAAGGATAAGGATAAGGATTTGGATAAGGATAATGATAAGGATAAGGATAAGGATAAGGATAAGGATAAGGATAAGGATAAGGATAAGGATAAGGATAAGGATAAGGATAAGGATAAGGATAAGGATAAGGATAAGGATAAGGATAAGGATAAGGATAAGGATAAGGATAAGGATAAGGATAAGGTTAACTGCTCGTGGTACCAGTTTTGAAATCTTTAGTCGGACTTCGTTGCAAAATACTACCAGTCGAAACTTATCACAGCTTCGGATTGGTGGCCAGTAAAAAAATTTCACAAAAAACATCTCCGAACAAGACTCATCAAGTTGGATTAAATTTGGATAGATGAATACTTAAAAGAATCATTCACCTATTTCGGCGTCTAGTACTTAAACACCTGACACACGAATTCGTTTCACAAAAATAAATGCTCGTGAGACGCAAAAGCAAGGAAACATTTTGTAGAGGTTGTGATATTATTTTGCAAAAAAAAAAACTCTGGGTAATTTTCTAAGTCAAGTAATGGGAGAATTATTGAGTAGTTATCATAGTAATTTTTGGATGAACTCAAAAGGACGATAAGATTAGAAGTTCGTTGGGGACCAGCACTATCAACCAGATACCGCAGTTTACGAAGAATAAAAGAGAAGGTAAGCATAAATTATGTTACAGGAAGAACAAGCAATATATTGAAAATGTACATTATAAAACAAAACTAATTTAAAGACCTGCATTCATTCCCCCCTTTAAATCCCCAAACACAAAATATTGCAAAACGAAGATATAGTTTATTTAAGGCTTAACTTTGGATGAGCAGCAGATAACCAACAGTTTCAGATAAATTGAAAAACTACACTCTTACAAAGAGAACCCCCTCCCACCTACCAACAAAAACAACCCCAAATTGACTTCCTCAGCTTACAACAAGCCCGTTGCAATTTCCTTCATATTAAAGTAACCATGAAATTAAAGAACTTAATTCCTGCATCATCATCATCATCTTCCTGCGCTAAGTTCAAAATCGACTCCTGCGCTGCGGTAGTCGGTGAAAGCAAATCTCAAGGAATGCAACTCGGCAGCAGTTAAATTGAAGCGAATATTTGGAGAAAAACATAAAAAGAATATAAAAACAAAAAACTCAAAAAAGAACGCGAAACAAATTAGCAAGAGCACGACTCGGTTACTTGTTGGTGGCATTGGAGGTCGTATACCGTCAGTAGCTTGCGAAAAGGTGCAGAATAAAAGACTTTCTTTGCTTTCTTGCCTTCAACTTGCATTCGACGCCCTAATGTTATCTTCAAGTTATTTATTACTTGTTTTTTTTTTTTTTCAACAATACCCCAAGGTGTAATTGAATCAAATGAGCTTAACTACTAAGATTACTTGGGAGCAGTATGTTTGGCCGAAATCGGCAAGAGTCAGCCAATGTTCTGGTAATCGTTGAACTGGTGGATGCCGCTGATCGGGGAAGCTAGTGTGCCAACAAAGTTAAGCCAAAATATAGAATACGAACATTTTATTGTCTGGTTCAAGTTTGGAGTTATCAAGGTAATTGACTTTTTCAACGTATAGGATGGTGTAATAGGCGAGCTAGCTGCTCTCATTTTGTTAAAGAATCTTTTATATTCTGTAATGAAAATAATAGCTTTTATTTGGTTTGTATTCCCCAATGAACATCTTGTTAACTTTGAGAAAGAGGCACTTATAGGTAAGCCAACTGCTACAGCCTTTTGACTGATGCTCTCATTTAAAATTTCACTGAATTTTACTTTTAAGTTTTAATGACACAACTGCTTGGAATAGATAGGGATAGTGGATATGATGGTGAATTGCAAGTTGCTGAAATATGACTAACATTAATTATCCGAAAATTTTACTCGGAAGTTTAAAAGGATGTGAGATCATGGAAATCGACTTTCAAATAGCCTCTAGAAGAAGATTTTTTAGAAGGAAATATCTATACAAATATTCGTTCCGTTTTAGAAAAAGAAATGGGGTAAGTAGAATATGTTTCCATTGTTTTCTTTAACCAAATATTTACTTATATTAACCTTAAACTTTACTTTTATGTATATGCATTTGTGAGCTTTTAAGCTTTGCACTTCAAAAAAAGTGTGTCTTGTGCAGAATAAAAATTATCTTTCTTTACCTTTCATTAAGCATTTCATATTCTTCATAAAGTGTGATATAATATATTTTTAGATTATATTTTTTTTCGCTGCTAGTATGCGATGACATATTAAGCATTTTTAATAATAAAATATTTTAATTCCCATTCAATAAAAAACAGGTTTCAAAAAAATGTATTTAAAAGTTAATTTATGTGTTCAAAAGTTTTGAATGAGGTTACAGCTATACTCATAAACGAAAATAATGACGTATCCAAAAATTTTTTCAGTGTATCAAATAAAAAATCAAGCGCAGAAAAACGACAACTTTAATGCTCGAAGTATGACAAGCAACTGAAACCTTTAATAGCTTACACGAACGTGTACTTGTATACGTGTGGTGGCAGAGAATGCCGCGAGCGGCAGAATGCCCGACATTGATATAGAACAGTGGTGTTCACACACTACTACTATAAATTTCAACTTTTGTACTTTTGTTAATAACTCTCTCGCTCTATGCACTGACAAAAATTGTTGTACAGGTATTAAGCAAGAATTGTGTTAAAATTATCATTGTCATCATCATTATCTTTATCAGTATCATTACCATAATTACTTTCATTATCATTTTCACTCTCATTATCATTTTTATTATTATTACCCTGCAAATAACTCATTTCATATGCCTCAAACATTTCGTGCAGTGCAAAACACACGACCAAGAGGCGTGAAACTTCTTGCTTGACATTTCAGCGCCAACTGATTGAGCGAACTTCGTGCATTCGATAGTGTACGTGTTTTGATTCTCGAAAAAAGCTTTCGAGTCTCACCACGCGTGGTACTACGCGAACATCACTGATATAGAACAGTGGTGTTCACACGCATACTACTTCAATTTTCAACTTTTGTACTTGTGTTAGTAGCTCTCTCGCTCTATGCACTGACAAAAATTGTTGTACAGGTATTAAGCAAGAATTGTGTTAAAATTATCATTTGCATCATCATTATCTTTATCAGTATCATTACCATAATTACTTTCACTATCATTTTCACTCTCATTATCATTTTTATTATTATTACCCTGCAAATAACTCATTTCATATGCCTCAAACATTTCGTGCAGTGCAAAACACACGACCAAGAGGCGTGAAACTTCTTGCTTGACATTTCAGCGCCAACTGATTGAGCGAACTTCGTGCATTCGATAGTGTACGTGTTTTGATTCTCGAAAAAAGCTTTCGAGTCTCACCACGCGTGGTACTACGTGAACATCACTGATATAGAACAACTTTTGTGCTTGTGTTAGTAGCTCTCTCACTCTCTGCACTGACAAAAAATGTTTGTGCAGGTATTAACCCTAGAATACTAAACATATTTTTTAGTCCTCTAATGCTAAACTTCGCCTGGGAGGCGATTTTTATATAAAATCCATATTTTACTTTAAAAAAAATAAAAATATATTAAAACAAAGACAAAAACATGTTTATTACATATTAAGTAAAAAAAATTAACAAAAACAATTCATTTTTTAAAATACATTACATATACTAAAGGCTTTTTTGCAGGCCACATATTTGGATCTGAGGTAAACTTGCTTCGCCTCACAGGCTATGTTTAGTATTCTAGGGTTAAACAAGAATTGTGTTATAATTATCATTGTCATAATCATTATCTTTATCAGTATCATTATCGTTATCGCTATCATTATAATTGTCCCTATCATCATCATTGTTATTGTTACAATTCCGCAAATAACGCATTTTAATATGCTTCAAACATTTAATATGCTGCAAATACACGACCAAGCGGCGCGAACAACCCAGCTTGAAGTTTCAGCGCCAACTGATTGAGAGAACTTCGTGCATTCGATCTTGTACGTGTTTCGATTCTCGAAAAAAGCTTTCGAGTCTCAACACGCGTGTTACTACATGAACATGGTATAATAATACAAGGTAGCATTGACAACTGCTTACTTTCTCTTCTACAAAAAAACATCTCCTGTCAAAAACAGATCTTTGTGTAAATGCATCTTCAGCTGCTGTGGTTGTTGTTTTTTTTTTCACTTCAACGTTTTCAACATTAGGTCTGTTTCCGTACAAAGTTCAAGAAAAGTTCAAGTAAAGTTCAATATGTGAGAGTAATTAAATTATCTGTCAAAATGAGAGAATTTGCAAAAAAGTACGGAAACGACTTCTAGCGAGTTTCAAGCACAAAAACAGCTGATTGCCTATAAACGTAAGCAGCGCCAAATTTATTTACACCAATTTGACATTTTCTTGTTCTTCTTGATGCTTGTTCTTATCGTGCTCGAAGAAATTGTTCAAGCAAAGTTCAAGCTAGTTTCGAGGCTCGAGAGAGTGGCATTTTGCTTGTTCTTCTTCTCTCCCGAGCTCGAAAAATGTGTAAAGAAACGCCTTCAAGCAACTTCAATAACTTGAAGTGCGTACGGAAACAGACCTATTGTTTGTGTTTTCAATGGCGGATTGTGAGTTTTTTTGAGTATATTTTTTGACACGTCTTAAACGCCATCGATGAAACCGATGATTTTTTTACCTGTGAACTGGTGCTTCAGCGGAAGATAACGAAGGGATTTTTGCATCGAATTGTGACGGGAACGATAGAAAGGGGATACGAGAAATTCAAGTGCAAAAGCCATGGATTAAACTTAGAAAACCATCAGAGGCGAAACTAATATCCATTGATCCAAGCTCATGGTCCGTATTTGGTGGGATAAGATGGGTGTGATTTACTGTAAGCATTCAAAGTGACTGAAATTATCAATGGATGGTTCGTTACCGACTATAATTGGTGCGCTTCAAGGAGAAAAACCACAATGCTTCTAAATACATGGCAAAGCGAGCTTGCAGCACTATAATGCTCGTTAGGAGCATGTCGCAACCGAAACAATCCAATGGGAACTCCTTCCCCACTCGTCATGTTCATCATAATTTAGGAGATGCTGTCTTTAGTCAGTTCTACTCTGAATCACTAAGCATTAACTTTGTCTATAGGCTCTCCGACCACTGCCGTGTCTTCCAATCGGAAGTTACAGCGATACACGAAGCCCTTACTTGGCTTCAGATAAATGATATATCAACTAGAGATATTTGCATTCCATGTGATAACCAAGCCGCTTTGAAAGTTCTGAAATCTGTTGTAACAGCATCTAAAACAGTTCTAAGCTACCGCAGATCTCTAAATGAGATGGCAGAACAGCTCACTATATTTCTAAGTTGGATCCCCGGACATAGAGGCTTCCCAGGAAACTGCAAAACAGATGATTCCGGTCGAAACTGTACCACCAAACCCTTATCGCCAGATAAGGAACAAATTGGAATACCTCTCGCCACATGTGAATTACTCACAAATGAACTATCCATTGAAAGTACCAACATTAGGTGGTCTGCGGGTAGCACATGCTATACGGCGCGTCAAGTTTAGTCAACTCTGAACTTAAAACGCTTAAAGGAACTAATTTCCCTTAGAAAGGACCCAAAAAATATTGTAATAGGCGTTCTAACAGAACACTGCCTAATTGGAAACCATAGGCTTAAACCCGATTTTAACCCGAAGGCTTAAAATCCTCTATAACGACTTTTGCAGAAGTTACAGAGACGAGGAGGAGGTAGAAACCGCAACATATCTTCTCTGCACATGCCCAGGGCTGGCCAGAAAGCACCATCTATTCTTGGGTAACTGGTTCCACAGTGACCTAGACGAGATCCCAAATCTTCGGTCTACCGAATACTCGGCTTTATAAATAGCTACAACTGGTTCAGATAGAATGGAAAATAATCAACCCTTGGTACCACAACTCGGCTTAAGTGTGTCTCATAAGAGACAGCCGCGTCAACCTAACCTAGGAGATGCCTGGAAGGCTTAATTCTACTTGCCCCTTAGCAAAGAGTCAAAGGTTCAAGCAATTGATGCCAAACAGATAGATATTCCAGACGTTAATAAAAAGAGGCGTTAGTAAAGTCTATCTGACCATATCCTGACCTTCACATCCATGACTCCAGATGCGACCAACGCTCTATTATAGTAATTTCAATAACGGATATACACCATACTTACGCATATTATTCGTATATAAATTTCCGCCACATTTATTGGCGGAAATGGAGACCGATCTAGAAGCTCTGATAATTTATGGACAATTTCACCAGGTTGTAGACAAGCGTAACTTCACACCGACCACCATAGGTCATGCTCGCGACGTTGATCTACCACAAACAGCAGGATAATCACCGTAGATCCAGACCTACGGGCAACCGGGCAAAAGGGTTTTTCTTTGATACAACACTTAAACACCACTGACACCTAACATTGTCACACACACGTTGTCACTATTGACACCAAAATCATCCTGAGCCACAAACAGCAGACTGCGTCTCTCGGAATACTCCGTAATTACTATAACATAAAGCTATTTCATATCATCTCATCCTCTCAGTACTCCGAAAATACTATATTTACAAGCTACTTCGTCTCATTGCACCATCTCTTCAAACTAGGCCGCCAGATATCGTTCGCAGGCCCACCTTTTAAATAAGCTCAATTTTGTCCAAATCGGTGAATAACATCATATTGAAATTTGGGTTTGAAATCTCAACATTTTTTTTTGACACTATCCAAACAACTTTTCCGAACATGCCACCAAATCGGAATTAAAAGAATCTTACACTTAAAAAAAATATCGAGAACAATCTAAACTGATATAATTATTAGTTTAGTTTTGAGCCAAATATTGAAAAGACTCTATCAACACTATCAACTACTTCAACAACTACGTCTCAAGTTAATGTAAAGAATAACACTCAAGCAAAAGACAGTTGCCAACATAATTGCAATAATTACAACAACATTAGCAATTACAAATTGTTAAAGTTTCACAAAAGTCAAACAGCCACAATGACAACAACAACAACAACAGCAACAACAATAAAACAATATAAACACCGGCTGATTTTGAGATATTGTTACATTGTAGAGTAGTTAACTGGGCGACAAGACAACTTAACAAGCTGGCAGGAACAGCAAAAACCACAATAGCAAAAACAACAACTACAACTACAACAACAATAACTCAACTAAAGTTTAATAATAAATCTATAAATAAATGCAAAAAGAAGTATTAAATAAACTATGTCAAGTAGCAACCCACTCAACTTTACAACAGCAACAACAGCAACAATAAAAGTGCTGCCAACCTATAAACACTTCGATCAACCCACTGTAATAATAAACTGACTGAAAACCAACTGACAATCAGCAACAACAACAACAACAACACCATCAATACAACACCAGAAACAGCAACTAAAGAAACTTAATATTATGTTGCCAGTGTTGTCATAACATTGCTTTATTACAGCTGTCGTTGATGTTTTGTTGGTTGTCATTACTTTGAGTCTACCTACTTGATAAATGGTAATTAATTAAATATGTGATAAAAAAATAATCTCAGCCAACTAATTAAAAGTTTATTTATTTATCGATTGATACACATAAATACATCAGATAAGTAATGCTTTGAGTTGATTTTCGATAAGATATGGAATATGTCTACACTGAACAAAAAACATTAGCTATTTTGCATAGGCCAGCTTAATTCGAAAATGTTATAACCTTAAAAACTTGTATTATTCTACAAAAAAACATATTTTATATATACTTGGCTAGGGAAAATATAGATTATAACTTTGGCTATTACAATTCTATAAAATACAGCTCTCAATATCTATGCAAGCAATCATACAATATCTTCTTAACAAAAGTAACATTAAACCGCAAATCTGATGCATGCTTTTCTCTGATGCACAAATCTTTTGTAACTTTGTAAACATTAAACGCAAGATTGATTCCCGGAATTTATTCAGGAAATTAAAAATACAAGATTATACATCAAAATCGATATTGTTCCCTTCAAAGTACTCCCCATCGACTGCAATGCACTTATGCCAGCGCTTGATCCAATCCTCGAAAAATTTTTTATATTCGGTTTGCGGTATGGCCATCAGAGATATCTTCGATTTTTCCATGATCTTATTTTGGGTGCTGAAACGCGTTCCGGAAAGCGTTTTCTAAAGTTGACCGAATAGGAAAAAGTCGCAGGGAGCCAAATCAGATGACTTCGGTGGTTGTTGAATGGTATTCGTTTCGTTTTTAGACAAATTTTCACGGATAACGATGATATTGTGCGACGGTGCGTTATCGTGGTGCAAGATCCTCGAGTTGTTTGCCCACAAATCCGGTCTTTTTAGGCGAATTGCTTCACGCAAATGTCTCATAACGTCCGAATAATACTCCTTGCAGACTGTTTGGACTTGTGGAAGGAATTCATGTTACACAACACCCTCATAATCAATGAAAACTGTGAGCATAACCTTCTTTTTCGACTGAAAACGACGTGGTTTTTTCGGTCGCGGCTCATTCGGTGCACGCCATTCACTCGCTTGATGTCTGGATTGCGTGTGATACTCATAAATCCACGTCTCGTCTCTAGTAATGATCTGTTTGATGAGTATTGGGTTGGATTCGGCCTTGGAAATCAAGACTTTTGCGAAGTCAACACGGTCCCTTTTTTGCATGAAATTCAGCTTTGCAGCGACACGTCTGAGACCCAAATCATTAACCAAAATGTCTACAACGGATCCAAAAGCAATGTCCAACTCCTCTGCCATCTCTCTTATGGTCATTTTGCGGTCTACGATCATCCATTCTTTGATTTTTTTGATGTTTTCGTCGATTTTCGACTGCGTTCATCATCATTCACGGACTCACGGTCACTTCTGAAACGTTCGTGCCACTGATAAACGACTGTTTTCTTCAGAGTATCGTTGCCGAAACACTTTTCTAACATTTGCG
Source organism: Pherbina coryleti (assembly GCA_943735915.1). Taxonomy (NCBI): domain Eukaryota; kingdom Metazoa; phylum Arthropoda; class Insecta; order Diptera; family Sciomyzidae; genus Pherbina; species Pherbina coryleti. The sequence goes on along the minus strand of OX030950.1, from coordinate 146,772,293 downwards.
ATGTCGTCGCACCATTAAACTCATTTTTAACACAAAATTAAACACAAACTTTTTGTGGCGAATTCAATTCCATTTAAAGTTGTACAAAATCGAAAACACGCACAATCGCAAATGTACTGGATACGGCGTCACTTTTACAAATGTCAAGCTATCAAGCTGAAAATTTCATGAATGTCAATGACAGATGTGGCCACCTATAAAGAGAACTCAAATCGCGTGACTGAGAGCACGAACGGTGGTGATTCCAGGAACTTTTTGATGAAGGTGATCTTCTTTTATGAAATATAAAACTTTTGAGTCTCTTATTAATATCATTGGTATTCCCAACCTGACGTATAGATGGTGGTTTTTGTTTAAAAGGATTGACTGAAATATAATGAAGAGATTGATTGGAATATAAAACTTTTGAGTCTCTAATTAATATCATAGGTACTCCCAACCTGACGTATAGCTGGTGGTTTTTGTTTGAAAAATATGGTTAACTAGTTAAGTTCACTAGAAGTTAAGTTCTTCCATATTTGTTTGGCACCCATCAATAGTGAATACTCGCAGTGATTTGAAAACATGGAAAAAATTGGTCATTGTTATGTCAATCAATATTGTTATGTCAATAAGAGAACTCTGCTTCTCAATTACCTACTCAGCCCAGAGTAACACCTGTTGGCAAGAGTTATCCTTCTTTTTATCTCAATACTGACATTGTTGAAAGAGTTTATGCTGGATCCCAGGTAGACGAAGTACTTAACAACCTCGAAGGAGATGTTGTTGACGTGAACAGTGACGTGGTTTCCAAGACTTGTGACTGTTTATTTGTTGACACTAGGTATTTCGTCTTATCTGCGTTCACTACAAGACCCATTTGATTCGACTCTTTCGCTAATCTGGAGAATTCTACACTGACTTCGCGCGTCTTATGGCCAATGATATCGATATCATCGGCATACGTCAGCAGCATAATACTTCTGTAGAATATCGTGCCACTGCATCTCAAATCAGCAGCTCGGATGATCTTCTCCATCATTAGGTTGAAAAAGGAATAAGGCACGATAAGGAATCACCTTGCCTAAAACGTCGTTTGGTATCGACTGGAGGAGTGAGATCCTTCCCGATTTTAACTGTGCTGCTGGTGTTGCTCAGTGTCATTCTACAAAGACAGATGAGCTTTGCAGGAATATCAAATTCAGACATGGTGGATTATAGATGATTCTTTATTGGACTGTCGAAGGCGGCTTTATAATCGACAAAAAGATGGTGTGTATCGATTTGTTTTTCTAGGGTCTTCTCCAAGATTTGTCGTAGCGTAAATATCTGGTCTATGGTGGATTTTCCAGGTCTGAATCCACACTGATAAGATCCAATCAGCTAGTCTACGATGGCTTTCAGTCTTTCACATAATACGCTCGACAGGACCTTATATGCGATATTAAGTAGGCTTATCCCACAGATATTGACGTAAATGGTGGGATCGCCTTTCTTGTGGATTGGGCCAATCATTAATGCATTCTTCCGACCATATTCTGCATAAAAGCTCATGAATACATTCAAATAGAGCTTCGCCTCCATTCTTGAAGAGTACAGCAGGTAAGCCATGGGCTCCTGCGGCTTTGTTGTTTTTAAGCCGAGCTATAGCTTTCAAGACTTCACTATGGTCGGGTTGTGGAACTTCAACGCTGTCGTCCACAACTGGGGTTTTCGGGATATCATCTCTATTGGCGGAATTGTTGTCGTCGTCACCATTCAGAAGCCTAGAGAAGTTTTCCCTCCACATTATCAGTGTACTCTGGATATCTGTCACTAGATTCCCGTTTTTATTGTTGCAGGAAGAGGCCCCGGTCTTGAAACCATCGGCCAGGCGTCTTATTTTTTCGAAAAATTTTCGGACCTCATTCCTGACACCATGCACCTCAATTTTCTTGCACTCACGCATTTCTGCTTCCATATTCTTTCGCCTGAAAATGCGCCTCTCTTCCCTCCTCTTCTCTTTGTATCGCTCTTTAGCAGCACGCGTTACAACCGACTGCAGGGTGGCTTTGTAGGCGGCGTCTTTTTCTGCAGTGGCATCGCGACACTCCTGGTCGTGCCACTGATTTCCGTGAGGGCGATGATAGCCAATCACCTCTTCGGCAGCCGTACGCATAGAGTGGGAAATGTGACTCCACCGCGAGCATATATCGTCGATCGGAGGAGTGCTTTCTTGAAGCTGGAGTGAGAGTCGAATAGCGAAGTCTTCGGCTGTTCGTTTTGATTGCAGCTTTTCAACGTCTAGCTTTCTCTGCGCTGGATTGCGCCTATTCTTGGTTGCACACAGACGTATACGGACCTTGGCGGCGACAAGATAATGATCCGAGTCTATGTTGGCACCACGGATCGTGCGTGCCAATAAAACACTGGAAGAGTGCGTCCGTCAATCAAAACAAGATCAATTTGGTTGCGCGTCTTTTGATCAGGAGACAGCCAAGTGGCTTTATGAATATTGAGATGCTTGAGTCTAGTGCTACTAACGACCATGTTTCGCGCTGCGGCAAAGTCAATCAGCCTCATTCCGTTATCGGAGGTATTGTCGTGGAGGCTGAACTTCCGACTGTTGGACCAAAGATATTTTCTTTTACCACCTTGGCGTTAAAGTCACCAAGCACGATTTTATGTCGTGGCGGGGGCTGCGCTCATAGGCCTGTTCAAGGCGCTCGAAGAAGTTGACTTTGGTCTCATCGTCCTTATCTTCAACATAAGCGCACAAATCAAGCTTATGTTGAAGAATCTTGTCTTGACACGGATTATGGCAAGTCGCTCGTTCACAGGTGTGAATCGCAGGACATGATGCCATGATGCTTGCCAACCACGAATCCGCATCCAAATTCGTGCTTCTCCGCATGGCCGCTGTAGTAGACATCACAGGATGCTTGCCATAAGCAACCCTGTCTCTTCATCGAATTTCTTGGATTGCAGTGATATCAGCTTTGTATCTTTCTAAGATATCTATCAGCTGGATAGAGGCATCATCCCAATTAAGGGTTCGGAAGTTCTAAGTGCATATCCGTAAATCATTGTCAGTTTTTCGTTTGCGGTAGTCGTCATCAGATTTGGGGATCATTTTTATCTTTATTCTTTTTCGTTTCATTGAAATGGTTTTTTACGTGGTGGGCTTCAAACCCAACGCACAACCCTTTAAAGGCAGGTAGCCCGCCGCTCAGATTAGCCGTCAAACTAACGGGTGCCAGTTTGCCGTTTCTAGAGGACACCACGTAGAGGTTTGAGTCGACTTGAGACGAGTTCGACATGGATAATGCTGGCCTCACCAGGTTGAGGCAGTCAGACACGTTGCCATGTGAAGATCGCCCCCTTGACCCTCACGCGTTGCCTTGTGAGGATCGTCCTCCCATCGTCATACCGTGATAAAAAAACATAATTGGCCATTTCAGTGTTATTAAATGTTTTGTACACAAATGACCGAGAACTGGACCTACTAATTTATGTCGAATCCGAATGGCCAATGCGCATGTTCTTACTAAGCATTACATGGCATTATATACTCTTTAAGGCTTGCCATTGTCTTCACAGAGGTGAAGGCAGTTCTGAAAAAATGTTTTGTGCAGCTAGTGTTCGAACCCGGTTTTGAATTGGCATCGAGTTGTTCACGCACTTCTTGCACTCGGCCACGACCGCGACCATAAAAAAAAAATAAATAACTGGCCATTTCAGCCCTTGAAAGGACTTTGACCTAGCTTCTTATGATCAATTGTGTTGTGCGTGTTATTAAGTTTGTACACAATTGACCGAGAAATGGAACTACAGGCTTAACAGGCTTAACCTACAGGCCGACTCCGATCGGCGATGAACGGAATGTTCTTATTCTCAAGAAGCTTTACATGGCATTTTGATTACTCTCTGAGGTTTGCCATTGTCTGCAGAGAGGTGGCGGCCGTACAGAAAAATTATTTTAATTCAAATAATTTTCTGTCGCTGCTGGGGTTCGAACCTGGGTCTCCAGGTTCGTTGACATAGCGGCCACGCACTTTAACCAACTACGCCACGGACGCCACAACGACCGCGACCATACCCTGCTTAATTTTTTTATCGAAGCTTTATAGAAGTATTACCGAAGCTTTTGCTATGACTTTATCGAACCTCTTTTACGCATAGTGTGACAATATTCAAAGAAACCAAAGTTGCCATAAGCAAAAAATGACAGAGTGACAGAATGCGTCTTTTTTCGCTCAACCGTACCATGTGTCGTTGATTCGCATCTACACAAAAATCACGAAAAAATACCAAATATTGAAAATTTGGAGCAAACTTCCAGAAATTACCTACAAAAGCAAAATATAACTTCAAACATCTTTAATAAAATAATAAAAAGTTTTCCTTTTGACTTTTATACAAGTCATAACGAACGCCTATAGAAGTAACATGATTTTTATATACAACTAGTTCTTTTAAAGCTTGTCACAAGCTAAACAGTAGCTTGCGCTTTGTTGGCTACATTTCATAAATTCTTTAATCTTAGAGAAATTCATTCAAATTCATGTTACATATATGTTTGTCTTCTTTGCAAATTTAAAGCATTTTTAGCTTTTGAAATAAGAAACCTGACCCAACCATCCTTCACCGCCAACATCAGATGTCAGCATCATCTATTAAATGTTTTTTTTTCTATCTGTTTGCGAAAAAATTCTAATCTCGAGTACATTACAGTTTTATGTTCCAACATTAACATTCGAAATGATGGAACATAAAATTTTCAAGTTACTGCTTCTACCGCTAGATGGTCTAAACATCACGTGCTAATGACTTCAATGGAGCAGTAGCAGCAGCGGCAAAACAACACTCGACACAACACGCTACGACACCAACACAGCAATAAAAACGGCATCATTAAGACATTTGATGAAAATTTCATTTGGAAAAATATTCAGCCATGATAAATGTCAAAACATTCCATCAAAACGTGAAAGAATTATAGTGGGTGGTGTGCAGACAGACACATTGCAAAGCTAAGAAAAAGTTGTGCTTACACCAAGGTTTCAATTTACTATGATGTAAAAATATAATTTAAAAAAACAGCCAGTCGTTAACAACAGATCTTAGGATAAATTATATATAATGCGAAGAAAGGCACTAGAATTAAGGGAGAAAAAAACAGAAAAAAAAAATAGGAAACAGCGCTTAAGTGTTGGTCACATTTAAGCCGACATCATTTAAATCACTCGGTGTTAACGAAATAAATCATATTTCAGTTGATATTTATTGCATTAATTATGATGTTATGAAGGCAATTTATAAGACTCGATAGGCTCTCTAAAGATTATAAATAGATTAAAAAAAAACAAAATAAATCCATAAAATAATTTCTAAAAAGGATTATAAAGCAAAAACGCACCATTTGGTAAAAGGCATCATTTTTCAAAAAAAAAAACTTATTGAGTCAAAATTTATTATTTTAAATTTATTTTTTAATGAGACAAAGAATACTTTGGTAATTTATTAACAGTCCAATTTATTGTCAAACAGTCGAAAATAATAATTATTGTTAAAGTAGAAGTAATAAGTAGATCGAATTGTTACTCTTGTTTGTCTGTAGTACTGTATACTACTATATGAAATGGCCAATTCTATTGCACGAATAACATATATTGAAAGTATTCTGCTTACTATTTTTGTTGTATTTCATTTAAAAAATAATCTCATCAATCCATATGAATCAAAGTATTATTGTATTGAACATAAGAGTACATACCAGTTAAAGACTTCTTGCAGAACAGGAATTGGCTGTGTCATGGAAACACCCGTAGGTATTTGACATGACAACGTTTTTTTTAATCCTTGTGCTTATTTTTATCTGCATACTTCTTCTTGTCCCTTTTTCTCATCCTTATTATTATTGTTTTTCTTAAATTTTTCCATGTCCTTATCCTTGAAAAATTCTTGTTTAAATATAAGTATGTCCAAAGTATTAATTTCCTATTTTGTTTTTTTTTTTCATTCTTATTTTTATTTTAATTTTCTTTTCATTTTCTTTTTAATTTTCAATTTCACTTTCACTTTCACTTTCACTTCCACTTTTACTTTCACTTTCACTTTAATTTTCATTTTCACTTCAATTTTCATTTTAGTTTTCATTTCGATATAATTTTAATTTCGTTCTCATTCTCAATTTCTTTTCTATTTTCCTTTTTTTTTCACTATCATTTTCATTTCATTGTCATTTTAAATTTTATTTTCGTATTCATTTTTATTTTAAGTCTTATTCTGATTTTCATTTTGATGTTCATTTTCATTTTCAATGCCATTTTCATTTATGTTTTCATTTTCATTTTTACTCAGTTTTATCTTAATTTTGATTTTTATTTTATATTCACTCTCATTTTCATTTTCATTATTATTTTCATTTTCATTTGATTGTCATTTTCATATTACTTTTCTTAACATTTTCATTTTTGTTTCCATTTAATTTTCATTCTCTTTCTCATTTTTGTTTCTTTTTTTATTTTCAACCACCTCCTTGGTAAGAACATCTTAATAAATCCTTACTGTTTTATAGACAAATTTAAACCGCTTTTTCTTTCTTCTTGTTAACAAAATCAAATAATCTATTGATTTGGAGTTCTAATAGATTCTGCTGCTTCACCCATTTCCACTGGCATACTTCTACTAGAAACAAATATCCTCACGTTTACATGCAGAAGAGAAGCATCTTGACATAAACACTATCATTTTCATCATCATTTTCAATTTCATTTTCATTTTCGTTTTCGTTTTCATTTTTATATTCATATTTATTCTCATTTTCTTTTTTGTGTTCATTTTCATTTTCAATGTTATTTCCATTTTCGTTTTAATTTTTATTTTTATTCTCATTTCATTTTTCTTATTTTTTTCATTTGCATTTTTATTTTTCATTTCCATTTTAGCTTATATTTTCACTCATTTTTTTAACTCATTTTCATTTTTATTTCAATTTGCTTTTTCATTCTCAATTTTCATTTTCATTTTCGTTTTTATTTGAATTTTAATTTCAATTTCCATTTAAATTTGCACTTTATTTTCACTCTAATTTTCATTTTTATTATTGTTTTAATTTTCATTAAATTTTCTAATTCATTTCATTGTCATTTTAATCTTATTATTTTCAATTTCGTTTTAATTTTCTTTCTCATTTTCATTTCCTTTCACTATCATTTTCATTTTTAATTTCATTTTCTTTTTCATTTTTGTTCTCATTTTTATTTTGATGTTAAATTTCATTTTCAATGTCATTTTCATTTTTATTCTCATTTTATTTTAGTTTTCATTTTATTTTCACCCTCATTTTCATTATTTCATTTTCATTTACATTTTCATTTTCGCTTTAATTTCATTATCTTTTATTTATTTATTTATTTATTTATTTTATACATAATGTTCACAAATAAGACAAGTCTTTTTAAAGCGATAAGAATGACAGAAGTAATAACAACAAGTTATAATCAACAAATATTCAATCATCATTATCATTATCATGTTCATTTTATTTTCACTTTCTTTTATTATCATTTTCAATTTCAAATTCATTTTCGTTTTCATTTTCATTTTAAATGTTATTTTCTTTTTCGTTTCCATTTTCATTTTTATTTTCATTTTCTTTAAGTTTTCATTTTGATGTTCTTTTTGACGTGACGAAGTTACGTTGTACTGCTCTAGCTTCCAAAAAAGTTGAAAAATTAATTTTTTTAAAAATTCATCTGCGTTTCATTGAATTGTTACTCGCTGATTATAAGAGCTATGATTAAAAAAATAGTATGACCATAATGGTTAATTCTTTGACTATATTAAAAAAACAAAAAAAATTTAATACGGCATAGGGACGTAGTGGGAGCTGCGTAAGCAACGCAACTGAAAATTTGTTACATGGAATTATTACTCGCTGACTATTAGTGCTAGGATTAAAAATACGATACACCAATAAAGGCCTACTGGAAGCCCTCACAACAAAATTAGACAAAAAATTTCTGACATCATGTGGACGATAAGAGAGCCGCTCAAAGATCGATAACGCAACATTCATGCAGCGGCGTTGCGTTGAAATTTTACTCAATGAGTATATAACCTACGATAAAAGTTTAAAAAGGAAAATGACGGGCTTATACATGGCTTTACGACAAAAATAAAAAAAAAACTCCGGCGTCGTCAGATCGTGAATATAGCAGCTTATGTAACAGAAATGTAATATCGTTGCATGGAATTATTACTCACTCAGGAGGAGTGCTACGGTAAATTTTGTTTTACGGCAGCATGAATGTGTTATCAGGCTTCACAACTAAATTACAAAAAAAATTCTTGCTGTCATGATTTCAGGGATGCAATCACATAATGCAGTAAAACTGCTACAGCCATGAAAAAACGTTGCATGGATTTTTAACTCTGTGACTACTGGTGCAACGGTAAATTTTAAGGAACGAAAACAAAGGTGAGGTCTTCGGGCATATGACAAAAATAAAAAAAAAATTGACGGCGTGTCAAAGACCCTCAGGGAACCGCCTAATGTGACGCATATGCAATACTTTTGCTGGATTAATTGAAATTAGAGCACAACCAATGGGGAAGCAAAAAAAATCTAAACGAAAAGCACCAACTCCAAATCCAACAACAACTCCAACACCAACACCAGCACCAACACCAACACCAACACCAACACCAACACCAACACCAACACCAACACCAACACCAACATCAACACCAACACCAACACCAACACCAACACCAACACCAACACCAACACCAACACCAACACCAACACCAACACCAACACCAACACCAGCACCAACACCAACACTAACACCAATACCAACACCAACACCAACATCAACATCAACATCAACATCAACATCAACATCAACATCAACATCAACATCAACATCAACATCAACATCAACATCAACATCAACATTAACATCAACATCAACATCAACATCAACATCAACATCAACATCAACATCATCATCACCATCAACATCAACATCAACATCAACATCAACATCAACATCAACATCAACATCAACATCAACATCAACATCAACATCAACATCAACATCAACATCAACATCAACATCAACATCAACATCAACATCAACATCAACATCAACATCAACATCAACATCAACATCAACATCAACATCAACATAAACATCAACATCAACACCAACATCAACACCAACATCAACATCAACATCAACATCAACATCGACATCAACATCGACATCGACATCAAAATCAACATCAAAATCAAAATCAACATCAACATCAACATCAACATCAGCATCACCATCACCATCAACATCAACATCAACATCAACATCAACATCAACATCAACATCAACATCAACAACAACATCAACATTAACAACAACAGCAAGAAACTTCGTCACGTCAAAACCTACGGGTGTGTCCACGGCACAGCCAACTCTTTTTTCATTTTAATTTTCTTTTTAATTTCATTATTATTTTAATTTTCATTTTATATTAATTTTCATTTTCTTTCACTATCGTTTTCATTTTCAATTTCAAATTCATTTTGGTTTTCATTTTCATTTTCATTTTAAATTTTATTTTCCTTTTCATTTTCATTTCAATGCTATTTTCGTTTTCATTTTTATTTTTATTCTTATTTTCATTTCAATTTTCTTTTTTAGTTTATTTTCACTCTCATTTTCATTTTCATTATTATTATCATTTTCATTTTTTTATTATTTTCATTTTCATTTTCATTCTCATTTTTCATTTTCATACAAAGTTTTTTTTTATTTTATATCCACTCTCATTTTCATTATTATTTTCATTGTTATTTTAATTGTCATTTTCTTTTACATTTTTGTTTTCATTTTTATTTTAATTTTTATTTTCTCATTTCCCTAACCGATTCATTTTCATTTTTATTTTCACTCTCATTTTCAATTCATTTTCATATTTATTTGAATTTGCATTTTCATTATCGTTTTCCTTTTCACTTTCATTTCATTGTCAGTTTCATTTCCATTTTTATCTTCACTTTTATTTTTATTTTCATTTTAATTTTTCTTTTATTTGTCATTTTCACACTTTCACTTTCTTTTTCATTTTCATTTAATTCATGTAATTTACTTTTCTTTTATTTTTCAGTTTCATTTTCGTTTTCATTTTCATTTTCATTTCATTTTCATTTTCATTTTCATTTTCATTTTCATTTTCATTTTTATCTTCACTTTTATTTTTATTTTCATTTTACTTTTCCTTTTCTTTTTCATTTTCACACTTTCACTTTCTTTTTCATTTTTATTTAATTCTTTTAATTTTCTATTCTTTTATTTTTCAGTTTCATTTTCGTTTTCATTTTTATTTTCATTTTATTCTTATCTTCATGGCGATTTTTTATTTTCTCTTTCTTTGACATTTTCATTTAAATTTACATTTTCATTTTGTTTTTTATTTTCAATTTTTTTAATTTTATTTTCAGTTTCATTGATGTCATTTGCATTTTAAATTTTTTATTTTCTTTTTCTTTGGAATTTTCATTTTAGGTTCCAAATTTATTTCATGCCAATTTTTCTTATTTGTTGATTTTCTTTTGATTTTGCTTTTGCTTTTGCTCTATCTCACGCTTTTGCTTTAGAAAAAATCAAATTAAAAAAAAATAATTAGATAAAAACAAGACTCAAGATAAAAGTACAAATAAATGAAAAGTATGAAATTCAAAGTTTAATTGAAAATTAAACTAAAAATGAGAATTAAGTAAATTCAAATATAAAAAGAAAATAATAAATAGAAATAAAAATAAATAAAAAAAAAACTGAAAAGAAAAATAACATTAAAAATAAAAAAAAAAATTAATATATGAATAAAAATAAAAATTAAATAAGAATAAAAGAAATATTGCAATAGATTAAAGAATTAATACGAGTAATACATGGAACACCTCCGTTCAAACTGTTTAAATAGAAACAGTTTAAATAAATTAAAATAGAACACTTTAATTCGCCACCACTGTGGCATTGTCCTTGTCATCGTTGTTCAGCAGCCGTCAACTTGGCATTCTTAATTCAACTGTTTGTCTGAATGTCAGTTTGACTGTCTCTTTCACTTCTACTGTTGCTTGTCTTTTCCACACTTTGTTGATTGTTGAATGAGTTGTAAAACAGTGAAGGATTTTATTTCAAGTGTTGGTCTTGCTTGCAAATCAGTTGTGAAAAAAGTTGAAGCATTACACAGTTGCTATGGTTGTTTTCGATGCTGTTGTTGTTGTTGATGTTGTTGTTTATGTTGCAACTTGTTAATATTTGTTGATTTGCTTCTTTTTGTTTGTTTATCTCTTACTTTTTTGTTTTCGTTTATATTTTCTTCCTTATTTGCAACAGCATTTATGTTGCTACTAATTTCTGTACAGTAAGGTTTGTTGCTTCTATTTGTTTTTATTTTTGTTGTTGTTGTTGGAATGGCACAATTACCACTAAATAAATTACAATATTGCATAAACATTTAATGATTCATTTCTTGTGCTCAAGACATGGATGGACCAACTTTACACAAAGTCTGGAGTTTTGAGTGGCGACAATTGGTTAAATGATGATGATGTTGTTGTTGATTTGTTGCTGATGTTGTTGATTGAGACGTTGTTTTGTTTTGTTTTGCAACTGGCACGACTGCTATTTTCGACGCACTTACTTTGTGTAGCTCTTTTTAATTACTTTTGCGGTTCGCCGGTCAGTAGCTCGGTCGTCTGGCTGGGCATTAGTTCGAGTGGGTTGCCAGACTATTACTTAGATAAGTAAATATTTAATTTTTACATTAGGTTGAAGTTTAAGTAAATAATTTGCTCATTTTTTGATTCAAATTATTTAATTGTTTAGTTTACTTCGGTTTTTTTAATGATAATAGTATTTTCAATTTTAAATGATTATCTTTTTTCAACTGAGAACTATAGTATTTATCCAAAAAGAATAGTAGTATAATTATCTGGAATTTTTGCTCAGGTTTCTGAAAAAAATACTTTTCCTACCAGGCTATGTCTTTTTGTGTTTTCGGTATCGACGAATCCGAATTGTTTGTAAAAAATTTAAATTTAGAATGACTGCTCCAAGATGACGATCATAGTTTTCAACTCATCATGTACAGGGTGGTTCAAATTCAAATATCTTTTAAATAATGTAATAAAATTATCAAAACTCAATTCCTTTTAGTTATTATGGCTTTATTAGAAGAAACATTTCCATTATATATAGGATTTCATTCATATGGCTGCCTCGACTAACTTCAAAGTAGTTAGTAGTAGTCTCTCATCCCATTCTTCCAAGACCTTGTTAGTGATTTGAGACTCTCTCTCACGAATTACTCGAACGATTATATCAGTGGTCATCAGAATTGAAAAGTGAAAGGGAGACAAAACATTTCCGTATCATCCGAAACAATGCTGCTTCGCCACTGGTTGCTTGTTGAATAAGCGAAATAGCATAAAAATACGTTTGAAACGAGAGAGCTCAAATAGGCCCAGGGTGGAAGGCAATGATTTATTTATATTAAGGTCGCTCCCATAAGTGTGGAAAAAAATGTTAGCTCCAATTGTTGACGGCATAGTTTAAAAATATTTGATTTGATATAAAAGGAAAATCTATAAAGATTCGTGCCGATTAATGAACTTTTAGAACTCCCTTAAAAGCCCGATAGTTGGAGAAGATTTTACAAGTATTTGTTAATATTTAATCAAAGAAGTAAAAAAAACAGCACTGGAACATTTTTTAAATAGCTGGTATGCACTTCATTTTTTATTCAATATTCTTTGAAATGAGCTATAAAATTTAAAAATCGAATGCAAATGACCAGAGTTCCTCAAGGACATTCACTACGCGCATGCGCTGTACGGTGGCGCCCTCTGCGAAGTCAACAAATCTGACCTCAGATTCGTGATCAGTGACTCCGAAAACTATAAGATCAGCTACGATTTTCCGAATTTATCCCGGAGAAAAATGTATGCCACAAAGGGTCAACTTTTCGAAAAAGATTTAATTTTCCTTCTAAAATAGTTGTTATAAAAAAAAACTAAATATCCAAATTTGAAAAAATTGCAATGAAATGTTGTTGAAGTATATTCTGAAACAAAACTTAATACAAATACAAAAAATTGAATAACTTGCTCGTTATGAATTTTTTACTTCTGTGAAGATAGCCCAAAATCTTCAGCCCAACTTTTTGCTCAATTCGCCGCAAAAATTATTTGATGCTGAATTCGCCGCAATGAAGAAATAAAGGTGTTTGATAGTTTTTATAAAATATCATGTAATCTAACACATAAATTACTCACAAATTGCTATCAATCGTCCTTTATACCGTAAAAAGCCTAGAATAGAAAAAGTTAAGTCATGAAAATGTTATGAGAGGAGAAAGCTCTAAAAGTCAAAATTGTTCAGCGATTCGCTTTAAAATGGACGAATTGAACCTTCAGACTGTCAGAAAAAAAGTTGCATTATCTTTTTGATAATAAAAATCGTCCTTCATATGGCTAAATTACTTGAAATGAGTTATTAGCAATTTTGAAGTATTTTTTTTTTGAAGAAACGACAAAAGAGGTAGAAGATGAAAAGTTCACATCCTGGATTTCTGCTCAAAATTGTAGTCTTATACGGACAATCGAATAAAACTATGCTCAAGTACCGGTCTATCGTCCTTGGTGCCGAAATTTGAGCCAAAATGAGAAAAAATGTGATTTTTGTATGAAAGTCCGATTTCCACACCCCGAAACATGTCCCAAAACAAAAGTTCACATCCTGGATTTTTGATATGTGATAGCTGATGGTATAAAGATGATTTTGTGTCCCATTCCCCAAATTACTATCAATCGTCCTTCATACCGTAAAATGGCCTAGAAGTGAAAAAGTCAGATCATGAAAATGTTATGAAAGGAAATAGCTCTAAAAGTCAAAATTGTAAAGCGATTCGCTTGAAAATGGACAAATTGAACCTTCAGACTGTCAAAAAAAAATTTGCATTATCCTTTTGATAATAAAAATCGTCCTTCATATGGCTAAATTACATGAAATGAGTTATTAGCAATTTTGAAGTATTTTTTTTGGAAGAAACGACAAAAGAGGTAGAAGATGAAAAGTTCACATCCTGGATTTCTGCTCAAAATTGTAGTCTTATACGGACAATCGAATAAAACTATGCTCAAGTACCGGTCTATCGTCCTTGGTGCCGAAATTTGAGCCAAAATGAGAAAAAATGTGATTTTTGTATGAAAGTCCGATTTCCACACCGCGAAACATGTCCCAAAACAAAAGTTCACATCCTGGATTTTTGATATGTGATAGCTGATGGTATAAAGATGATTTTGTGTCCCATTCCCCAAATTGCTATCAATCGTCCTTCATACCGTAAAATGGCCTAGAAGTGAAAAAGTCAGATCATGAAAATGTTATGAAAGGAAATAGCTCTAAAAGTCAAAATTGTAAAGCGATTCGCTTGAAAATGGACAAATTGAACCGTCAGACTATCAAAAAAAAAATTTGCATTATCCTTTTGATAATAAAAATCGTCCTTCATATGGCTAAATTACATAAATGAGTTATTAGAATAAATGTTTAACAGTGGTTAGTGTATTTTTAACTTCAATCAGATTTCTACATATTATTTTTTTTAAATTTTTATAATAAAATCAGTGTGCACATAAGATAAACTTATTCCTTAAGATATTTTTGTAAGACTAAGGTGTTCTTGTCTTTTTGAACTTGTAAACATAAGCATCTCCAATTTCATCGCCTCCTTTACATTAGGCACTCTGAAATTAAATAATTTTACAATTACCCAAATTCCGAATTAGCACAATGGGTTTAAATTGTTGTGGAAATCCCCTAAGTGTTAGTTTAAGCTTAAAAAATATTAGTAAATATTTCACTTATTACATAACTTACATACAAAAACTTGTGATTGAAATAAAAAACAAAATTATACCAAATATCACAAGCTATATCTCATAACTAGTCATATTTTCAAAAGCTGAAGAACTCACAGGTTGACTCTAGTTATAAAAAAAATTATGACGAAACTTCAAAGTTATGTTTCACAAATTGAGGTCAATAGATTGAAAACAGTTTTAAAATTAATAAGCCCAATAGGTTTTCTAAAATCTTAATTTATAAATGTGAATAAAGCGACCCTTGTTAATATCTGAAATATTAAATTTAAATGTATTATTTCAAATACCATCCAACTACTAAAAGTGTTTGTGTACAAGATAAAGCATTTGTCGCCTCTTCCCTTAAATTTCGAAACTAACTGGCAGCACTGATCATTATCTCAGTTTAAGAGTGAGGGAGATAACCAGACTGGTATGGTCATCAACAAAATAGTAATTGCGATTATTGAGTTTGTAACTACGTTAGAGCTGTCTAGCTGAGGAGTTGCGCGCTAGTACAAAAAAAATTTTAAAAAATTCGCAAGATGGCCTGCATAGGTCAACCTATTGCAATCAGGAAACGTTTTGATTATTGAGGGTGATGGTCGTGAAGGATGTATCGATGGTTCATACGATACTATACATGTAGGCACTGCTGCATCAGAAACACCCAACTGCTCTGATTGAACAACTTGCAAAAGGTGGTAGTCTGATTGTGCATATTGGTCCTGAGGGTGGCGATCAACGCATGGAACGGTTTGAGGCATAATTGTAGTTAAGGGCCCATGACTAAAAATTTTTTTATTTTTATAGGCACAATTACGATTTCCGTGGCCCCTAAATCTGAATGCAGTTTTGAAGAGCTCATTGAGAAAATAAGATTCACCGAAGGTTTTATCGATTAGTTATCGATTTTTAAAAAAACTAAAAGAAGTCTTAATGTAAATTCGACTATATCTATGCTAATATTTGACCGATCGGTATGAGCTATTTCCTTTCATAACATTTTAATGATCTGACTTTTTCACTTCTAGGCCATTTTACGGTATGAAGGACGATTGATAGCAATTTGGGGAATGGGACACAAAATCATCTTTATACCATCAGCTATCACATATCAAAAATCCAGGATGTGAACTTTTGTTTTGGGACATGTTTCGGGGTGTGGAAATCGGACTTTCATACAAAAATCACATTTTTTCTCATTTTGGCTCAAATTTCGGCACCAAGGACGATAGACCGGTACTTGAGCATAGTTTTATTCGATTGTCCGTATAAGACTACAATTTTGAGCAGAAATCCAGGATGTGAACTTTTCATCTTCTACCTCTTTTGTCGTTTCTTCCAAAAAAAATACTTAAAAATTGCTAATAACTCATTTCATATAATTTAGCTATATTAAGGACAGATTTTTATTATCAAAAGGATAATGCAAATTTTTTTCTGACAGTCTGAAGGTTCAATTTGTCCATTTTCAAGCAAATCGCTATAAAATTTTGACTTTTACAGCTTTCTACGCTCATAACTTATTCCTGACCCGACTTATAAATTTCACAATGAAACTTGCAATTTAAATAAGTAAACATCTTGGAGGGTTGTTTTGCATATATATGCAGTATTTTAAATTTTTTTCTTTGATGTTTGCATTTTTAAAAGTTTTCTAACATTTTTTTTATTCACGGCGAATTAAAATATTTTTGGGTTGAGTTTACGGCGAATTCAGAAGTTGGGCTGAGTTTAAAATTTGGGATAAAGAATTTGGGCTAACTTCACACCGGTAAATTTTTTTATAGGTGTGTACCTTTTCGGAAATTTCGAGTTTGAGTATTTTTACAAAAAGAATCCCAATAAATCCAAAAATGTTAACTATAAAAAACAAACATGACGGATGGCTATGACATAGTCTTTAGCTATTTTTTGCTAAAAATAACTAAGACCATAATTCGGATAAAAAAGTTATAGCTGTTGAAACTTGACTTTTTTTCAAAAATCCTCAAAGTGCCTATTTCTGACATTTCTAACACAAAAAAGTCATGAAAAAAATCGAAAAAAACGTTATTTCTCATTTCAAATTACTTTACAATTAATATTTGTTAAATATTTGATTTATGTATTAAAATATATTCAATACAAATACTTTTTGTCTCTTTCCATGCCACAATTTTTTAAACCAACTATAACAACACGATTTTCGAGCGAATCCCATGATTATAAACAACTGCGGCAAAAAGATGTCAAAATGTCAAATAGGTGCCAAAACCAAGCGAGTGCATTTAATTGTTCACTCACAGTGAGCACGTTCACTCATGTACCAAAACATATGGGAGTACTAAGCATATATATATCGCTCATTCCAAAGAAAACTTCACACATCCGTTAAATACTTACAATTTAATTATTTTGAAGATAACCAAGAGCCAACTGGTATAAATGGATGCCAGATTCGTGTTCTGCGGGTCAAAATACATGGGAATAAGTGGGTTTACATTCTCGCACTCAAACTTTTTTTTTGTGTGTCGGTTTAATATGAAATTATTCATAACTAAGCGGAAAAGTCCCAATACCTTACAATTTGTGTCCCGATGCCATACGAGATAAATAGGAGATATTTTATCATTGAACTGACCTATAAAGATTGTAAAGCTATATTATGAAGGGGTAATGTTTTGCACAAAATTGGTGGAAAAAACTTTTATTTCAAAATGCAGAGATTTGTGTTACAAAATGTAATCTCATAAAAAAAAATTATCCGTGTCCCGATGCCTGATGTTTTTTGAATGCATGACTCTTCCACATTTAGTATTAATATAAATATGTTTGGTAAGGATATAAGTAAAAATTTAAAAAACAATATTCCACAAATATTTCTGAACTTAGATGTATTTCCATTTGCAAAATATGTACTCCCAATGTCCCAATGCCTTATTTCGAATGAGCAATATACATATACATATCTTGAAAATGTCTTTTAAATGTCTAACGATTGAATCGGAGTCAAATATAGGTTTGTTTTTACTCTTTATAATACACGCTTTCAGTATTATAGAGGTGCATTTATTTGCCCCTTTGCCTATTTACATAATTTCAAGATAGTAGTTTTTAAGTAGAGAACTCCAGTTCCGCGTTTAAGCTGATACACACATTTTTTTTTGTTTGTATCACCTCAAAAAACTTATCAAAATATGGCCTAAAATGTAGAAAATATACTAGGATTTTTCGAAAAATCACTCCATTCTATAGAATCGTTAAATTTGAATTTCTCGCAAAAAGTCCTACAATGCTCACTAGAAAATCTTCTATATTTTAACACTACATTCAAAATTTTAACTAAATCGGATGATCAAAAAACATTTTTTAGAGAAAAACGTATTTAAAGTTTCAAATATTGTTTTTAAAATATCTGTGGTCTCATGCCTGCTTCATATAATTGTCCTTCCAAATGAAGATTATTTTTGTCTGCATTCCTTCTGGCAGACGTTGTACAAGATGATATAATCATATGTTTGAAGTTTGACAACGCTACATTGCGAAGTATTTGTTTCACTGACATGTATTGTTTGTAATAATTGTGCCTACCCCTGTTAACTGTAATATTAACTGAAAAACAGTGTTTTTAGTGTAGTGATAGTGTAGTGACACGCCTCTTTGTCGAATATTGTCCACTTTTTTAAAAAGGACCTTCGTGTTCATTGTCTCTATATGTTGACAAAAAATTACGGAAATCGGGCAAGTATTATTATTTTTTTTTTGTTTTTTTTTTACAAGCATGTCTAGAAAGTATCTTTACATTTTCAGCCATATGGGTTCTTTAAGTTTTTGTCAGTTGTTGAAAGAATATAACTTTTGGTACTGCTGATGGTTTTTCATGTTCATTTGCTTTAAATTTTATTCTAAAAACGGTATTAAATGCAACGAATTCAGAAATGTTAAATATTGCTTCCCGTGAATATGCTAGAGTTTACGATTTGGTAAAAGCGTTTTTAAAATGGCCGTGCAGACGTGATGAAAAAGACGCTCCACGTGCTAGCACTTGATTATGAATCATCAAGAATTGATTATGAATCATCACCGAATCACAATGAGAGAAGTTGCTAATGACATTGACATTTCAATTGTCTCATGCCATGAAATTTTTTCGGATGTGTTAGGTATGAAATGTGTTACAGCAACATTTCTTCCATAAGTATTAAAGTTCGACCAACAATATTCGGTGAATGGAAGTAGCTCAGGAATTGCTGAACGATACGAAGAAATATGGGTTCATGGTTATGATGTCGAAACTATGGCGCATTCTGCAAAGCCAAGATAAATTCGGTCAAATATCAAGATTATATGTTTTTCGATATTAATCGAAAGATCACAAGGTCAAACAGTGAGTAAAAAATACTACCTACAATTTCAATGTCGTGTGTGTGAAGTGACCCGAAGAAAAAGACTAAAGTTGAGGAAAACCAAAGCATGGCTTTTGCAACACTATAATGCTTACATTTCATTGTTTGTTCGTGGATTTTTGATAAAAATGAACACTGTTATCATGCCCCAGCTTCATATTCGCCAGACATCGTGTGATCGGTCTCTTGTGGCTTTTTTCTGTACGCAATAACAAAGAGAAACCTGAAGGAGCGTCGTTTTGCAAGCATAGACGAAATCAAAAGTGAATTTCTGAAAGAGCTCAAGGATATTCCAAAGACGGATTTCCAGACGTATTTCGGGGATTGAAAGCACTACTGAAATAAGTGCCTAAAATCTAATGAGGACTACTTTGAAGGGAATAACATTAATGTAGATGAATAAATGAAATTCTTTCTTTTTGAAAAAAATAATATTTCCCGTTATTTTTTAACACACCTCTACATGTCAAAAATGTTCGAATAGGTCGAATTCTGTTCAAAGAATACAACACTTGGACTTACTCTTTCATAGTCTAAGTAACATCCTTAGGAGTATCCTTAGAGTTACTCCTTAAATTACACTTAACTCTCTCATACTCTAAGCGCAAACCATTAGAAAAACAATTCCAACAGCAATTTAATACGAACGATATAAATTGTTTGTTGTTCAAATTCAGGCGCCACATTCAACAAAACTCTGCTTCTAAATGGAACAAAAACAACAACAAATATAGAAACAATTATATGCCAAAGCAGCATTTAATCTGCACTCATTTACTTAATATTTGTTTGTTCAACAACAACAAAGTTGTAACTCTAGGAAAATTATTAATTGTTGCTACAACAACAGCAAAAAGTTTCCAAATTGACACGAAAGCTAGTCATCATAATAACAGAGCTTTGTTTTAGCCTACTTTGCGTTGGTGCTACTTTTTATGCTACTTACTACTTTTAGTACTTTTTTGCTACATCAAGATTGCTTTCTACACCGCTGATGAGAGCAACTCGAAATGGCTCTTTTTATAGTAATTTTTTATGCTCACTACTTTTTTAAGCTCATGCTTGCGCCCATTATGTGTTGAGACCCCCCCCCCCCACCCTCCCCCTTTTTCTTGGCACATTTGTAAGCAATTTATCTTTTTAACTCCGCTTTTTTTCACTCCATACCAACTCCACTTGTTAACCACACTCCAGATGAACATCAATTTTTCTTCGCTACACATTTTGTGCTGTTCCAAACAACACTTAAATTTGCATACGCAGCATATTTTCAACGCATTTAAGCGCCATTTTTATTTTAAAACTGTTGTTTTCATTATGACGGAAACATTTTCATCAAAAGTCCATGCATCGGGGAATGTCATGCAAAGCAATAAAAAAAAACCACAAAATTATGATAGTCCAAAAAAAAAAGTAAGAAAAAAAAACCAAAAAAGAGGGTCGAAATAATTCCTTTGTTGTGGCAAAACACGAAAAAAATAGACGCACGCAACATCTGTGGAGGGAAAGCTGAAAACGGAAACGGAAACCATCAACATGAAAATCGCCAACATACAGTCAAGGCTGTATCAAAGGATACGCAAGGGGCACACGCATAAGAAGCGTTGAGAAATTGAGGGATAAAGAGGTTGTAAGAAGGAGCGAATGAGAAAGACGCACGTTGTTGTTGTTCGTTTTTTTTTTTTTGTCAAATGCTGACCCAGACCAACAGCCGACAGCAATCAATCAAAAATGTACAAGTCAAGCACAGAGGAAGTCTGGCATGTTTTCTTGAATGTTTTTTTTTCTTCTAATTTAAGTGCGCCTAAAAGTATGCTCAACTCTATGGCTAAAAGCAGCGTGCTAATGTTTGCACCATTATTTTTATATTTATGTGAGTTTTTGCTTGAATATTACGAATTACGTCCATTTGTGAAACGTGTCGTACAGGAAGCTGTCAACATTACAGCAGTGTTGATAAAAACAGCAGATAGCGAAAAAGTCTGGGTGTGTGTATTGAGAGAGACAGAGGGAGAGACTGAGAGGTAGAGACATAAGGTAAAAAGGACGTAGCGATGGAGAAAAGATACTGAAGTAGTGTAGTAGTGTATAAATACCTGTGGATTAAATAAAACCTATTTTGATTTTCGTGGGGGTCGTGGCGTAGTGGGTAGAGTGCGTGACCCATACACCAGAGAACCCTGGTTCAGTTCCATCTTACACAGAAAGTTTTTTAATTGAATTGGTTTTTCTGTTCGGACGTCACCTCTCTGCAGACAATGGCAAGCCTCAGAGAGTAAATAATGCCATGTAAAGCTTCTTGAGAACATGCACATTAGCCATTCGGAGTCGGCATAAAACTATTTAGTAGGTGCAGCTCTCGATCAATTGTGTTCAAACATTTAATAACACGCACAACACAATTTGATCATAAGAAGTTCGGTCAAAGTCCTTTCAAGGGCTGAAATGGCCAGTTTTATTTATTTTTGTTATAATATTTTGACAACGCAACACTGTTTTGATCCAGTGATTTGGTATCGACAGCCGAATCATTTAGTGACAGCGGTGTTCAAAATTTATTCCCTCGCTTACTCTCTCAAATTTTCCTTTTACATTGAAGCAACAACAATTCGTGCCCATGCCCGTGTCGTGCCCATGACCGTCTAAAAAAGAGCCCGAACAGAACCAAAGCGACTGTCGGTTGTCGTGTGCGCTGTGCAACGAAATACATGAAAATCTATGCAGCCGCCTAAAATGAAATGGCCATAGAAATCCACGACGGAAAAACGCCAGAATAGAATCAATTATATTTTTTCTCTGACGGCTGGCGGATCTCTCTTTGAGTAGCGTAAGTGTTGCCATATTTTAGCTAAGAATTGGCCGTGTTCATGAGCTGGTGTTTTCTTTTGTGTGTGTGTGTTGCATTCCATGAGCTGACGTTTCGTTTTGTGTGTGTGTGTTGCATTTGTGCCATTTCAAACACCGAAAAGCAACGCTGATCCGACAACCGATAACCACTCCTATTCTGGACGTGTTCTCAGCGGATTTCTTCGAGAGAGGACCACCAACCGACAGCCGCTTTGGTTCTGATCGGGCTCTAATATCGCCCTTAGAGCTTCAATCCGATTTCTTTTGGGATAATTTTTTGACCTTGAATTCATTCTATTTTCTCCCATATTTCTCGATAAATATTTCTCGATTTTGATATTTTTTTTTTAATGAATTAGATCAGTGAGAAGGAGTGCACCGAATATTTTTTATAGAAATGTACCTGTTTTAAACAGGTGAAATAACCCAGCAGGAAACCGAGCGCTTCATTAACGCATTTGAAGCGCTCCTAAAAAGCAGTAGAGCGCTTTGTTCACCTTGTGGATAGAGCCTTTTTTTAACATTGGCATGTCATCAGATGCAAGCGCTTCGCTCGGACTAAAAACAAAGCGACAAAATTTTATTTTTTGTCACATGCGGGGATTGAACTCGGACTGCTGGCATTACAGTCAAATGTCTTAACGCTCTGATATTTCCTTGCTTGATTACTTGTGAACAAAATGTATATAAAAAGATACAGTAGTTTCGACTGTGTCGTAACACAAGATGTAGAATTATTTAATTCGCTTTTGATGACATCTTTTTTAAAAACTATTTAGCAAAATATTTATTCCATACATCTGAGCATATGACCTTTAAAAGAGTGCCGAAGAGGGCTAATATGTATGACCGACCCCCATTACTTTTGCAAAAGGAACATTTTTGCCTTTGACACCTATTCCCTCCGACCACTCCTTAGGGGGGCTCCCTTACAAATATTATGGTTTTTGTATATTTATTCCATACACCTGAGCATATGACCTTCAAGACAGTGCCGGAGAGGGTTAATATATATGACCGACCCCCATTATTTTTGCAAAAGGTACATTTTTGCCTCCGGCACCTATTCCCTCCGACCACTCCTTAGGGGGGCTCCCATACAAATTTTATTGTGCTTGTGCCGGAAAGGGTTAATATGTATCACCGACCCCCATTACTTTTGCAAAAGGAACTTTTTTGCCTTAACACCTATTTCCTCTGACCACTCCTTAGGGGGGCTCCCATACAAATTTTATGGTTTTTGTTTATTTCTTCCATACACCTGAGCATATGACCTTTAAGAGAGTGCCGGAGAGGGTTAATATGTATCACCGACCCCCATTAATTTTGCAAAAGAAACATTTTTGCCTTTGACACCTATTCCCTCCGACCACTCCTTAGGGGGGCTCCCATACAAATTTTATGGTTTTGTCGATAAAACCGGAAACTGTCGATAAATAGGTAGCAAGTTTAAGCAAACAAAAACATCAAATGTTGGCTTTATATTTCATGTAATTGTGTAAAATTTATATAAGTTAGAGAGTTCTAACATGAATTTTTGTCGCATTGAGGATCAAGCAGACCAACAAGTGCTAACATCAACATTGTACGATCAGTACTTTAGGCCCACCAAAGGCTCAAAAAGTTATATAAATACCGACACCTGATCACTATCAACCACCCTACTTACCTCCGAGAATGACGTATTCTTCGTCAAAATATGAGCTCCACAACTCTGAACTCTGAAAAGCGCATCCTCAAGCGCATCAAAAATGCGCATAAGATGCGCTATTTCTAGGAGCGCTTTTTATTTTCCCGCTGGGAAAGTATTTCATCCATTGTGGGTTCATATGCACGTAGAATATCCACACAAAATGTAGAGAAAGACAAAAAGAGAAAAACATTCGGCATTGTTTTCTTAGATGTGTTATTTCTTTATACTGTGGTATGAGCTCGGTTACGTTCGCACATGAAAGAAGAAAATGAAAAAAAACGAAGAATAAAAAAAGAGATGAACGATTTTCTGTGTATTGTTGTCGGCCACAGAAGGTACACACAAAGAAAGTTCCATAACGATCCGCACAAAGTGAAGAGAAAGAAAGCTCACCACTTGACGCCCAAATGACTCTTTTTCTATTTTATGTTTGCTGCTTACATTGTGCATCTTCTGAGCGAGAGAACTGGTGGCGAATTAATTAGGAAAGTAAAAGTGATGTAAATTTGTTGTGGGAAAACATATGTTTTTCGCATAAATTTTGAATCGAATTTCATTTCAATGCAATTCAATTTCATATATGATTTGAATAAAATGCGTTGTGAAGTCAAATTCCTCTGGAAAATTTATTGTTACCAATCCAGAAGACTATGAAATCTAAACATAAACAACAATTCAATATAATCTTTACGGAATAAATCAAACTTATTCCTGATTAACTTCAACAACAATTCATTATAATTTCATGCACTGTATTATCCAAAGGTATTTCTGAATTTAACGTTTTATTCACTTTACCAAACTTTTTCAACACAAAAAAAAAATCCATTTTTATATGGTCAAGTTTCGACCACAGGCGATACTAGTAACATAAAATGCCCAAAAGAAAAAGTGTCGGCTATTCAGGGAGGAAATCAGGCCCGGCAGGCATTACCAAAGTCTGAATGTTATTTGAAAACAGTCATGAATTTTTCATACCAATACGTTTTTCTCAAACTTTATATTTCGTATAACTTTTTTAAAATAAATGTGAACTAGACCTATTCACATTTCAAAAATGTTAAAATACTTCGTTGCGCGTCCACTTTCTAAAAGTTCCATTCCTTATGAGAACAAACCGAAACACATATCATATGAATAAATATCAAATACCTTGGGTGTTCAGGTATTTAGAGGAGACTCTTGTGATAAAGTGGATAAATAATACCCTTGGTTGAATAAGGTTGTCTCGGGGCTGATCGTACTCTCTTCTCAGTACCCACAATTGTCAAAATCAATGAAAAGCAAAAAGAACAACTTCATCGGCTTTACATGTTATCAATTTTCGTTTTCAGATTTTGTATGAGCTGTCAACATCGATTTGACATTTATGAGCACTCGCTCTCACTCTTGCGACAACCTTATTAATTCAATCCTGAGAATACTCATGCCATAAAACCAAGAATGATAGAGAGCAGATTGCGCATTGCGCAGGTTCGATATTTTCTTTCAGCAATCAGCTGTTTTTATACATACGTCATTTGTTTCTCGCAAATTATACATTCGGTTTGCAATAATTTTGCATTAAATTAAATAAATAAAGATATTAAGTGAAATATTATAAAATGTAAGCACTGAAAGGATATATAAAAATGTGAACTTAGGTGTTTTTTCATTTCCAAAAGAACAGGAAATGTTAAATTTTGTTCACAAGACAAAAAGTTGAATGCAGAAACATGGAGGGCTTGCATGGAACACTTCAATGAGGATGATATCGAAGGATAGCTGTAGTTTGAAATGGGTTAGAAATGATTGTCCTGTGGTCAGTTTTGGCTGCATTCAAAACATTTGCCAGAAGCTTTTGCCATGCAAGTTCTAAGGGTCGCTTCCAAAGTCAGTCTAATCAGTACAAATGTCATTTTATTACTTATTAAACTTCTAGATGCTGGCGCTAACAGGTACTTTAAGCCGGGCGCTTAAAGTACCTTCGAGCTTCCATTAAAAAAAACGAGCTGCCCAAAGGAACTGCTGCTGTGCGATTCAAGAGGCTCCAGAACAGAACGCAAGAACAAAAAATTAGTTTAACCCATTAAACACCAGCGTTGCTTTAAGCCAACGCCAACATTAAAAAAATCTCAAAAATCAACCCATTGAGCTTTTGACTTGAAATTTGGTAAAAAAACAAAGTTTAACATTTTGGCTTTCGTGTAAGTATTTAACCTTTTGCTTTCTTGAGGTATCTTTGGAGCTTATGAAAAATCACCTTTTTTTGACATTTTTTTTTTATAGTGTAATAAATTTAAACAAAGCTATTATTTAACAAATTAGAACTGAAATGAAAAGCCAAAAGATCAAACTAAAAGTTCAACAAATAAAAGCTCCATTTCAAGTGAGTTGTCAACCTTTTAAATACTTAAGAGAAATGATGTTGCTTTAGAGTAATCATGCACACGTAGTGGTCCATATGGCCCGCGTGGCCCTTCATATACATTTTTTTCTATCTTAATTTTGTATGAGCCAAATTAATTTTGTATTTTGCGATGAGCCAAATTCAAAGAACGCAAGCAATAAACAACAACACAAACCTCACTCGTTCAGTGTTCAGCACATTTTCCAGCGAACTTTACAAAAACAAATATATGCAAAGCCAAAATAAAAAACGCACACTCGATGATGCCGATGCTAAAGCTTATTGTCCCGTTACTTGTGTGTCGAGTAATTTTTCATGCAAGCATTGTTATTGTAATAGAAATTAATACTGGCAGTATACTTCATGATATGTAATTTTATTGCATTGTAATTGTTTTTGTTTTGTTTTGTTTGATTTTTTGTCAAAAGCAACGATGAGCAACATTTTGTATTTATTTTGTTTTTTTAAGCATTGGCCCGAGCTTAAAATTTCTTGGGCCCCACTGCTTCAAAGCAACGTTGGCCTGATGTGCACTGCAAAAACTAGTCTGTTTTATTTTTTTTTTTTTTAATTCTATATTTGTAAACATAAAATATTTTTTAATTCTTATTCTAAAGTATTATGGTATTTTTCAAAACAATTATTTGGATGTAAAGTAACATTGCATTTTTTGCATTGAAAACGGCGTGTTTTGTGACATAATTTACAGCGAAGTCTTTTTACATCTGGCAATGACGCTACGATGTGATATTTTTCGTTAACGCGGTATAGCTCCTTCGGGTGATGAAATTCAGGAGCATTCATATTTGGCTCAACGGGCGAATTGCTGTTTTCTGTGCAGATTAGCAAGGTTCTGGCAACGGAAGAACGAAAGCCATGTTGTGACATTTGCCGTGAATGGGGTTCAGCATAATTTTTGACCATGCATTGTAACTTCCAATGCATTTGCCACTGCTGCCCCAAGGGAATTTATCGACATTATCAATATCCTCTTATTCTTATTCGATAATTGGCAACGGCGTTATCGTGCAAGTCGACGCCACCCATTCCTTGATTATATTTGTGGACTAAATTTGGTTGCAAAATTTTCTCTTTTATACGGCTTGTTTTGCTCCACTTTTTCACCTCAACCTCTGGTTTACACCTTCGTGGTTGCTTGCTACGGTAACCTCAGCATTGTCTTGCCAACGAACATATATTATATTATTCATGCAGTCGTAGCAGTAATCATATAAGCCCTTCGCCAAACTTCAACCAGTTTTTAAAAAATGTTCGCCACCTTTCACTCCTTCTTCACTCCACCTTCACTCCAAATGCGGCAATTTTGCTTGTTGACGTAGCCATTCAACCAAAAATGAGCCTCATCACTGAACAAAATTTTGCGATGAAAATCAGCATCGAGATCAATCTCATTTTCGGCCCATACACCAAAATCACGACGCATTGCATGGTCTCGCGGCTTTAATTACTGCACAAGCTGGATCTTGTAAGGTCGCAAGCCAAGATCTTTGCGCAAAATCTTCCATAAAGTTGATGGACAAAGCTCCAATTGCTGTGCACGGTGGCGAATCGATTCATTCGGGTCCTCTTCAACATTTTGCTCTACAGCGGCAATTGTTTCTTCGGTGCGCACTGTTCGACGTCTCTGCGGATGCGTATTATCACATAGAGTAAACGAAGTGCGAAAACGAACCATGGTTAACCGAATTAATTGCTCTGATGGACGATTATGTCGACCATAAAATGGACGGAGCTTGCGGTAAACTTCGCGAACTGAACCATTATTTTCGAAATAAATTTGCACGATTTGCAAGTGTTGTTCTTTTGTCAACCTGTTCATGATGAAATGGCAAACCAAACTGAACATAAATGACATTAGAGTTGCCAGATTTGACCACAAAATGCCAGTTTTATCTCTATTCGAAAAACAAACCCCTAAAAAAAACACCCATTACATCTTGCATGAATGCTTTCCAAAATATGGAACCATTTGCTCATCAATTGACAAAACCTCAGCGAAAATACCAAATTGTTAAAATTGCGGAATTGTGTGGAATTGGTTGCGTGGCATAGCTTGCTTTACAATTTGTAATCCAAGGTCTGGTTGCTTTGACCAATAGTTTTCTTGGTAAGCAAGACGATGATACCCCGAAAGAATGAGTATGCCCAAAAACCTCTTCATTAGTGATTCATCAACAAATGGCTGCATGTTTTTCTGCTTTGTTTCATATAAATTGGTCTGATTTACCAGTAATTCTAAGCCCTCTTTATCAAAGACCAGTTCAAAAAAGTTAATTGACGAATAGCGTTCTAAAATACAAAAACGAGTTGAGTAACAGAAAAAGATTTTTGTCTTGTTATTTTACCATAAGTCGTGGATATATTCCGACGCATCCGATCCAATTAATTGCCAACAGGCTGCGACTCATAGCCCATAGCCAATTTTCCCTTAACCTCCTCCTTTCGCCCTCCCCCTCTCTACAACCTAATAGTCTACCCGCTTTTTCTAAAAAAATTAGTAGTGATAGAACTTCTGCGTAATATGCAACTGAACATACAAGCGATGACAATTAATTCAGGTAATACTGAAAATACTGAAAACACTTACGGCCAACGTTGCTTTAAAGCAACACCCACTTTCGAATAAACCAGAATTTTAGTTTTTTTGAAACTCATAAATTATGATCTAGAGATCAAAATAAACATTTACTGAGAAAATCGTCCAAATCGGCCGACAGATTCACATTTCGGCGGTTAATGGGTTAAAAAAATTAGTCGCTTATGCTTGAAGCTAAAACCACAAAAGAAGAACAAATTGAAATATGTAAACCTATGGCTATTGAAAACACTGAAGAGGGGACCCAACCCGACGTCGAACAGCCCATAATTAAAAAAGTTCCTTTTGGTCAAGAACCAATAAAAAAGCGCTTGGAAGCATTTCGGCGCTAAGAGAGTTTTCTAATGCTGCTCTCTCCAATTGGGAAATCGTCTAGAGCTATTTTTCTGAATTCTTAAATTTTATGTTTTTAAGCCGCTTATTCAATTTCTAAGTGCGAAAACATATATTCATGAATATAACTGACTGATTTGAGTTGCTTCAGTTTTGGCCACCAGTGTAAGCTCAGACATAAACGAATCTAAAAAAAGAAATGAATCCAAAATAATCTCTCACACTTTTGTGTTCTTTGTCATGATGACAATTTGGGAAATGCATGATGCACAAAAGAAGTGCACAAAATGCCAGAAGTCTTCTTTCTCGCTCGAATGTGCCTCTAATATTTTAACGCGCATCAACTTTGTATCCGTCTTCTTCACCCACTCCTCTCCTATGTTGTCGTTATGTTGGACGCTGTCGCGTGAAAGTACACACCGCATATACACATTCACTCCTTCCCCTCTACTCCCATCTACTCTCCCATACTTCACTATTTCAGTGCATTTAAACATTCCTTCACACACAACAGTGTAGGAATCATCATAACTTGCCGGTCGAAAGGATTGTCATAGCAGCAAAGTCGCAGCAAGGATATGACAAGGATTTGTTCCATCACAGACATCCCAGACAGAGCCGAAACACAAACAAACGGTGCACAGCTGATGCAACAATCGCAGGACATAGAGGATAAACATAAATGACAGCGCACAGAAAGATTTTAACACAAATATTTTCCATAAAGACGAGCAAGAATATGACATGGGAGTAAACAAAAATATTGTTGCATTTTTAAAAAGGCTACTTTTGACGACTAAGGACATGAAATGACAAAGCTGAGTAAAGCATAAGAATAAGTGTTAAAAAAAAAATGTTCAGAAAAAGTTGTTCACAAACAGTGTTGTCATAAATTTTTCAATGTTATATGTAGATTCTTTTTACTGGCCACTCCGAGCTGAAAAAAAAAAAAAAACTGAAAAAAGGATGCTGAAGGTTTCCTTCATGACGAGCAAAATAAACATACGCAAAGAGAGATTGATGGGAGCTTGTCGGCTAACTTAAGGAAAATCCAGGCTTAAGCAGGATGCAGCTCGACAGGTTTTTGAAGAATAATTGGTTCCAAAGGTGTCTTATCAGCCAAAAGTTGGAATAGCGCTTTAAAAAGAATGGATTTGCATTATAAGAGGGTAAGGCACTAATTGGTAGTGTAAAAACTAAAATAAGACAAAATCCTTTTTTAAACAAACAATAAAAAACAGATATCTTTTGGAGATGGCAGCCTCAAGTCTTAAATTTGTATTGGATTATAAAGTAGACACATGGAGATTATGTTTTAACAACAATATTTTTCAAATTCAAATCTAAATTCTGTTTTCCAAATTTTTCGATCATTCTTTCGCATAATTGTGGCATTATTTCGGTGATGGCGATGGCGATGGCGATGGCGACTCTTTAACGTTCGCTTCGACAGTTAGAAACATTTGCGAATGGTAAGTGTAGACCTTTCTCTTACGTGAACTTAAAAGAAATTGGTTTCTACAAAAACCGAAATTACGCAACCAAGGTAACGTAATTACATAACCAAGGTAATGCGCTATTGCGGTTGTTTGATACGTAGAGGTCGGCTGAGCTTATTATGTCTCTGTATTGCATTCCATTGACCGTAACGGGTGTTCCATCGTGATTTTCGTAAAAGTACGGTGCATAACCTCCATCGAAAAACACTCAGCCTGTCCAAAGCCAGGTTAAAAGGGGATGGTTGCAGGTATAGGCTGGGCTACTATCCCTTTACCTGTGTAAAAAGAAAAATCCTCAACCTTTTTCAACCGAAAAGGTAATAAGAGGTAACGGGTGTTCCAATAGTAGGTGTGGTACTTTGTTATCGATTAAAATCTACATCATCGACCCTTTTCTGCCATATTTTGTGACATTGTCATTGTGACAATATAGGATTTTAGTTATCGATCGCAACACGATAGAACAACAACAGCGATAGTGCAAATACTACGATCGATTCACCAAAAATGGAGTCGCAATCACTACATTAGTGAAGCAACCGTGCACAACACTGTGAATAATTTTTATTAAACTGGGTCAGTACTTCATGTTCTGAAGACATCGCGCAGTGCTGAGAATATTACTGCCATAAGTGAAGGTGTATCGGTGATCGGAGGGCGATCCTCACAAGGCAACGCGTGAGGGTCACGAAGGCGACCTTCACATGGCAACGTGTCTGACTGCCTCAACGTGGTGAGGCCAGCATTATCCATGTCGAACTCGTCTCAAGTCGGCTCTCCGTGGTCTCCTCTAGAAACGGCAAACTGGCAACCGTTAGTTTGACGGCTAATCTGAGCGGCGGGCTACCTGTCTTTAAAGGGTTGTGTGGGTTTGAAGCCCACCACTTAAAAAACAGTTTCAAGAAAACGCAAAAGAAAAAGATTACAAAGCCGCCTTCGACAGTCCAATAAGGAATCATATTTACTCCACCATGCCTGAATTTGGTATTTTCAGAAATGGCAAAGCTTAATTGTCTTTGCAGAATGACACTGATCAACACCAGCAGCACAGTTAAGATCGGGAAGGATCTTACTCCTCCATTCGATACCAAACGAGGTTTCAGACAAGGTGATTCCTTATCGTGCGACTTTTTCAACCTAATGATGGAGAAGATCATCCGAGCTACTGATTTGAGACGCAGTGGCACGATTTTCTACAAAAGTATTTTGCTGCTGGCGTATGCTGATGATATCGATATCATTGGCCATAATACGCGCGAAGTCAGTGCAGAATTCTCCAAATTAGCGAAAGAGTCGAGTCGAATGGGTCTTGCAGTGAACGCAGATAAGACGAAATACCTAGTGTCAACAAATAAACAGTCCCAGCGTCTTGGAAACCACGTCACTGTTGACAACATCTCCTTCGAGGTTGTTAAGGACTTCGTCTACCTGGAATCCAGCATAAACTTTTTCAAAGATGTCAGTATTGAGATAAAACGAAGGATAACTCTTGCCAACAGGTGTTACTTAGGGCTGAGTAAGCAATTGAGAAGCAGAGCCCTCTCTTCGACGAACAAAACTCACGCTCTATAAGTCACTAATCATGTCCGTCCTATTATAAACAAACCTGGACATTAAGCAGTTTTGATGAAAAGACTTTGGGAGCCTTCGAGAGATCCTTCGTAAAATCCCAGGTCCAATCTGCGTCAATGGCGAGTACCGAATTCGATGGAACTACGAGCTGTATGAACTGTACGCTGACATCGACATAGTTAAGGGCATTAAAATCGAGCGGCTCCGCTGGATAGGTCATGTTGAGCGAATAGAAAATGACGCTCCAGCGAAAAAATATTCGATTCGGAGCCCGGTGGTGGTCAACGCAGAAGAGGACACCCACATCTTCGTTGGAAGGATCAGGTGTTGGATAACCTGATCACGCTTGTTGTTTCCAACTGGCGCCAGCAAGCGCAAATCAAAAATGGCTGGCGCAATTTCTTATACGAGGCCAAAACCAACCTATGGCTGTAAACGGCAGATAAGTAAGGAAGTAAGTAAGTGAAGGTGTGGTGAGTCCCCCGAAATGTCTATTCGCCATCGTTCGCAACAATCAGCTATTTCCACGACGTCCATGCATGTAATTTTGTGCTTGGACTGGAAGTTACACCTTATAAAGTCCAATTGACGCAGCAGCTGTTTCCTCGTGACCATGCACAACGCCGTACATTCGCTGATTGGGAGCTACAAATTATCTTTTCGGACGAGGCTTATTTCAACCTCGGCGACTATGTTAACAATCAAAACTGCCGTATCTGGGACTCGGAAAATCCACAAGCGATCGTGGAGAAGCCAATTCATTCACCACGAGACACTTTTTGGTGCGGTTTATGGGTTGGAGGCATCATAGGACCTTTTTTTTTTAGGACGGAAACACCTAAAATATAAACTCTGAGCAGTACCACGCTATGTTGGAGGACTATTTTGTCCGGAGGTTGAAGCTCAGGGTCTGGATGATATGTGATTCGAACAGGACGGCGCTTCACCACACACAATTTATCTCAATTTAGACTTTTTGCGTAGCAAATTCACGAACCGTGTAATTTCTCGTCGTGATGATGTGAAATGGCCGCCCAGGTCATGCGATTTGACACCGTTAAGCTTTTTCTGTGGGGTTACACGAAGGATAGAGTCTATGTAAATAATCCGAAGACGATTCCAGACTTGAAGACCAATATTACATCGGTGATTCGGGCCATTCCGGAGACCAAACTGCAAAATTTCATCGAAAATATGGCCGGAAGACTGAGATATCTACGGAATAGTCGCGGTGAACATAACCGCGATATAGTTTTTTTTGAAGCGAAGCTTTTTACGCCTCGTTCTGCGATTTGCTAGAGTGAAATCAGAAAAAACGACACTTTTTTCCGACACCTTTTTTCTTAGAATAGATATTGTTTTTTGCTTGCATCAATTGAACCGGA
Organism: Pherbina coryleti; assembly: GCA_943735915.1. Taxonomy (NCBI): domain Eukaryota; kingdom Metazoa; phylum Arthropoda; class Insecta; order Diptera; family Sciomyzidae; genus Pherbina; species Pherbina coryleti. The sequence continues at coordinate 146,738,674 of OX030950.1, read as the reverse complement.
AAATGTTAAATTAAAAATAATTTCTTGCCCGCTGCAGGAATTGAGCCCACAACTCACAGTTCCATCGTTTGTTGGTACTTTCTTCTAACCATTACGCTAAAACCTTTTCTTTCATAATTTTGTTGATTCAGTGATAAACATTAGCTAAAGCTATGTGTCAGCAGATCACTATAATCTATTGCTTTAAGAAAGGATTGTGTGTTGGCTATTCTAGGACTGTGTATTGGCTAGCCAACCGACAAAAGTAGCAAACAAAACGAACTAGAGCAAAGATAACTGAATTTACCGAGCTATGGTTTGAATCTTCGGTTTGTCCATGCGAACTAAAAGACCTAACGAACTAAAAGAACGAACGAACTAAAAGAACGAACGAACTAAAAGAAATATTCACAAAGGATTGTTTATTAGATGTTGTTTCTACTTCCTACTAAAGGTCGTTATAAATAACGTTAAAAATAAACAACCTGTAAGTTGATTAAATTGTAACAAAATTAATGATTTTTGTATATTTATTCCCTACAACTGAACAGGGGGCTTTAAGAGAGGGCCGAAGAGGGTTAATATATATGATATATATACTTTGTTATTTTAAAGTTTTGAATTTAAAAAATATTTTAATCGAAAAAACGCTATTAAATTATCAAATCTATGAATTTGCGAAAATGCTTCGCTTCTTTCGTGTGTCCAGTGACGCACCTGTGTTTTTTCTTCGGTCCCTATCTACCACACAAAAACAGGTTTAACTGTACTTGCATCCAGTATTACGAATTAGTCAGAGTATTACTGATCGCCACCTGCATTACGTACATGTCAGAGGTCAAGAACTTACAACCTGCATTACCCATAAGTCAGAGGTTAACAACTTACCTCCAGTATTACCTTTATATCAGAATGTAACTAATTAGCAACCGTATTAACTATAAGTCAGAGGGTAAGTAATTTCCTTCAGTATTATCTATAAGTCAGAGGATAACTAATTACCTCCCATAATACTTATAAGTTAGAGGATAACTCATTACATCCAGTATTACTTATAAGTCAAAGAGTACCACTTATCTTTATTATGACCAAAAAGTGTACGAGTTGGTTTATTTCAATACAAAAATAATTATTTCTTAAAAAATAAAAAACAACTATACATTACTTTTTAATCATAATTTTATAATTAAAATGTATTTAAGCGATTGATTTCATTTTCAAAGCAAACTATCGAAGTACTTAAAAAATTTAATTTTTGTGATCTTTTGTGCCCTGTATAGTATATAGTATAGAAACTTATATCTAAAATTTGAACTGAGGGTTTCTATGACTCTGGATAAGAAACCAACCACATATACACACAAAACTGCGTTTTCAATAATCCTTAGTCTTCAATGCTCCACTGAACACAATGAACTCTATAAAATGTCAAAATTCTCAGAGCCACAATGAGCTCGAAATAAATTTATTTGATGCTCTTAATTTGAATGCAAATGCCTGAATATCAAAATTCATGTTGATTGCTATTAGTATGTACGAGTGTGTTACAGTTATACACGCATATAAGTACTCGTACAATAAGTGGTAAGCTCCATATTGATTGCATACCTTAAGGCGTTACAAAAGTTTGCCCGAGCAGCAGCAGCAGCTAAAGATGTCGGAAATGATGCTGATGATGAGCCTGAAATTGACAATTGATGTGAGCAGCTTGGAAAGTTAGCAGACAAAATATGTCTGCGGGTCATAAACTACCTAATTTATACATATTTATGTTATGCTTTATGTAGCTCCTTCAATTATTTATTAATACAGAGACTAAAGAGACTAAGACAGACAAATCATCTTAGAAGGAGCTGAAAACTTAAAAGGCCTAAATTGAAATCTTAATTGCAATGTATATAATTTTTACTCTAACCTCGTTGGTTGATATTGAATTTAATTCATTTTCTTTTGCCTCAAATGTTGACTTAAAATGTTCTTTGGTAGAAACAATTTGGCAGTCACACCCTTTTTTTATATGAGACTCATCGTACTTCAAAGTATTAACTTGGCTTAAATGACGAAATAGACGCATGCAGTTAAAACAAATATTGATGTTCACACATGCATAAACTGAGAAGTAAGATGAAAAAGATGTTAAGATTGAAGAAAACCCAGTAGAACAAAACCAAGTATAAAATTGGCAATTTTGCCTGTGTTCCAATACGAATCGTTTTTAGAATAATTGCTTCAGTATTACTGGGTAATTTTACAAATTTCAAATGTTCACTTTATAACGCTCCAGACTGTCAACCACCAACCCACCATATTTAACACAAACACACATCCACTGTGGTTTGTTCCTTTTTGATGGTATTGTCGCCAGTCTCTATGTCCCCGGTCGTTAGTCCTCGGCATTCAGTTTAGAAGTGTTCAGTCTCCGTTGTCTATTTTCCTTTGTTGCAATACACAGATTTGACTAATTGCTGTACAAATCTTGAAAACTTTTGAAATTAATTAAAATCTTCATGGCATGACATGAAATGGGTGTGTTTGCACAAACGACGTTGCTGCGACAATGACGACGACAATGAGTGATGAGCATGACTCGAATGCAAGTTGCTGCTGTATTTGCCGCCATTTTATATATTTATTTATTCATTTTTTCTCTTTTAAACTTTGTGTTTTGGTTTCGTCGGTAAAGTTTAAAGTGTTTAATGAAATTTAGTGTTTGTTACAGTTTCATAAATTAAATTTCATAATGTTTCCAAATCTAAATTTCCAAAACCAAATTCCCAAAAGGATTCTTTCCCAATCACAAATAAATAGTTGGCTTGAACTTTACTCGAACAGAACTTTAAATGAAATGCCGAGTTACAAGACAGTTTAATAAGTCTTTGATCTTATTAAGAAGAAGGTTTATTGGAAAAAAATCGTTTTTAATCAAATCAGTTACCTGACAACATTTACCTTTAATGCCGATCTTGGGGTTATCGTAGACACTTGCGTCGGCTTAATTCTACATTGCACCTTGGTAAGGAGTAAAGGTTCATGGAATTGATGCCCAACAGCTAAATTTTTCGGACGTCAATACCATGCTAATGACTCACATCAACATCCTTCCATGACTCCATACGCGACCAACGCCCTGTCATAGTAGTTTCAACACCTGTTACACACAATACTTTAATTAATAAATATACTGTATGGAAAGTTACCAACATTGGAGAGCAACAGTACCAATCATAAATAATTAACTGGATCGCCATCCACATTTATTGGTGGAAATCGAGACCCACCAAAAAACTCTGACAATATTTGGGCATTGTATTTGAGTACATTTGATTGTACATTTGAGTAACTCCGCGCCTGGTCGTGACATTGAGCTACCACAGCCAGCACGATACTCTCCGAAGGGTCAGCCCTGCTATTGTCTCCCGGACAAAAAGGATTTACCTCGACGTAGCACTCACACACACTGATACAGGGTGTTTTTTAAGCTGCATGAGAAGTTTCAATGGTTGTTGTCTATGGTTTGACAGTTGAGAATGTCAAACTGTGTTGACATTTCTGTTCAGAAAGGTTTGGCAATGAAAGGTTTGGATGAAAATCATGCAAGGATGAAAATGGGAATCTAGTGACAGATATCCAGAGTACACTGTTGAGGTGGAGGGAACACTTCTCTAGGCTTCTGAATGGTGACGACGACAACAATCCCGCCAACAGAGATGATATCCCGGAAACCTCAATTGTGGACGACAGCGTTGAAGTTCCGCTGCCCGACCATAGCGAAGTCTTGAAAGCTATAGCTCGGCTTAAAAACAACAAAGCCGCAGGAGCCGATGGCTTACCTGCTGAGCTCTTCAAGAATGGAGGCGAAGCTCTATTTGAATGCATTCATGAGCTCTTATGCAGAATATGGTCGGAAGAATGCATTCCAAACGATTGGAACCTCAGTGTACTCTGCCCAATCAACAAGAAAGGCGATCCCACCATTTGCGCAAATTACCGTTGGATAAGCTTCCTTAATATCGCATATAAGGTCCTGTCGAGCGTATTATGTGAAAGACTGAGGCCCATCGTAGACCCAGCTGATTGGACCTTATCAGTGCGGCTTCAGACCTGGAAAATCCACCATAGACCAGATATTTACAATGGAAAATCCACCATAGACCAGATACTTACGCTACGACAAATCTTGGAGAAGGCTCTAAAAAAACAAATCGACACACACCATCTTTTTGCCGATTATAAAGCCGCCTTCGACAGTCCAATAAGGAATCATCTATACTCCACCATGTCTGAATTTGATATTCCTGCAAAGCTCATCCGTCTTTGCAGAATGACAATGAGCAACACCAGCAGCACAGTTAAAATCGGAAAGGATCTCACTCCTCCATTCTATACCAAACGAGGTTTCAGACATTGTACGACTCTTTCAACCTAATGATGGAGAAGATCATCCGAGCTGCTGATTTGAGACGCAGTGGCACTATATTCTACAAAAGTATTATGCTGCTGGCGTATGCTGATGATATCGATATTATTGGCCATAATACGCACGAAGTCAGTGCAGCATTTTCCAGATTAGCGAAAGAGTCGAGTCGAATGGGCTTGCAGTGAACGCAGATAAGACGAAATATCTAGCGTCTTGGAAACCACATCACTGTTGACAACATCTCCTTCGAGGTTGTTAAGGACTTCGTCTACCTGGGATCCAGCATTAACTCTTTCAACGATGTCAGTATTGAGATAAAACGAAGGATAACTCTTGCCAACAGGTGTTACTTTCAGCTGAGTAGGCAATTGAGAAGCAGAGCCTCTCTCGACGAACAAAACTCACGCTCTATAAGTCACTAATCATGCCCGTCCTATTATATGCAGCACAAACATGGACGTTGAGCAGTTCTGATGAAAAGACTTTGAGAGCCTTCGAGAGAAAGTTCCTTCGTAAGATCTTCGGTCCAATCTGTGTCAATGGCGAGTACCGAATTCGATGGAACCACGAGCTGTATGAGCTGTACGCTGACATCGACATAGTTAAGCGCATTAAAATCGAGCGGCTCCGCTGGCTAGGTCATGTTGAGCGAATGGAAAACTACGCTCCAGTGAAGAAAATATTCGATTCGGTGACCGGTGGTGGTCAACGCAGAAGAGGACGCCCACATCTTCGTTGGAAGGATCAGGTGTTGGATAACTTGACCACACTTGGTGTTTCCAAATGGCGCCAGCAAGCACAAAACAGAAATGGCTGGTTCAATTTCTTATACGAGGCCAAAACCGACCTACGGTTATAAGCGCCAGATAAGTAAGTAAGTAAGTAAGTAAGTAAGTAAGGTTTGGCAATTCATCATGAATCGTTCAATGCCAGAACAACGCTTCCATATTGTGGGAATTTACTTAAAAAAAAATAAATCTGTTCGCGAAGTTCATAAAGCACTTCGTCCATTTTACGGTCAATATAATCGGTCTAGTGAGCTAGCAATTTATCACTAGGTTTTTATAAGTTTGTTATCAAAGCTCGGGCGATATTTCTTTGGTCTTTTTTCGAGCTTTGAAGAATTGAAAATTTTAAAGTTAACATACTTTTTAGAATAAAAATTGTCCGGGATTTAAGGCCTTAATATCCCGAGACTATTGGGAATGGAAAAAGTCCGAGTTCCCGGGATTACAAGCCCTAGATGCCAGTGCACTAAGAAAACTAAAAGAGTAACTGTGTGGTGCGGATTGTAGGTTGGAGGCGTCATAGGATCGTATTTTTTCGAAAATGACAACTGAAGAGCCGTTAGAACAAATGAAGTGCACTACAGAGACACCATAAACAATTTGTTGAGGTCGGAGATAGAGTGTATGGACACAAAAGACCTTTACTTCAACAGAATGGTTCCACGTAGCATACAAGCTGCGAATCGTATTTCGTATTTCGTTTATTAATTAGTCAAAAAATTCACAAATTTCTTACTGACTAATCTTAGATATTATGTAATGTTATATATATATAAATAAATACATAATTTAACTTATAAAAACACAGAGTTTAATAAATTTTTTATTATGTTTTTTGAAAAAGCGAAATCTATAACTGAAGAATTTGGCAGACGATTAAATTCAATTAATGCCCTATTAATTGGAGCATTAAGAGAAGAATTAGTTCTACTAACACCAATATTGAAAAAGTCAAAGTTCCGCAAATGTCTGGACTGAGGATTGAAATTTATTCTTTCTAGAAGAGATGGGCAGTCGGTCATGCCGGAGACAATATCATAGATAAAAAGTAGAGAAAGGATAGATCTTCTACTATTCAAGGTCTGAAGATTTAAATGCAAGCATCTTTCATCATATGATGGATTCAGTTCAGTAAATTGAGCAGAGCGAAGAGCGAATCTTAGAAAGCTTTTATGAATGCGTTTGAGTCGATTTATGTGGATATGATAGAACGGTCTCCAAATCAAAACCGCATATTCGAGTTTAGAGCGAACAAAGGAAGTATAAAGTAACTTGAGAGTGTACATGTCGGAAAAATCTGAGCTATTACGCCGTACAAATGCCAAGAGAGCATACGATTTAGAAATAATGTAACTAATGTGTGAAGTAAAAGTAAATTTCGAATCGAAAACAAAACCAAGATCTGAAACCTCATTGACTTCGTTTAATTTAATATTTTTAATAAAATAAGAAATATGGGCCACAGCAGCGCATTTAGAAAAACAAATGTGGAAGCATTTATTGATGTTAAGATAGAGCCTATTTTTTTGGCACCACTTATAGAGATTGTTGAGCTCAGATTGAAGGATATCTGAGTCCACAGCGCTATTTATTGGTGAATAGATTTTCAGATCATCGGCATATAGCAGATATTTGGAGTGTGAAAAACAGGAACTAATATCATTAATGAATAGCAGAAAGAGCAAAGGCCCAAGGATGCTACCTTGAGGTACTCCCGAAGTAGCAGTATATGGCTGCGATCGAATATTATCAAGAACTACATAGCAAGTTCTGTTAGTTAAATAAGATTCTATCCATGATAAAAAAACTGAGTGAAACCCGAGCTGGTTTAATTTCCAGAGCAAGATCTTATGGGAGACCTTATCAAACGCTTTGGAAAAATCTGTATATATTGCGTCAACATAATATCCAGACTGGAATGCAGATATGCAATCCTCGGAAAAACACAAGAGATTAGAAGTAGTTGAGCGACCAGCAACAAAGCCATGTTGAAAAGGACAAATGAGTTTTTTGACTGAAAAGTAAATTTTTTCTTTAATGATACTTTCAAATAATTTGGATACTGTCGTAAGGTTAGAAATTGGTCGGTAGTTGGAAACATCACTTTTGTTGCCATTTTTAAAGATTGGTTCAACAAAAGCATATTTCCACGCTTTAATAAAAGTGCCTGTCGAAAGAGATTTAGTAAAAATTTGAAGTAAAGGATAAGCCATAGACACGCTGCAGTTTTTTAACAATAAAGGGGAAATGCCATCAATATCTAATTTAAAAGATGGTTTGAGTTTAACTATAGCGTCAGAAATATCTTCGATTGTAAGACTGAGCGCTCCAAAATCGAGAGGAGAGGATGCAGTGATGAAAGAGTCCTGCTCGGAATCCTCATCAATAGTAAAACTTGACTTAAAAAAGTCTGCAAAAAGGTTCACAGAATCCTGTGATGTACTTGCATGCGAATTGTTAAAAAACATCGAAGATGGAACAGATGAGGTGAATTTTTTTGATTTAATAAAGCGCCAGAATGCATTTGGGTTCAATTTGATGTTGTTTTCGAAGTTAAAAATATACTTTTTATGAAGATATTTTTCAAGAAAATTAAATTCTTTCGAATAAAGCAAATATTTTGAACTATGTAAATCCAAATTGGAAATTCTATATTTTTTAAAAAATCGATCAAGCTTCTGCACAGGGTTTAAATTGCTTTCAGCAAAACAGCAAAAGCAACGAAAATTTTGCTGCGTAGTGCTACCTAAAGTTTTTCAAGACAAGCGTATGCTGCCCATTTTGCTTTGCTTTCTGAATTTCGAAAGGCTAAGCAAAAGCAGCAGCACTAAAAAGAATTTGTTTTGCTGCGTAGTGCTACGAAAGCATAAGAAATTATTGTAGTGCTTTGATTTTCATTTTGCTTTTCTAATTTGTCGCAGCACTACGAAAGCAACAATTATGCGCTTTGCTTCGTTTTGCTTTCGGAAGCATTTTATTTTCATTCGTTTGGCTTTCGGGATTTACTTGTCATCGTTTATATGCTGCATTTCAGAGACGCATGTTTTTTGTACATTGTTGTTTGTATAATATGCGCACTTGTACGCAGTCGCGAATGCTTGGTGTTGTTTTTGTTGTGTGTAACGGTTTTGTTATTGCATGAGTTTTAAAGAGATCGCAGAAATAAATTTAGTAGCGCCTATTTGGAATTTACAACAACGTACAAAAAGACATGCGTCTCTCAAATACAGCATATAAACGATGACAAGTAAATCCCGAAAGCCAAACGAATGAAAATAAAATGCTTCCGAAAGCAAAACGAAGCAAAGCGCATAATTGTTGCTTTCGTAGTGCTGCGACAAATTAGAAAAGCAAAATGAAAATCAAATCACTACAATAATTTTTTATGCTTTCGTAGCACTACGCAGCAAAACAAATTCTTTTTAGTGCTGCTGCTTTTGCTAAGCCTTTCGAAGATTCAGAAAGCAAAGCAAAATGAGTACAATTTTTTTTGTGGTAGTGCTTTCTGCTTTGGCTGTTGCTGTTTGATTTTCAATAAGCACAGCAAAGTAAAAGCAAAAGCAATTGAACGTTTTTAAGTTTTTTAAACACAGCTTCTGCACACGAAATTCCATAGTAGCGTCGTTTCGCGTTTTGGAGACACCAATTGGCCACCAAGATGTTGCAATATAACACGCTTCGACCTCTTTCTTTCGAGTGATGTCATTAGAAAGGTCTTCATTAACGATCAGCATATAATTTCAACTCTCAAAGCTAACGTCAAAGTCGCCATCGCCAAAATAGTTCCAATCCTGCGAAAGAGTTATTAAAAATGTCGATAAAAGAATTAAGGTCTGCAATCTAAGTTGAGGCGGTCATTTAAAAGATATGGTATTTTGAACATAATCTCCATGTATCAACTTTATAATTCAATAAAAATTAAAGAGACATTAAAACAACTCTGTCTGTTTAATTAAAACATAAGCTATACACCTCTTGTTGATATACTCTGAATAAATGATCCGGTCACATGTGTTTTCGATGCAAATAAATAATAAAAAAATTAAGACTATAATATTTGGTAATATTTTTAACCTAATAAGCCAGAGCGCAGATAACTCACAACCTAAATTTTGAAAATATTTTTACACAACACGTTCCTCAAACAAAAAGTCTAAACAGGGGGAGGCAAATAAACCTGGTCATGCATTTACTGTGTTACTCATATACGATATGCTATTCTGTTAGTATGTGCATATGAGTGTGTGAGTGAGTGTGTGTAAAAATACATATATGCACATATTATTGGCAATGTGAGCATCATTTTGCCCAAATACATAGGCTAAATTATGCAAAAATATTGAATAAAACGCATTATTATGCCGAACGGTTACTGCTTTGGATAGTGGAGGGAGGACCTTAGTCTGTGGATGGCGTAGAGTGTGCTTGAAGTATCTATGAGCTGTGGCAGCACTAAATCCAACCACGTTGATTGCAGCTTTCAGAAGTTTGTTGCTCAGAAGGTTTTCCATGCAAGTGCCGTTGCAATAGAATCTTCAAGACTGAATTCGCTTTCGGCAGGATGCTGCCGAAGAGTTCGCCACCTAGTCTAGTAAGCCAGGTAAGTGAGACACGTTTTATCATGTTTGTGGCATGGAATATTGAGAACGCGTTTATTTGTTAAGATTTTGAATATGCAATGAGGATTGCTCAGAATTTCCAAGGATTTTTTTCAAATTTTCATGGGATTCTATTAGGAATCGTTGGAATTGATTACGTGCTGCTGCTGTGTTAGTTGAAAAATCTATGCAAATATGTGAGAGCACAAAGATGGTAGCTGGAAATATTTTCAAGGATTTAAGTAAATACATTGGTGAAAATCGAATTTAAGTTTGCTTTATCAAAAAAAAAGTTCGTTAAGGTATGAGGTCGATTTTAGAAACGTTATCAGCTAGCGATTAAATTAAAAACAAAAAATTGGAAACTCAATATGTTAATTTCTTGAATCGTTACCATACATTACGTGTTGTTAAGCTCAAAAAGATTGCCTTTCATTCAAAAAACTCGAATACATGGGGGAGAAAATAATTGATTGGCACTTCGACTAAATAACATTACACGTTGATTTTGACACCTTTCTCAATAAAATAGTGGGAAAGCTTACCTTTTACTGATATGGTTTATTGAAACCTTTGAATGATTTCTTTTATAAGTTGTTAAACCTGTTCAAAGCAAGGATAAAGAAGGATGGTCGCAAGCAACGGGTTCGCCCTTTCCTGTGTAAATGTAAAGGGACTATCCAGATCCTGGAGTTGGTCGTCCAATCCGGGGAGTAGTGTTCCATTTGACTTGATCAAATAGCGTAGCGTATGAAGGAATAGCAATGATCCTTAAAATTTGTTAGCACGGGGATAGTCGTTTCGCTCGACAGACATACTATCACAATTTCCAACGGCACATTGGCATTGTGGTCTCTGGATAGTCCTATAAGGACTCGTTAAACAATGAAAAAATTGGTGTATATCGAGGTGTTCATGAGGTGTCAGAATTGGGTACTCCAAGGTGAAAGTATATCTTAGAAGCCTCGGAGTGCCAGTTTGCAAAGGTGCAAAGTTGCTCCTAGACATATTTTTCACCTCGGAGTGCCAGTTTGCAAAGGTTCAAAGTAGTGGTGACCATGTATCACACACAATCAAAAGTGATGTGGTCTACGCTGTAGCACGTCCAATAGTGGTGGCTTTTGCCGCCATCGTCCATCGTTCATGAGATGGGTACAGATGAGTCGGTGTGTGTTAATGGGTGTCGAGGTAAATCCCGTTTGCCCGAAAAGACTTTCGCAGGGCTGGCCCTTCGGGGAGTATCGTGCTGGCTGTGGTAGTTCAATGTCGCGAACAGCTGGGTGGCAATGCCCAGAAATTATCAGAGATATTAGATGGGTCTCGATTTCCATTGATAAGGTTTTTCTTGTGGGAGTTGCTCAGGGAGAACGCCTAAATAAAAAATTAAATAAATAACTGGCCATTTCAGCCCTTGAAAGGACTTTGACCTAGCTTCTTATGATCAATTGTGTTGTGCGTGTTATTAAGTTTGTACACAATTGACCGAGAAATTGACCTACAGGCTTACCGCCGACCCCCATGATACAATTATACAGGTAGCATTGACAAGTATAGATTTTCTCAGCAACAAGGCAACGACCATTTGTCAAAAACAGTTGTTCGTGCAACAAGAATTAAACGAATGTAAAAATAAATAAATTCCGCAAAATATGTGCGTTAAATACACAATTATAATAATGAAAGTTGTGAAAAAATTATGTGTGATATGTGTTTAACGTTTTCCAGCCGTGGTGTTTTAATAATAATTGGAAACTTCTTTAATTTCGTCCATATGCATCTGCAGCTGCTGAGGTTGCTACATTTGAACGTTTTCAACATGTTTTCTTATGTTTGCACTTAATAACACAAAGTTCACAAGTTATCTTCGTTGTAGTAATAATAATTCACTATTGATTAAATAAAATAGGCAATATTTTGTAAGAAAATGTTTGGTTATTTGCAAGCGCTGAAACATAAACAATGGCGAAAACATAAGAAATAATTGAACGCTCTCTTTCTAGACATTTTTTTTGACAGATGGTCGATGCCCAAGCAACTGTCAATACTACCTTATATTATTATACCATGGCCGACCCCGAACGGCGATGAACGGAATTTTCTTATTCTCAAGAAGCTTTACATGGCATTTTGATTACTCTCTGATGTTTGTCATTGTCTGCAGAGAGGTGGCGGCCATACAGAAAAATTATTTTAATTCAAATAATTTTCTGTCGCTGCTGGGGTTCGAACCTGGGTCTCCAGGTTCGTTGACATAGCGGCCACGCAGTTTAACCAACTACGCCATGGACGTCACACGGACGCCACAGGTAGAACGCCTATACATTTTAATATAGTTGAGGTGTCTAAGCAAAGGAAATATCATGTAGATGTGTCAACCATTGAGAAAATTTTCATATTTTCAAAACCGCGGTTCGAATCGCTACATTTCTCTAAAAAGCCATTCAAACGATTAATTGACGAAATTTTTTCATATTAAATATCAGTAGAATATTGAGTAGAAAATTTACATTTTTCAATTTCAAAAATTTACAACTGAAGTGAATTAATTACCTCATTAAGAAAGTATTTTCGTGTGAGTTCTGTAGCTCAGAGCATAAAGCGATCGCTTTATAAACGCTAGGTCGTGAGTTCGAGCCTCGACAATGTTAACGAAATTTTTGTTTTTTTTATGAAACAAATTCAAATTTTCAAAACTTCATCACAGAAGGTAAAAAAAAAAAATTGTAAAAAGTAGTTTGTTTGATTTATTGCTATTTAGATGATATCTTTCAATGGGTTCTGTAGCTCAGAGCGCACGGCGATTGCTTTATAATCGTGAGGTTGAGAGTTCGAGCCTCGACAATGTCAATGCATTTCTTCACTTCTTTTATTTTTTTTTTTTTTTTGTTTAAAATTTATGGAACCATTTCGGTTTTTGAAATAAATTTTGTTCTGATAAAAACACAAAACCTTCAAAATCTATTCTAAAATTTTACACAAAACTAAAAACCAGAAAATAATAATTTAAGTAAAAAAAAATTTAATATACCACGTTTTTAAAACGAACTAACAAGTATAAAATAATTTCTGCTAGAGTGGAGATTTAAGTTCTCAGAAAAACGTGGGCACATGCTATAGGGAATATTATAGGGAATATAAAAATATATAAATATGATATTAATATATTAAAATTTTTCATTGCTTACAAATAATTTCTCAATTATATATCACAGATAGGCATAGATAGGAACATTTTTAACAAATAACTCGTCAGCCTTGATAACTTAGATAAAATTAAAATTTAAGAATTCTGAAACCAAGTGGAACTTACTGGACTGAACGCAATAGATATCTGCAAACTTGAATCTGCCATCGATGCAAGGACTTCTATCCTTACAGTCAAGGGACCTGGTTTAAGAAATCATTTCTTCACTAACGTACTAGAATTGTAGAGTAAGTTCAGCATATATGGCCCATGTGTGTAATACGGCCCATAGCAATAGTTTCTAACTCAGAAAGGATAGACACGCCACTGTCTATTCAATTCAGACATGAACGAACTGGTCATCGTTCATTGTAATGTGGTGAGTCAGTCGCAACATATGTGTGCAGGACAACACGTCATTTTTTGCGTTGTCATTGGAATTTCTTGGAAAGTTTAATTAGGCGTTTTTTAATTAAATTTTTGTGTGAATATTCTTGTGTATGTGCAAATTATATAGTGCTAAATGTTTTGTTTGTTTATGTAAAATCGAATTCGGAAAATAGTTAATAAAGTTCGTAAAAAAAAAAAGGTGAAAAGCATAGTGAAAAAGTGCAGTGTTGATAATATGACCCATCATAGATGCTGATAATATGGACTAATGGACCATATTTGACACATGTTTCTGATTAATATTTCATCTCTATTTTCTTTTTTAGCTACAAGGAAATAAATGGCTCCGAACTCTAAGCAATTCTAAAAGCAACGACAGGCATGGAGAAAAGAAGATATGGCGCAGGCAATTACGGCCATCAAAGAACAACTAATGGGGTTCTTAAGGGCATCCAAACAGTACAATGTACCTAAAACCACATTACGACGTTTAGTAGCAGAGAAGAAAAGGCCGTTAGAAGTAGTAGTAGCAGCGAAGTTAGGCAGAAAACCGATTTTCCCACCAGAAAATCGCATTGCTTGTTGACTATGTACCTATTGCTTATGGAAGCGAAATTGTTTGGTCTAACAAGAAATGATATAAGGTTATTAGCATTGAAGAACAATATTCCAAACCCATTTTCAGTAGCAAAGGGAACTGCAGGAAGAGATTGGTTGCGTTTATTTCTAGGACGTCATCCATCTCTGTCCTTCCGTCAGCCGACCGAAACATCTATAGCTCGTGCAAGCGGCTTTTCAAAGGAAAACGCTACAGTTTTCTTTGACTTTCTGGAAAAAGAAATTACTCCTTACAATTTTTCTCCAAATAACATTTACAATGTAGACGAAACAGGAATTTATGTTGTGCCCGCAAAAATGCCACAGGTATTGCCTCTGAAAGGTCGGAAGCAGAAAGGAGCACTTACTTCAACTGAAAGAGGATCTTTGATTACAGCTGTTTTGCGATGAGAGCAGGCGGGTCATTTCTACCACATATGTTTATTTTTCCTAGAAAGAGGGAAAATCCTCTTCTAATGAATGGTGCACCGCCAGGAGCAATGCACGCAAATCACCCTTCCGGATGGATTCAAACACATTTGTTTACTAAATGGTGCGAGCACTTTCTTGCAACAGTTAAACCTTCAGCATCGTTTCTTGTATTGCTCATATTGAACGGCCATGCAAACCATACAAGAAACATTGAAATCATTGACTTGGCTAGAAGTAACCATGCTCGCATCCTTTCGATTCCTCCACACTCTAGCCATAAAATTCAACCTCTCGAAAAAACTGTCATGGGACCTTTGAAAAAATATTTGACTGAGGAAATAAGATGTTGGGTTATAAATAATGGAAAAGCATCATTTTGATATAATTCAACTGTTCGGTCAAGCTTATATGAAAGCTTAAACTGATGAAATTTCTGTCAAAGCAATTTCGTCAGCTGGAATATGTCCTTTTAATAGGAATTTATTTAGCGATCACGGTTTTCTAGCAGCGGACGAAGTTAGTGCAACAGTTGAGAATGTACAAACTGTAGATCCTTAACAACTACCTACCGCTTTCCCTGAAGTGGTGCAATTAGAACAAATTGCCGATGAAGCATCTTCCACTTCCACTGATATTCGGTCAACTTCTTACATAATGGCTCAAGAAATTTCTCCTATTCCGGTCCGTGTTCAAAAAAATTCACATCGAGGGCGAAGACCAGGAAAGGCACAACTGATATCATCATCACCGCATAAAAACAATCTCACGGAATCTATTAAAAAAAATAATGACAAACAATTTAAGAATCAAACCACACGCGGAAAAGGAATCGGGAAGAAAAACATTTTGGAAAAGAAGGTAGATATGAATTATATTTGTAGTTAAGTTTCAAAAAGGTTTTCCTTACAATTTACTTTTCAGAAGAAATATCAACTTGCAGCACAGTCTTCATCAGACTGTGAAGACAATTTTGCAGCACATGATTCATCGGATGCAAGTCCTGATAGGACTTATATGGAAGATGACAAGAGCTCTAAATAACACCCCTTACTATTATCTACAGCAAGCGCCCCACGTTTTTAAGAAAACTAAAAGCCCCACTCTAGCAGAAATTATTTTATACTTTTTAGTTCGTTTTAAAAACGTGGTATATTTAAATTTTTTTTTTTATTTAAATTCTTTTTTTTTTTAATTCTTTCATTTTTAATAGCTTTTTAAGAGATTTAGTGATTCGCACAATCAATATTTTTTGACATTGTGTTTGTTTTTTAATTATTTGGAATAGTTTTGTGAATAATATCTTCGATACTTTCTTATAAAGGCTTTAAAAGAGGTTCAAAACTTTTTATTAATACAACCGTCAATTTTTTTGTACTAGTACACTAAGAGAAAAAAATATTAAATTTATCCAAAATTTTTTTAAAATATCCAAAAAGCGAGTCAATTTTGCACCAATAACGCATTTGAATAAATCGACTACGTAAATATTTAAAATATATTTAAATATTTTCTTAATTAAATAAGATATTTAAATATTTAAACAGAATTAATAAAACATATATTAAAATTAGGCACGAATTTTTTAAAATATCTTTCAAATATTTAATATTTGAAAATAATACTATCGCTTTTAAAGAAAATTTATATAAAAATACTGAATTTAAAAAACAACATATTAAAATTCAATATGAATTAAAATATGCAGGTAAATGACAACCAGAAAATATCAAGTTGTCACTCAACCCTACATTATTTCATACAGCGATCACCCATCGCACTCACAAATCATCTTGGCCAAATATCCAGACTATATTACCCTTGCAACATTAACAAAATGAGAACTATAAGAAACCTGCAACTGGAAGAAATAAACTGCAGGAACAGAGTGCGATGCTGTTGCTGCTTGTCGGAATATGTGTGTGTACGTGTGCGATGCTGTTGCTGCTTGCTTGTATGGAATATGTGTGTACGTGTGTGGTATAAATAAAATTTAAATACGGGAAAAAACGAGTTGTAAGTTGTAATTTATCCACATAAATATATAAAGAAAATTTATACTCAGGCGTGGATAATGTTAATTTGCGTTATTTCCCTTAGTGTAATGTAATCTAGTAATGTAGGAATTACATACTTTTCACGAGTAGTATTAATTTCACGAGTATTTTTACAATTGCAGTTTCCGAGTTTTTAATGAAAATGAACAAGCCCATGAATAATAAATTTCAGGTCATTGCCAAATTTTTAAATACATTTCCGTAGGCGCAATTTGGGTACGATATCTTGAAAATTTTTAATTTTTTTGTCGGAAAAAAAAAGTCGGGAAATTTATGAAAATCTGTCTCAATAACAATTCAGTTCCATAAAAGAATAAAATTTACCTATAAAGTTCATTAACTACATGGAATAATGAGATAGGAATGGAAAATTGGGTGAGACATATAAGTCCCCGTGCTCCTAAAAGGCTTGAGGCTTATTATATCAAAACCAAAAAGTTGGCTTTTAAATTCACCGAATGCCGGATAACACAACTTTTTTTAATTATTATCCAAATGAACGCTTCGGCGGCGTTAAATTAATTTTGAACATGTAAAAGTTTCGTACTCCCTGACTTTTGTCAGGGATGTATTTAGTAATTCTCACAGAAGGTGTGAAAATTCCATGAGCACAATTTTGAAATTTCAAACGAAATCGCAGCCCAAGGCAAGGGATGCTCTATCGGAAACACAAGAAAACACAACAACAAAAAATAAACAAAGGAAAAAAAAACAAGTCTGGCACATGAAACAAACTTGTAATAATTGAAAACAAGCAGCAACTGACAAAAGGACTCAATTTAATATGGTGACAACAGCAATGCACAGACCGAGCACAAGCACACAAACACCATACTCTCACACTATCTAGCGCACACACACAAATATTTACTCTTACTTTTACACACATGCAATGATTATAACTTTGCAAAGCTTTAAAAAGCAGACAAACATATCCGGTTCCGGAAATAAGCCTTGACACATACTACATGAAACAGTTTCAAAACAAAACGCACACAAACATACATACAAACACATGCCCACGCACTCTGTATCACAAATATTGGTAACAAATATGTATAAGCATTCTGGCAAGTTGCTGGCAAGCATTTGAGGTAACATTAAAAGTCAGTCAATTCATTTTGTTATTGTTGTTGTTGTTGCCACTATACAGTTTGAAATACTTTTCTTGTCATTGTAGTGCTTCACACACAGGGTGTGCGCTTAACTCACAATTGCTGCATATGAGAGCATTGTACGGGTATTAATTCTACTGGTTTTTCGGTATGAAAAACTCCTACAAATTGTTCACTTGATTTCACTCTAAAGTTTGGGAAATTTTGTCACACATTCCCAGTTATAAAAAAATTGAAAATTCCATCAATTTAATATTCAAAATTTTAAAACGTGAAGTAAAAGTAAAAATCGGCAATTAAAATGGCTTTCGGCGACAGTTCCGTACAAAGTGTACTCCATGAATTAAATGCATACTTGGCTGATCACAGCTATATAAGAGGCTTTACACCGAGCAAAGCCGATCTGACCGTTTTCAATGCCTTGGGTCAGCAACTTCCCAATAGTTTTCCACACATTCAACGTTGGTATCGACACATTGAATCGTTTGACTGCACAGAGAAGGCTGGCTGGTGTGGCGTGACGGAGCATCCTGCCATTGATGATGATGACGATGATGATGGAGTGGGGAATGTTGCTCGAGGCAACATTGAAGTTATGGATACGGAAGTATAGCTGATGTAAAATGTTTGGCTCTGATCAAATATAAGGATGTACTTTGTTAAGAAAGCCGACAAAATTATTTGTAGTTTTATTGTGAATAAAAATGTACATGTCCAACCGTTAAATATTTAAATAAAATATGTAATATAAGTAAGAGATCTAAGAAAAAAAACAATTAAAATGTGTTGAATAGTTTAACCCTTTGGCAACCGCTTCTGAACCGCTGGGTAATTCGCGAATCCGACACCAGATTCGTGGCCAGTGACCATAGGTTTCTAAAAATTTCGCGAAAAACAACTTTTTTTTACATGCAAAGGTGCGAAAAATCATGGGACCTGTACAGGGTGGGCCAAAGTTTTTTTTTTAAATGCAATAAAATTAACCAAATTTACCTCGGCCATTATGTCACTCCGATTTTCCAAGACCTTGTTGATGGTTTCGGGCTGTAGCTCACGTATGCTTGGATGGTATTGGCCTTAAGTGCTTGAATCGTTTCCAGATTGTTGCATAACATCGGTCCTTCACGGTTAATCACAAAAAAAATCCAAAGCGTAGCTCCGAGATGACCAATTGACATCGCTAAGACGGCTGGTAACACGATTTGGGAATTTGGTGCCCAAAAGATCGATTGTGGCATGGGGTCTGTGGCATGGGCTCTGTGGCATGACGCACCATCCTGTATGAACCAGAGGTCATCCAATTTCATGTCTCCAATTTCAGTAAAAAAATAACCGGTTAACATGGCTCTGTAATGCCCACAGTTGACCAAAACTTTGTTCCCAGCCTCATTTTCGAAGAAAAATGGTCCAATCATGCCACCACTCTACAATCCGCACCAAAATGCCACTCTCTGTGGATGCATCGGCTTCTCGACAATAACGTACGGGTTTTTCGATTCACAGATGCGGCAATTTTGTTTGTTAACGTAGCCGCCGAGATGAAAATGCGCCTCGTCAGAAAATATGATATTTCGTTCAAATCATCTTTTTTTTAAATAACGCATTGTTCGGGCAACACAGCACTCACTTTGGAAATAAGTTTCCAACTTTGTTCAAGCGTAAAGCCACTCATTTCTTTCCGCGGAGGTATGATACTGATTTTATGTCAAGATTTCGGGCGGGAAACAGCTCTGTGTCAAAATTACCTATTATTTAAAAAGAAACCACTAGATGCCTCACCCTGTATGTCGCAATGTCGTCAATGGTGAAATGTATACGTCTATTTTCTCTCGTTGACAGCATGAAAACTCGTTTTTAATCTATTTTGAAACTTAACCAATGAAAGTTTAAAAAATAACCTTTGTAATGGTGGTACTTTAACCTCTATATGACTACGTATTGGTTCAGGAGACATTCCCAAAATAGTTAAAAATGCTGTTAAAAAATTTTAAAAAAGCTAATACCAGGCCTTCTTTATTTGGAACTACGTAATTTTTAGCATCCAATGAGAGGTTAAAAAAAATAACCTTTCCAATGGTGTACTTTGACCTCTTAACGACTATTGCTTCAAGATATTGACAACTTTGACAAATAGGTTAAAGTTTCAAAAAAATCTGATTTTCATTCGATGTCAAACATTACTCTGTAAGAAATAAAGAGGGCCAGATATTCGGTTTTTTTGGGATTAACGAAATTTTTATCTAATTTGGAAATATCTCTCTGAGTCGTAAAGAGGTAAAGGTACCAACGTTAGAAAGAAAATTAAACTGTTTTATATTTCGTTATTTTATTTCAGTCTTACTACGAACACGATCGCAAATCAAAGACGAAATTCTACTTGCGTCTTTTCTGCGATCGCTTTGATTTGAGTGGTCATAATGCGTACATTGGTTACAATAAAATCTTTACATCCGGATACTGATTTATTTTCTATACCTGCATTGGAAGTCCGTGCACAACTGGATACTCAAATGATCAATTCGTTCACCAACAACAATCTCACCACAATCTCATCTCACAACTCATCTCTTATGTTGTACCCCTTGTTCGTTAAATCGAAAAATTCTTTGTATCGATCAATATTTTGTACCCATTATTTCGGCCCCTCTTTAATTAAATGGTTCGATCTAATGAAGTTTCCAATGAATCCATATGATGCATTTCTCTAAAAAATTAACCGCTTCTGCATGTTGCACTTTGTAAACAGTTTGGCTGGAATAAGCATGGTTTCCATATCCTCTTCATTGTCGCTTTCATCGCAGTCTATAAAACGATCAACACAATTCCACTCTACAGAATTTTGCAGAATCATGATACAAAATGTATCTCCAACATTTCATGATGGATTCTTTTGATAGTTTATCCCAAGAAAGAACCAACACAGATACACCGTCGAATATGTTGAAGAGTTTTAAATGCTTTGTGATATCCGTTCCAGCATCAACAATTTTACTCAAAAGGCTATTTCTTTGACGCAGTTTCGTAAGCCGTATAGCGTTCAAGTCTCTCGGTTTAATCAATGTCATAACAATAGGTTGCATAAGCATTACCCGTATCAATCCATCGTCACCCGATTTTAGGTGGGTGACTTGGGGCGTTATCCAAGATCAGTAGCGCTTTCTTTGGTAGGTTATGTTCTTCCAAAAATTCAAGAACCTTTAAAAAAGCAAAAGTTCTCAAATACATAAACAACTTAGCATTCCATTTAATTTTTACAACCCTGTGGGCCAAAAGTGGAAAACCCAATTTTTAAAGATGAACGAGTTCATCCACGCAGACTTTGAGCTCATGTAGGTTACGGGCAACAGTTTCTTTTTGAAAGGTATTGGCTTTTCAGATTTCAAAATGACCAAAAGCAGTAATTTCTTGCTCCCTGAAGCATTGGCGCATGATAAGAATTTCAATTTTTCTTTGGTGATATTTCTTCGAGGTGCGGATGATTCTTCGCAGAGGACATAAGTATTTTCATTGTTGTATTAATATATAATATATGCATTAAAAATTGTATCGGGGAAAGTGCATTTAGTACGTCTTTTAGCGTGGCTAAATGGCTTTTTAAATAGATCCGCACTATCTGCATTAGACAACAGTTTTCGACCGAAATTTTTAAGACGTATTCCGAAACGTTTTTTTAATTTAATCATCCAAACATAATTGGCCTTCGTGAAACTTACTTACTTATCTGACGCTTGCAACCGTTGGTCGGTTTTGGCCTCGTATAAGAAATTGCGCCAACCATTTCTGTTTTGCGCTTGCTGGCAGAAACACCAAACGTGGTCAGGTTATCCAACACCTGATCCTTCCAACGAAGATGTGGGCGTCCTCTTCTGCGTTGACCACCACCGGTAACCGAATCGAATATTTTCTTCACTGGAACGTCGTTTTCCATTCGCTCAACATAACCTAGCCAGCGGAGCCGCTCGATTTTAATGCGCTTAACTATGGCAATGTCAGCGTACAGCTCATACAGCTCGTGGTTCCATCGAATTCGGTACTCGCCAGTGACGCAGATTGGGCCGAAAGTCTTTTCATCAGAACTGCTCAACGTCCAGGTTTGTGGTGCATATAATAGGACGGGCATGTTTAGTGACTTATAGAGTGTGAGTTTTGTTCGTCGAGAGAGGGCTCTTCTTCTCAATTGCCTACTCAGCCCAAAGTAACACCTGTTGGCAAGAGTTATCCTTCGTTTTATCTCAATACTCACATCTTTGAAAGAGTTTATGCTGGATTCCCGGTTGACGAAGTCCTTAACAACCTCGAAGGAGATGTTGTCAGCAGTGACGTGGTTTCCAAGACGCTGGGATTGTTTATTTGTTGACAATAGGTATATCGTCTTATCTGCATTCACTGCAATACCCATTCGGCTCGACTCTTTCGCTAATCTGGAGAATGCTGCACTGACTTCGCGCGTATTATGGCCAATAATTTCGAATATCGATATCATCAGGATACGCCAGCAGCATAGTACTTTTATAGAATATCGTGCCACTGCGTCTCCAATCAGCAGCAAGGATGATCTTCTCCTTCATAAGGTTGAAAAAGTCGCACGATAAGGAATCACCTTGTCCGAAACCTCGTTTGGTATCGAATGGAAGAGTGAGACCCTTCCCGATTTTAACTTCGTAAAGCTTTGAATGAAATTCTTTCGCCATTGTCTTCCAAATAACACCATTAATGGTAACGTGATTTTGACGTTGACCTATAAACCACTTGAAGAAAACCTGCTCCATTTTGGGAAATTCACTTTCTTTACGCATCATCATATGACGTAGATTCCTATCTATCTTCGAAAGATACAATTAAGGGCATCCCTAATAGTTATAATACGATTGGGCTTTCCCCTGATAGTATGCAGAAGAAAAGAGATAAATCTAGTTGAACAGCTTGTTCTTGGGGAAAAATTTTCCAAGGACAAGTTCGAGAAATTTAAGTATCTGAGAGGACTACAATGAAAATGACGCAAGCCTACTAATGAGTTGGTGAAGCAGCCAACGAAAAATCTCTGTAGTCTGCTTATATAGAGTTATAGAGACTCTATACAGAGTTGTTGTTGTTTTTGTTGTTAGCTACTTTCTTCATATACAACTTGACCTCGAGATCAACAATAACTCTTAACAATTAAAAAATGATTAGGGTAATACTATATATAAAATAGAATAGATTTACTTTTCTTTCAACATATTGTACAAAGATTAATCTTAACTTTAAAAATTTTAAATGGTGCTTAAAAAATAGAACACTTGGCCAACTACTTAATAAAATTGCAAAAAAATTAGGGCTCCATCGCAACATCACTACTGGCACGCGCTTCATTAGTGCTGTTACAACACTTCCACCACTCGCTTACATAGGAACGCAGACTGGATAGAGCTAAAACGCCGACAGAGTCTACTTGTTGCGCGACAAGACGCTCACAATATTGCTGCGTACTTTCCGCACCGGCACCACCATGCACACGTATACCATCTATTGTGTAGATGTGCTGGGGAAAATGCTTACGACTGCAGCCAATAAGATGATCCAGTTGCGTCGCCGACATGGCGACATATTGTTCAGGCTGCACAGTTTTATTAAGGATGTTCAAAAGCTTCGCAAAACTAGCCACGGAAATGCGTGCCGAGTTGTATGGCAGCAGGCGCAACAGCAAGCGATGTATATCGGAGCATATATATTGATGATTATGAAACTCAGCTGCGTTGGCTTTCAGTGCATACCACAAATTGTTGACTATGCTGATGAGACCTTCGATGATGTCAAAATGATAGAACTCTAACGAGCAGATGATCGAGATGAGCCAGGGCAGTAGACCAACGTGTTCGATCATGATTTTTGTGGATGCAGGTATCTTGACGCACGTTGAGAAGACCGATAAAATTTGCAGATTCAACTCTAGCGTGGATACGGGGCTGCCATAGAAGCCCATGAGCACTTTAAAGGTGTGCGTGGTCAACAGCAGGTATAGATCTGAGCTGGATTTGATGCCGTTGCGTATGATCTCGACGATAAACTGACGGAATTGGTGATGCTCGACATCGGGAGAATAGAAGAGCACATTGAATTCGGGTATGCACTGGAAGTTAAAACTGCTTTTCAGACGCAAGTACATGGTGAGTTTCTTGAACAGCAGATGCGTAGGTTCAGTGGTTATATTAAAAGCCTTGGCTACAAATAGCGCCGATATAAAAGGCACGCGTGGTGTGCCGCTATTGCGCTTGTGCTTCATCCAACTGTCGCGCAAATCGCTGAGTCCGGATTGAATGTTCTCGTAGGCTTGCAGCCAGAGGGGACGTTCAAAGAATTTACTGCTTTCGAAGTGGGCACGATAGCGTAGCTGCACGCAACCTGCAGCCAAACGCATCTCTCGATCCTGCGAGCTGAGTGCAGCAAAGACCATTGCAAGCAAACCATTCTGTACTGGGCGCGCTGGATGTGCAAAAGATTCGGGTGCATAACACATGCTCATTAGAGGCAAAAAGAAAGCTGGATCATAGCACTGCTCGTGTATGCCAGCGCGCTTGGGGCACAAACGCAGTTCCTCGACACTAAAATGTTGCTGCTGCAGCTCGATACGACGTTCGAGATCATTTGAGCCAAATGCACAGACACGCTTCGCAGGATCATCAAAGCTGACGGTGGGCAGTTGCAGGCCACTGTGCAAACGTCGCCATATAGGAAAATTATCGATAGTATAATCGCACACCTGCCGATCAATTAAGGACATAACCTGCGCTATGGAGGTTTCCACTTGCGAGAGCTTGGCACGTTCCTCGTCGGCAGCGCGCAAAGCATAGAAGGCAATTGCGCTCTCGCCCCATATGAATGGACGATATTTTTGCAGGCCACAATCGTGAGCCTCATAGAGCTCCAGAAGCGCCAAAGCATAACGATCGGCATCAAAGAGACGCGCCTGATAGGCACCCAAGACGGCAGGTATCTGGCGTTCATTCAAACAGTGAGTGGGCGATTTGCAAGCCAACACATAGAGCAGATGGATCACTTCAGTTTTGACCAACGAGGGTGTTGCTGCGTTATGCTCAAAAATGATGTCGTAAAATTTTGAGTGGGTGAAAATCATTTCAAAGAGTTGCGATGGCTCTGCGTATTCCTCCGTTAAATCGCTATAGAGATGATGACAAAGAGAGGCCAGCAATTTTAGAAGAAGCCCATTTAGGGCATCTGCCTTTGATAGCTCATCTTCGCTCTCGCTGCGGTGCATGCCTAGCTTGAGCGCAGTTTTGCAGAAATTTAACCACTGCTGACTGCTTAGAATGCGCGAGAAATCATGATGATCATTCAGCGTCTCCGTCACCCCATCATTTGAGGCGACTAATTTAGGCTCATTGCTAAACCACTCGTGCAAATGATAGGCAAAGTAGTCGAGCTTCTCTTGATCCAGCGATTGTTTCTTCAGATCGACAGATAACATTTGTATCTGAACATTGATAAAGTTGACATAGACATTCGAGATCTGCTTGGCCACAGTCGCAGCCGAATCAGTTTCCTGTAAGGCCCTCATCGCTTTGCTGTAGATGGCATAAATAATCTTCATTTGATACAATTCAATGACATCGAATTTCAGGTTTTTATTGCAAAAGTCAACGCATTCCGACTTGGGCATGCACTGAGCTATAAGGGCCAAGCTGGACTCGACATGCTCCTTGTATATAACGCCCGCTTTTTGAGGCTTCTCAATAGTCTTCATGAAGCCGTTTTTGTACTCTTGATAAATGCTGTTAAGCAATGTGGATTCCATGTCAAATTGCTGCTGAAAGGCAATCTTGAGCAAGGGATACACAAGCTCCTTGCGGCCTATATTTGCAGGTAGCAATTTAATAAAGTTATCCTTCAGCTTAGTGTCGCGTTCGAGCAGCAGGCAGGCTAGTCGAACGGTGGATTTAGTTATCTTCCTTTCCTCAAAGAGTACATCGAAAAATTGTCCATCCAACTCGGCTATGTTTTGATGTGAAACCAGCAAAAATTGCAGCAAGGCAATCTCCAGTTGCTCCAGATTTGTGTCAGCCGCTATTTTTTGCACAAAATTAACATAGAGCATGACGCATTTGCGCATAAATTCATCGCAGCGCACGCACTTTTGTAGCGTAGCCAAGCGTTGCAGCATAGCCACTAGCAGCTCATAATAAATGGTCCTTTGGCCCGTGGCGGGGATAATGAAGTCGTTATATTTCAGTTGCGAGACGAGCAAATTTAAGATTTCCATACAATTTTGCTCATCTAAGTAGAAGGCTTGCACCAAACGCAAACTGGGCAGCAATTTGTCAGAATCCCTTATGGTCTGCTCCAGCTGTTGCATAGATATGGCAACAGCCTTGACGATTTTCAAGCGGTAATTAGCGGAATACACAGAAAAATTGTCGAGTTCGTTGCAGCTCTCAGTCAATTCGCTGAGAAATTGCAAAAAGTGTAGATAGGAGTCATTTGAAGCATTGAATATTTCTGCGCTGCTTATGTAGCTGATGCGCGTGCTGAATATGTATTTGAGAAGCTGCGAGAGCAAACTTTCATTGATTGATTTCCTCTTTGCATTGATTTCAACAGTACCATCTTCTTGCAGCGCTTGAGCAACAGCAATAAAACTCTTTAGATAACTTGCGGCCAAGACTGCCTGAGCCTGCCTGAGATTTTGCTTGGCCAGCAGCTGCGACACGGTGAAGATGATAGCCTGAGCGTAGATAAGCAGCATACGTTCATTCTTTAAAATTGGCGCAAATTTTTGTAACTTGCCATTGTAAACAATTTCCAAAGCATTTTCAGTGCTGCTATCAGCAGCAAAGAATTCCTCAAATTTTTTGCCACCATCTAGCATGAGTGCCTGCAGCTCTTGCAGAAGCGGCACGTGAGCCGCTATAGGAGACTTAAGTTTGCATATGACGTCATTGTGTTGCAGCCAGCTACTCATATATTTATTTAAACTTTTAAATTGCAGCGAATAAAGTTGGAAGACATGCTCTGGCGTAGGATAGTAGTGAAACATGAGCAGGCAGACAGTTTCTAGATATTTATCCAAGGGTGCAACTATTTCGACTCCCTTGTATATCAAAGGCAAGAGTTTGCTTATCGATAATGTTTCGATGTAAGCCTGCACAGAGAGTCCTTGCTCGATGTTTTCAAATAGTTTTTGTAAATTTCTTTCATTGGTGTTGATTTCAACAGTTTTGGGAGCCTCAACTTCAACGCGGGTTACCTGAAAATTTAAGAGAGAGAAATGGGTTTATTTTTATTCATATTTATTTATTTATTTATTATGAAATATTTTACAAATTAATTGATATATTTGTTGGTGCAAGGCTACTATGGCCATGTTGCACCGATTTTAATTTATACTTCGGAGAGCAGTATTTTTTTTTTTCTGATCTCACTTTTTACAGAATCAAAAGCTTTTTTTTAGTACAGTCCAGCTTGGATTTCCAGCTGTAGGTAAAATTTGGATAGAGGCATTCCGTCAAAATATGATGAACAGACATAGTTGAATCGCTAAGGTTACATTGCATATGCTCAGTTTTCTTGAATTGCTGTTTGGTGCTGAATAATGTTTTGCCGAGTCTAATCCTAGCAAGTGTGATACAATCCTTACGCGTCAAGTTGACGTTGTAATTGGGCCTTGATGGCTTGCCGTTGTGACTTCTTAAAAAAAGAGTTTGAAGATTCTCAAGATAGTCGAGATTCAAGATGTTGAGTGGTACTTCGGAGACATGGTACTTCGAAAATAAGGGGAATGAAGATTGCTTCCATTGCCGAAGCATCAACTTGTTTGTTTCCGTCGATTCCGATGTGTCCGCGAACCCACATAATCTTGATGGGATATAAGCACTCTACGTTATTGAAAATAAATTGAAATGGATTGCTTTTTCTGTAACTAAGAACTTTTAGCACGCTTAGGCTATCAGAGCATATAAAAATTGTTTTCTTCATTTGTTCAGCATATTTGACCGCAAAGTGTTACCTTTTTGGAAAGATCCGTCCGTTTAAAGTGTCATTTCGGACGCAAAAAAATTTAGAGATTCAATAAAAATTTGCTTTAAAATCGAAGGATTTGTATTATTTTTGACATATTTACATAATGATATGTCGATGATTATGTTATGCTCAAGAAAATTGGTTGATCTTAAAATTGGCTTCTTTGGAATTGGTAATTTATATATACTACTGTGGGCAAAAAATACCGGGATCCCCAAAAAATTAATTTAGGCAGAAATGGGGATAGGGACATATGTTTTTATTTTTAAGTTGGCACCACTGATACTAACCTCTATGCCAAATTACACGTCAAAATATTCATTAGTGTTTGAGATACGCGTCCTTTTGTAAAAAGCCTTGAATTATTTCTTCATTTCGGTTTTTATCAACTGAAAATGGTGTCTACTCGAGCGGTCCCTCGAGTTCACCGGATAGCCAGAATGGTGCTAAGTCAGGCGAATACGATAGTAGCGAAACGATATTGGACAAGTATTTGCGCGAAATGATCACGAATTACGAGTGCGTTTTCGGCACCAATTGAGATTTCATTTTGCTGAGGCTCAAAATGGTTTTCACTGATCTTTCCAATATTCCAACAAGGTCAGTAATTTTTCGGACTGTCAATCGATGATTATGGAGCACCAATTCTTTGATTTTGTTGACGTGTAGCTCATCAGTTGATGTTGATGGTCGTCCTGGCTGTGTCTCGTCTTCAACGCTTTCTCAGGTCTCTTTGAACATTTTGTAACACTCATAAACTCTTGTTTTGGATAGAGCTTACTCACCAAAGGCCTTCTACAATATTTTCAACTTATCGGCAGCAGAACTTTCATTCCGCACACAAAATTTAATGGAACTGTGTTGTTGAATACTTTCAGACATTATAAAAAACGAAAAATTCACTTTTAAATATTTACCCAAGGACGCGTATCTGAAACACTAATGAATATTTTGACGTGTAATTTGGCACAGATGTCCGTCACAGTAGTGTTAACTTAAAAATAAAAACATTTGTCCCTATCCCCATTTATCCCTAAATACATTTTTTGGGGATTCCAGTATTTTTTGCCCACAGTAGTATGCATTAAATTTGTAGACAATGGTCCAGAGATTCGTAGAGCTTTTCCCAAAATTGTTCATGTAGATTTGCCGTGGTGAATGTTATTGATTTTGTAGTAAGTTAAATTCTGCGATTGTTTTGTAACGTTCCTAATCTAATCTAATGGTGTTGATGTAAGTATACCAGTAGGTGTTCTAAAGCACTCGTTTAGTGCAGCATTTAGTTTTCTTATATTTGTTTTGCTGGTCCTGTGTTAAATCCTGAACTGGACAGTGTTGAATGACACCAATAGTTAGAGACTTGCAAATTCCAATCCCAATTCGATGTGGGGACCTTTTTTCCCTGAGCAAATTATTTTGAGTAAGTTGTTGATTTAACTTAACATAGTACTCGCTTGTTCATTTCATAATAATGTTTCTGCAAAAGTTAAACCTAGAACTCTCATTTTAGGTTTGGCTATAATTCTGTCCTCCCGTAATGTCAGTGTCGAACAGCCGCATTTATGTTCTTGGCAGACGTAAAGCATTTCAGCTTTGTTCGTAGGTATAAAGGCGCCTCTTTTAATCGCCCACTGATTTAGTTTTTCTGGAAAATTAAATGGAGAAAATGATGTGGGACATGATACATTCTAGGAAGTGTGATCTTCGTTGTTACAGTTAACGCAGTATTTTCTAATGCAAGTCTCATGTGGCGGTTGTAGAGCGGTTTTTTTGCAGTTGCCTTGACATTTGAGGTAAGTCATTATCAATTGAAAGCCTTTGTGAAAAATAACCACCAACTCGAACTGATATTGGCCGGTGAGTTAGGAAAGACAAAATAATTTTAAGCATAATTTTTGAGACTCCCCATTCGTGTTGTTCCTTTATGACAAAACATGATACAACGCGGTCAAAAGCTTTCTCAAGAACTTCGAAAAAACGATGCCATGCTTTTGTTTTTTTAATTTTCTTTCAGCTTTGTTCCCAATAAATGGCATAAAGTATGAACAGTTGGGTAAAAACACATGCTGCTCTTTTTGAAGATTGCCTGCCGAGCATTCAAAGTCTTTTAAAAATTATTTTTTTTAAACTTTTTCGATGGCACAGGAAGCAGCGTTATCGGCCGATACCCATCTAAAATATTAAGATTGTTACCTGACTTTGAAATTGGTGATAGAATAGCATATTTCCATTTCCGGGGATAAATACAAGAGACCAAAATGTTATTATATAGCTTACAGATTCTCACTTTAAGCTTACTGGACGAATTTTTTAGCATATAGAATGTCATTTTGTCTACACCTGGATCTTTGATTCCTTTGGTGGTCTGAAGAGTCAGTTCTAATCCCGAAATGACTTCCTGAATAGTGTTGGTTAAAGATGGTGTGACGTTCGGTAGTGTATTTATTTTGAGTGACTTTTTTCGTTAATTATATTTAAACTGAAAGAACTATTTGACCCAATCGAGCACCAGAAGTTTGCAAATTTGTAGGCTATATCTGACATTTTTATTATCAGCAATATGATTAAAAATTAAAATCAGGAAGTGGTCAATCACGTTAGGTTTCGAAGGGCAAATCCAATTAAGGGTCAGTGCTAAATCAACAGAAGCCATTGTAAGAACGACTAAAGTTATGATATTTCTAGTACTAATCATGGTAGGGGAACCATTTAAATTGTTAGGTTTCTATCATCAGCGAAGTTTTCCTAAATCACGCCAGATCCCCATTAGATGTTTTGGGAATTGAAGTCTCCAATTATAAAATGGTGAGCAGAATTATATTTAGGAATGCCGCTTACCACCTCAGGTGTTAAATAAACATCGCATTCTTTGTAGTTATTTGTTATGTGTAATTCGGAATAACCGTTTATTTTTATCGTATGAAAAAGATTTCTTTCCGATACTCCATGTTGAGATACATTTACATTATTTTTAATAAGCATAGCTTTGCCTGATTCGGCGTATGAGATGTTTTTATTGTGGTTGTAAATGTTGTCACTGGGTAGATGTGGTAAGTGCAAATTTTTCTATATGATATGTGTTTCTTGGATCGCTATTATGTCCGATCGATGTTTTTTAAGTGGATTTTCAAGTGCAAAGCCCTGTTATTCTGTTAGTTATGTTAATATAGCCCTGCATATTCCATTGTAGAATTTTTATATCTAATCGGTACCTAAATTTTATTTTTTTTTTTTGTTATTTTAGAATGACATGGTGCTTCTTAGTTTATTTGTTGCAATAAATGCGCTCATGTTTGGGAATTTTTGGTAAAGTTGTGAGCAAGGTTTCAACTCGATATCGTTGTTTGTTTTTTGACTCGGTTATGGCGATGAGTCATTTTCATATGTGTCCATTGCATTGTCCATATTTGTATTATTCGCTATTGCTGCTAGGTGAATGTTTCTAATCTGAGTGGATTATTTGATCTGTGTATTTTTATACCCCCACGTTTAAAAAACGTAAATGGGGGTATATTAATTTTGTCACTCCGTTTGTAACGCCCATAAGGAGGCGTGGTAGGTATAGAAAAATATATATATTATTGATCAGCATCACCACCCGAGTTGATTTAGCCATGTCCGTCTGTCTGTCCGTCTGTCCGTCTGTCCGTCTGTCCGTCTGTCCGTCTGTCCGTCTGTCGTCACGATTACAGCCGTAATTTTCAAGCTATCATCACGAAATTCAATATTTAAGCTTTTATCTAAAAAACTAAGGTCAAGTTCAAAAATGAGCCAAATCGGATGAAAACCACGCCTACTTCCCATACAAAGTGCCTTTATCAAAACGGTAAAATCTCTTAGAATTCCACAAAAATTAATATATGGACTTGAAATTTTGCATATGAGCTCCGATATTTAAAGTGCACTCTAAGTATGAAATTCAATCAAATCAGATAAAAACCACGCCTACCTCCCATACAAAGTGACTTCATCAAAAACGTAAAATCTCTTTAAATTCCACAAAAAATAATATATGGACTTGAAATTTTGCATATTAACTTTGATATATAACATGCACTTTGTGTATAAAATTCAACCAAATCGAGTGAAAACCACACCCACCCCCATACAAAGTGATTTTATAAAAAATGAAAGCGAATATTTTCTGTTAAAACTATGTAGGTATAACAAAAATGTTTTATACAAATAAACATTTTATTGACGGCTTAAGACTTTGAATATACTTCGGTTCGGACGTGGGGGTATTTTAACTTCGGCCCAGTCGAAGATCATTTCTTACTAGTTTTTTATGTTTTTGTGTGGGAAAAAATGTGGGACATGATGCATTCTAGGAAGTGCGATCTTCGTTGTTACAGTTAACGCAGTATTTTCTAATGCAAGTCTCATGTGGCGGTTGTAGAGTGCATTCCTTGCAGTGTCCAACATTGCGACATCTTTTTTTCGTGTGTCCGAGTTTTTTGGCAATTAACGCAACGTATGGGATTCAAAATGTGTTCTTGGATCTTAACCTTTTCCCACCCTAGTTTCAGAAACTTCGGGCGACTAACAATGGCAACATCGGTTGGGACTAGACTATCTTTTTCTTTTTTAATAATTTTTCTTACGCTAGTGACTTTTTGATCGAACAATTATTTGCTAAGTTCTTCTTCAGATATGTTGATTATTTTTCTTGAAAAAATTCGGCCTCGAGTTGTGTTTCTTTGCATGGGAACTTAATTATTAATGGGAAATCAACAGGAAATACGTCGACTAGTTAAGCTTATAAAAATTTTTTCGCAGCTTCTAAATTTTTGGTTTTTAACAGCAAGTCTCCTGATCGTAGTTACGTTACTTCGCTATAATCCCGTGATATAAATGTAACTATTTAAAGTTAATTTTGGTTACAAAAGTAGAAACTAGTTTTTATAGCTGCTTAAAAAACCAACGGGAGATCACCACGGAAACACAAATATTGTATTAAGAATAAAGCGATGAGAGAAATTTTAGCTCTCGCGGCGATTGCCTGAGCAAGACTGATTTTAGCACATATAAGAAGTAATTTTATCCAAAGTACTTTAGCGATAATTTTAGTACTAATACTCTTAACTAAAGACATACTTTAACTAGTTGACAGAGCCCGGTTTTGCCTGCGTGTATAGTGAACGTCAACATTAAGTTACCTTTTCGTATTCTATACTTTTCTTTGCACTTTATGGTGCTTATCTTGTACCCATATCTGGTAATAATAACGACAAAAAGAAAGCAATATGCTTACCTGCAACACTTCGATGAATACGCTGGTAACCACATCAATAGTTGTGACATCGAAGCAACGCAGCGCTTCTAACCATAAATGTATTTCTAGTTCACCGGCGTCAAAGAGACGAGTATTCTTAAATATACCATGCAACAATGCGCCCGCTTCACGTTGAACCACCTCTGTGCCACATACGAAAGCTTTGATGAAGGACTTCAAAACGCTGCTGAACATTTCTTCATTTGGTTTCAAAGCCTTTGGATATAACAACAAAATGGTTTTAATTGCTTTTAGCTCTAGTTTAATATTGCTTTGTTTGTTGCCATCACTCGATTCTAGCGACATTTCATTGCCTGCATAAAGAGGACGCAACAATTCCAAATAATCCAAAATCGTTGCAGTTTTGTTGACAAACGAACGATGCTCTTTGCTAATGATTAGGACCAAATCCAACGTAACATCCAAGTGTTCGAGAACATCAACGCCTTCTTCTTCTTGTGCTTGTATGGACATGTAAAGCGAATACAGGATGCTCTCAACGGTTGGATAGTTAACAAGAATATGATTCAGAATATCGAACTTAAAGCGGCGCAATGAACTGGCACCCTTCGACTTTTCACGCTCGTCAATGAGAGCCATATAATTGGAATATTGCGTAAACATAGCCAATAGTAAACGCACAGCGGCCAGACGTAGTTCAAAATTATAATGACTCAATGTATTGGACCCGCTGATGTGCACCAATACTTCGATTGGCAGGCAAATATCTTTGATCCAGTAGGAAAAATCGGTAAGTGTTATTTTTTCCAGCGCAGGCTTGAGCAGACGCGGATGTAGTGTTGTAATAATTTTATTGAGAAAATTACAAGCATCGGGCCAATGGCGTTGAGGCGTAACGATTGGATTTACAATGCCCGAGAAGTTACGCACCGTGTTGCGTGCCAGATCTGGACAAGCTTCAAGAATTTTGATGACCAAATCAGTTTTGAGTTTATTGCACCAGGGTCTAAACAAATAGCCAATAAGCTTTCCTAAGGGATAAATTAAAATTATATGGATTCCCCACACTTTTCTCGAAAATTGTTCCCACTGTTGCTACTTACCCTGTATAGTGTTGTGTTTCTGCCGATAGTGCTTCATAGCATCGAAGGTGATACCATATTTTCGTGACGTCAGCAATACGATGAGAAATTCATGTGCTGCCGTCGCTACAGCTTCGCGCTCCTGCTGATCTATAATCTTTTTGCTTTGCTTTTCCATTAAACGTGCATTTTCCTGATATTTTGTTCCCAATTTGGCAGCATAAACCTTGGGTCCATACCATTCATAGAGACGTACAAAATGCTTACAGCACTCCAAATCGAAAACATGAATCTTTTTAGTTTTTGAGATATCCGCGCATTCGAGCACATATTTACGCAGCGTATTCAAAACAACACAAACGGTGACATGATCATCATATAACAAGCCCGAGGCCAGAGCACGTATTAAAGTCCCTCTATCCAATATATTGCGTATTAGCAGTGTATTGCCATCGACCAGATAGGCGAGCACAAAATGTATGAAACACTTGCGCACCGTATCCTCAGCATTTAGCTCATATTTAGAATGTGATAGAAAATTCTCAATGGTTTTAACATTTGATAGAATATCATATGAACTGAGCAGCTGTCGTCCCAACTGTGGTTCCACGCAAACAATGGCAGTGAGTAGCTTTAAGGCTGTACGTCGATGTTGCAGATTAGTTGATTTCAGCAGCAATTCCAAAACATTGCCGTGCACTTTGAGAAAATAACGACATGCATGCAATGCCGACTCCATGTGCTCCTTTTGATTAGTCAAGATCTCCATGACCACCAGCTGCAGCGCCTGACAGACATATGCTACATGCAGCACATTTGTCTTATCAATACGTTCCAGAGCTTCTGCCAGCTCTAAAGGCTTGCCACGCTTCTCAATATATTTGGCGATGATACGAGGGCGCGTTTGTGTCAGATGTAACAAGTGACGCAGTTCTATGTAGGATTAACTTAATTACAGAAATGTTATTTCAAGCACTTTACTTCATCACTTACCTGTTAAAAAATTGTTGCCACGCAATTTGGTACGAAACTCTAACATTTTAAAATCCTTAGAGAACTTCATCGGTGGCTCTTCTTCAGGTTCAAAGCCAGAATCTTGATTATCCACATCCTCATCTTGAAATTCTGCAGGAACCAGGTCTTCCGCTTCAACATCTGCTTCTGCTGCATTGAACGCTGACAGCTCCTGGCTTTCCTGTGGTAGGACTGCTTCCTGTTCTATGGTTTGTTTAAACTTTTTTGGAATCTTCATTTTTTTCGCAATCTTCGTAGGCACAGCCTCGTCATCGTCTTCGTTTGCATCATTTTTGTGCTTTCTTTTGCGTTTATTTACTTTAATCGCCATTTCTGCAATAGAAATATGAACATTTTAAAGTTTCTTTATTGAATTTCAGTGTTTTACTCACAGTGTATTTTACTTCAACTATTTAAAAATAAATTTAATTTTAGTGCTCTGCTCCGCTGCTTGCTGCATGCACGTGTGAAATTTGACAGCTCTGACCAAAAACAATACAATAAATGCTGCCAGATCTTCAAGGCAAATGTCACCGTTTTCCTATATTTAGTTTCGCGATCATATAAAGTTGCTTCCATTTTTAAAGTTGAATATCTACTACGTAGCTTTAGTTTTTCTGTTTATCGAAGGAATTAATTTCTTGGTAACTTCTTGGAGTATATTCTCCGATATATCCTGAATGACACTTACAAGGTCAGTTTTGCTCCTTACATAGCGCTCTCTTGATTTTTGTCCATGTATTCCCACAAATGCTCTATTGGGTTAAGGGCCGGACTCTGGGGAGAATGTGGAAGCTCTTTTTTAAGTTGTGTAGAAATCATTCCCTTACTATAAGTGATCCATTCGTTTATCGTCTTTTCTACATAAAGATGTGCAAAATTTTGACGTACGTGCATTTTGTTTTTGTAAAGTGTACAAGTCCTCAACTGTGAAACCTAGACAAGAGCTTTGAGTGGCACGTTACCAGCCGCTTTGCGTTAACTCTGAATCATCATCCCTAAATGAAAGCAGTTGCTTTATGCCAGATGTGCATGCAGTCGACAAATTTTTCACAGAAATTACAATATTTTCAAATTCTGCAGCCAACTTCACTTCCTAACTTTTATCAAAATTGGATTTTCCGAGCGCTTAGCGCTGACGCCGCGTTATTATGGCTTGCCATATATAAATCGTATGGGCATGAGAAATTTTTGACAAATAAAAAAGGCTTCCACGCTGATTTAAGTTTGACTGCGAGTCTTCAACTGCACTGGCAAGAGCACTGAATAGTGAATACCCTTATTGTTAACTCTGAAACAAAATAAATATTCTTTTTTGAGCTAACGTTAATTTTTATTTTACTTCAATAAAAACAAAAAATGTTTTTTGACGTTACCGTGCATGTCTGGATTAAAGTCGATACTTAGAACATGTCGCTCGTTTTCTTCAATAACGTTACAATCCAAAAACCATAAAAATTGAGTTAATTACACAGCAACATTCGTGTTACCATGATCTATGCTGTGTATAATTTTGGTAACGATATCTTCTTTAATTTTTGCAGGAGAGTAGAATTTGTGATTCATTGAACTCAATATATTTCCGATTAGATCGTATTATATATCGATTATCTCCAGTTTTTTTTATCACTTTGTATTGATTAAACCATGTATATTACACAAGTACTTGTATATTTGATGTTTTGTCCAAATTTTGAAAATGGTGATTTAATTTCCTTTATCGGTTCAAAACATAAAAGGCTTCTCCTGAAATATTTAGTTTTTTGATTTGTAACTTTATTGCAGAAAACGAGCGATGTGTTCATAAACATGATTTACAAAATCCCTCGATAAGAATTCTGCAAAAGGCTAATGCGCTTGAAGGTGGCACCTTTCTGTTGACTGAAGTCTATTTGCCGCTAAAGAAGTGGTGCCAAGTCTTTGACGGCGAACAGCTGATTTTGACATCTAAAAGCGTCGATTCGATATGAGTCTCGATGTTGCACGTAAATACTTTATTTATAATTTTTTTTCTATAGCAAACTGAATAGTAGGCTAGAAGTTTGAAGATTTTTCTGGTTTTTCACTGCCATGTCTAGCGATAGCGCAAGAAAAGTTTTTAACGAAAAACTTCTCGAACTAAATAATGCAAGTAGTGATCGCAGCTTGTTCCTCGACAATGAACGTTATGAAAGAATCGTACAGGAGGTGAAGGATGCACAACTCTTGCGAAAGCTTAACCAGCCGCTTACTTCAAAACATTATCGGAGGCTCAGACGTTACGATATCCTAAAGATAGACGATGAGGAGAAGCTGATAGAGAATATTGGAGCTGTGGGAACCGTTGCGGATGAGGCAAGCATACGGGGCTATTGCAAATTGGAAGAGCTCTTCGATGTGCTGCAAATGACGCACCTGAGCACAGGACATAAGAAAACCAGAAGTAAGTAGAACTTTGAAATAAACATGTTTTTAGTATTTGATTTTTAATTTCAATTTCATTCTTGAAATCACTTAAATGCTTAAATGCAGCAGAGAAAGAAATTTAAGGAGGGAATATACGTAATAATACGTAATAGGAAGGGATTTAAATCTCTTAACCTTTAAAAAACTTACCACAAAAAACAACAATTGAAATTTATCCTGTTTTTCAATTACTTCAGATAAAATTTGAAACAAAAACAAAGAAATATTGCAACAAGTATAATAATGTCGTAACTAAATAACCCCTTATATAATTTAAGAGGTTATCTTCCAGTTTCTCTTGTGTATGTTTGTACAACAAAAATAGTTGCTAATTAAAACCATAGATAACGTGAGTAGATTTAAAAAAAATGTGCGTGTTAGCTCCGACCCGCAACTGGAGTTTTCTTCTAAAAAGCGATTGTCTTCAAAATAAATGCAATAGGCAAAGGGGGTAAATGAACTCATCTCTTATATTATATTACATTTATAATATATTACATCAATAACGAGGTACATCACGATAAAATCCCAGCCCACTTTCTTAATGGTTTCTCATATTTTTATGTACGCAAATCACGATTATGTAATTATTTTTTTGGGGACGCCTTAAGTTTGGTCTCCACAGGACTGTTTTTAAGGAGTTCCTGCCTTTGAAAAATTGTTTAATGTAAATAAATTCTTTTTTACCAAATTTGGTATCAAATTAAAGAAAAAAACTTAAAAAAAAATATAAAAATATAAAAATTATATCATAAATAAATGAAAAAAGGATATGAAAAAATTACTTTTTCCAAAAAATTTTTTTTTAATTTTAATAAAATAAAATGCAATCTTTATTATTCATTTTATTTAAAGTTCAAAGTTATAACTCAAGTTGACAAGTTGTAAATTTGTAAATTTTAAATTATTAAAGATTACAGCATATCCCCAAAGGGATTTAATACCGTGTATAAGAAGATATATAAGTGAAATTTATTGATATTTAAAAAATAAACATAGTATTGATATTAACAAAGTATTTAAATAATAAATTTAAAATATTGTGGTAATTCTATTTTACCATATTTATGAGATCATTTGATTTATACAATTACTGTCTTAAATTTTGAATATAAATTTTTAATTTGTTTTTAAAAATTCGGATACGCAGAGTGTTTTTGATGTCTTCTTGTAGTGCGTTGCGCTGTGCTTCAGACTCCGTACTTGTTTAGTTGTTCTTGCTTTTAGTATTTCGAAATTGTGTTTTTGTCTCGTGTTGTATTGGTGATTACTATTTTTGATTTTGTGTATATCTTTGCATTTTTCCACGAGTATTAGCTGATTAATGTCCATTTTTTGTTTGGTGCGTTTATAAAGTTCTTTGGTGGACATTGTGTCTTTTTTGTTAAATAACACTTTGGTATATAACACTTTGTATATCTTTGCATTTTTCCACGAGTATTAGCTGATTAATGTCCATTTGTTTGGTGCGTTTATAAAGTTCTTTGGTGGACATTGTGTCTTTTTTGTTAAATAACACTTTGGTCGCTTTGCTCTGCCCCCTTGGGTCTGCCCACTTGTTCTATTTGAAATTTTTTGCATTGGCTCCAACTGCATATGTTGTACCGTATTCTTGAAAGAATGTGCCCTGTATATATAAGTTTTGCTGCGGTTTGGTCTATTTTACCAATTCTTTTAAATACCATTATTAATGGTATCACAGAGTTTTTAACTTATTTTGTGTGGTTTTCGTAGTTGAGATCTTCATCTATTACTATTCCAAGGTATTTGGTATATTTTACCCTCTTTATATTGATGTTGTGAATTTGAATGTTTAGATTTTTATCAACGTTGTTGCATGAGCGAAAGACTCATGAGCATAAAGACTCAAAGATAAAAGTACAAACAACTGACTACATGGCAGTTTTTTGTATGTTTATGCTTAGATCGTTTCCGCAAGTCCACTAATAATATATTTTCATGTTGTGGTTTACTTTATTTTCTAATCCTTGAAATGATTTTGCTGTTGTAATGAAGTTTGTGTCATCGGCATAAAAGTTGTAAGTTGATTTGATGTTACAGCTTTTAATGGTGTTTATATTTAGTAAATAAATCCTTGGCCCAAGGATCGAACCCTATGGAACCCCAATTTTACTTATTAGCACATCACTCAGCTCATCATTAAACCTAGTAACATGTGGCATATTTTTTAAGTTTAATCAACATGTTTGGCACCATCGGATAGATGGCTTAATAGCTTTTTATTATCTAACAGATCGAATGATTTTCATAAATCTATGAAAGTAGCTGCAACCAATTCTTTATTTGCATTCTCTATAGCATCATACATTTTTTCCATTGTGGATGTAATAGCAGATTCCGTCCAGCTTTTTTCAAGGGAGCCAAATTGGTTCACGTCAAACCCTATGGTGTAAACGATGAAGTTCTCGATTCTTGTGTCGATTGCTTTTTCAAATATTTTGCGTATATATTGAATTTTTACAAAGTTCCTTCTTTCGTTTTTAAAAGTCGATATTAGAATTGCTTTTTTGAGGCATTCTGGATAGACACTGGTTGTGAAACATTTGTTAAACAGTTTAACCATAATACATATGTATAATTGTTGGCATAAGAAATTGTATATCTTTAACTGAGATTTCGTCGATCCTTGAGCTGCATTAGTATTTAGTTTCGATATAATGATTTGTATTTCGGAATGCGTAATTGGTTTAAAGAATATGGATTTGGAATTTGCCGTATTTGGTGTCACTGAATTTATTTTTAGCTATTATCAATCCAGCTTTATTGAAATATTTTTTATAAAAACTTCAATGATATAAAGAATTTTGCAGAAAAATAACTTTTCCCATGTCCTTTTTTCATAAATTATATAATTACATATATATATATTTTTTTTTTTAACTTTTTGCTCTTTAATTTTATACCAAATTTGGTGAGAGAGAATTAACAAATTTCTCAAAGGCAGGTACTCCCTAAAATTTTTAAAATAAATATATATTCGTGATCTGCGTACACAAAAATATGAGAAACCATTGAGAAAGTGGGAGGCGTTTTTAAAAAGGGCCAAACTGTTGTACAGTGTGAGTAATAATTTCGTCATTAGTAACGTTATTATTGAATTCTGTGACAATAGGTTTGTGGAAATTAAAATCCGAACGTCGGAAGTTGCATGAGTTACGAATCGTTAAAACATCACATCAATGGATCTACCATATATAATCGTCCCGAGTGTTCAAACAGAAAATAGGTCTACATTTTTAGAATTCTAAAGTTTTTATCGTATTGGTCTCAAACCGTCTTCCCAGTATGAGCGGATATTCATGAAAGTGTTTCTTCAACAGTTTTGAACCTTTTAAATGTTCTAATTACAGTCATGGACACATAAATAGCACACATGTTAACTTATTTTTTTTTAACTTTTGTTTTGAACTTAATAATCCATTCATCAATCGTAGTTAAAATTTTTCAAGACTCCGATGCTCCGAGAGAGATGTATCGTTACATACTTTCATTTGCTCAGGTAATCTTTTTCTGTATAGGCATGTATAATCTACAGTGGACATATAAATAGCACACATTTTAATTCGAGAATAAGAGTTAACAAGAAAAATCTTTGTAGTTAACAAATAGTGAACATTTAAATGCATTTTGTAATACTAATGATGTTCCTTTTGTTATCAAAAATCTTATTAAAACACAAAACAAAAATAAAAATAACAATAATTCTATTTCTTTTGTATTTTACAGTCATGGAAGCTGAACTGAAAAAGAAATACTGCAATGTCACACGTCAAGTCATCGATCTTTTTATAGCCCACTGTGCCCAATGCCAGCAGAAAAAGTTGCAGCCAAAGCGCAAACTAGTTATACCACCGAGTGAAATAAAGCGCGCTAAACGCGAGCTTTCAATTCAAAGCCCCATGCTAACGGAGTACATGGATGTGCGTGGTCAAGTTGAGATCATCGATATGCAGGCCGTAGCAGATGAAGACAACCGTTTCATTCTCAACTATCAAGATCAGCTAACCAAATTCACTATACTGCGTCCTCTAAAGAGCAAAACTGCTCAAGAGGTGGCAGAGCAACTGGTGGATATCTTTTGCCTAATCGGCGCACCATTCATTTTGCAGTGCAGTAGCAATGGGCGCGAATTCGCCTGTCTGATAACACAAAAATTGTCTAAATTATGGCCCAAACTTAAGCTTGTGCATGGCAAGCTCAGCGAAAGAACTTGTGATGAATATAAATATGATATACGTGAACTCCTGGTCAACTGGATGTCAGCGAAAAAGACAATGAAGTGGTCGGAAGCATTGCGCTTTGTGCAATGCGAAATCAATCGCACAACACATGCCGGCATAGAAATGAGTCCTCATATGGCTATGTTTGGTATGATGCCACATTATGGACTAACAGATGTTCAGTTCTTAACGGAAGAAACGCTGGCCGATATCGAAACCGAGGAAGAGCTAGAAAAGCTGTGCACGGCAGAGGCACAAAAAGTGCATGGAACTGAGGAAATTGTAAATAAAATTAATACCAAGGCTGCGGCGACAGCTTCGACAGCAGAAAAGTGTGAATCGAGCGATGAAGCAGCCACCTGCAGTTCTCCTAGTTGGCAGCCCCAAGACCATGATCTAAAATTCTGCATCGACAATATAACAATAGAAGAGAAAATAGTTCCTCATAATTTTGAGCAAGCTTCCAGCAGCCTTGCAGAATCAGTGCAGCAATTAGAAGCGGCTCAAACAATAGCCACTATTTGCAATTCAACAACGCCGCCGGTAATTGACATCGGCACAAATGTGCTCATCAAGCTATCTGACGAGAATAACGATAGTGAGCAAGCACCAAGCATGGCGCTGGCAGTTGTTGTCAGCGTAAATTCAGCTGGCCTCTATGAGTTGGCCACACGGCAAGGGCTGCTTGAGCGGCTCTATGAACGGCATGAATTTATAACCACTGACAATGAGTTTATCGATGCTTCCCAGGGCGTGCTCTCAAGTTCGCTGTCACTGCTGCTTGCCGATAATGTCTGGAACTAATCTAAAGCATTTGCGCTTAATTAGCGCCATCTTTGCATTGTTTGTCGTTTACGACTATATTCTTAATAATTTCTATACATTAACTTGTAGTTTTTTAATGTTTACTACAACGTCTAGTTGTAGATTTTTTTTTGCTCTAATGC
The DNA here is from genome assembly GCA_943735915.1 of Pherbina coryleti. NCBI lineage: Eukaryota > Metazoa > Arthropoda > Insecta > Diptera > Sciomyzidae > Pherbina > Pherbina coryleti. The sequence continues at coordinate 146,696,141 of OX030950.1, read as the reverse complement.
AAATTTCATAACTGCCGTAATACTATTGTGTAATGTTTTTATGAATTGTTGTTATATTATTTTTATTTAGCTGTTGGAACTATGAATTTTTGAAACTATTTACCTGATTGTTTTGTTTTTTTATTTTTTTTTTTTTTGCAATATATATAAAATCCAACAAAAGCATTATTTCCTTACTGTGTTCTAGAAAACATAAAAATAATAAAGCTTAAATTTTCATTTTGAAGTTCCTATCCTATGTTTTAAATAACTTTAAAACAAATACTTACTTCGATCTGCATTTACCTAATGATAACTTTATGTACCTTGGAATGTATATTTTTTTCGAATTAAGCTTTTAGTTTAGTAATCGTAATAAAAAAAAATGTATGTATGTCATTGTAATATGTTGTAACTGAACTATAGTTAATTAAATTTAATATTGCGAAAAATTCTTTAAAACACATTGTATAATATCCCACAAATGTTGGGCGTCGTTCGAAATATACACCAAAAACTATAACACTGTTGTACAGACTGTCTCGCAAGAGCGTGATCGGTAATTGTTTTGATTTTGAACTGGCCATATTAGCCCTTGAAAGGACGGATTGAGCTTCTTGTTTTATCCGTATAATTAAGTAATGCTGGAGAGCTATTCATATTAGTTTCATGCCCACTCCAAATGGTTAATGTGCATGTTCTCAAGAAGCTTTACATCGCATTATTTATCACACACAGAGGCGACGATCAATCAGAAAAATTAATTTGGATTTTAAAAATTTTCTATCAGTTGGGATCAAACTTCGGACCTCGCGACTCTAAAATTGGCATCAAGTGGTTCACGCACTTGTCGACGCACTCGGACACGGCTGCCACATGACATTGCCGTTCATTCAATAAGATCAGATTCGAGGTGTTAGGCACCGATAGAATGATCCAGCGGAACATGAAACATCCGATAAAGGTTAATACATGGGGACATAGGCGTCCGCAGACATTTTTCGAGAGCGGAAAAAGGTATGAATTGGTGTGCACTTATATGAAAATGATGATATGAAAATGTAACATAAGCATAGGAAATAAAAATATTAAAAATTTTTCCAGTTCAGGGGGCACTTGCCAATTTTTACCCCTGTCAGGAAGGGAAGCCCTTGCATGGGGATGCCTCTAATGAAAAGAATTTTACAGATGGTGTCTTTTAAATGACAATTTAAACGTAAAGGTAATAATTAAAATTTATTAAAATACATTATCAAATTACAATGACTCGCATATTTGAAAGTTGATTTACGTTTTCTAATAACACACAGTGATTTTGTGAAATTATTTATAGATATCTTTTATATTAAAAATATTCCTCTTGGAGCATAAAAATGAGTCCTGCAGGCAAGAATATTGTGGATGAAATAAAGCGTTTGCTTGAAAGAGGCTGTTCTCATAGAAAAATTTCAATAAAATTAAAAATTTCTGTGGGGAAAATTTCTTTCGATTTCACAATTATCGAAAAAAAAATTAACACTCAAATTATTCCATTGAAAAAGAAAGCCCATAAGCCTATGCTACCGTCATCCCTTCAGACAAAAATTGTACGGCATATTCCTGCGGGAAAAGAAGAAAATGCTGTAACCGCGCAAAAAACATTGCATCGCTTCCACTCTATTAACGTGAGCGCTGAAACGGTCCGTCGGACATTGCGATCAGTCGGAATGGCAGGTTGCGCTAAAGTAAAAAAAAACCCTACTGACTGAACGCCACAAAAAACTGCGCTTAAAATTCACAAACAAAAGGACAAAAACTTTGGTGTTGAAGAATGGGACGACGTAATTTTTTCCGATTAAATGAAAATCAATCGGATCGGATCGGATGGACGTCAGTGGACTTGGCGAAAAAAAGTTAGTCGATTGGAAAAGCGACGGTTAAATTTGGTGGCGGCAATGTGATGATTGGTTCAGTGATGAGGCTCATTTTTGATTCATTGGACACATCAGTCGGTAAAATAGTCACATTTAGAGTTCAGAAAATCCACTAGTGATTCTCGAGGCACCTTATTATCTATTAAATAAAAATAACTGTTTGATTTATGGATGCCTTATGGGCCTTCTCGTGAGTTTAAAGCAGACACCTGCCTTATCAGCTTAATTCTACGGTGCCCCTTGGCAAGGAGTCTAGGTTTATGGAATTGACGACCAACAAATAAATCTTCCGGACGTCAATACCATGCTAATGATCACACCATCGTCCATCCTACCATCTTTTGGGCCCTATCCTAGTGCTTATAGTTTCAACACCGGTTACACACCATACTTAAGTCTATAGGTCTGTTTCCGTACGCACACTGTGTAACTTGTGGGACACTATTTTCTGTTTCCGTACTTTCTGTGCTTAAAATGGGAGAAGAAGAACAAGCATAAAATCGCTCTCTCGAGCACACAAAGTGCACAGAGAGTGCTAGAACTCAAGACTTCGAGTAAAGTAAGAACAAGCATCAAGAAGAATAAGCATCAATAAGAAGAAGCAAATGTCAAATTACATTTCATAATTGTTTATGTTTTGCGATAAATAAATTCACAAATTGTGTGCCTGAAAAGAAATTTACGTACAATAAATAAATAATAATAAATAAAAATTAAGTAATTGTTCAGTTTTGCATTAAAAATGGCTTTAAATAATTTGAGTGAAAGTGTTTTAAATTTTGTGCGGCCGTCTGCAGTCAGAATCAGCTGTTTTGTGCTTGAAACTTACTAGAAGCTGTTTCCGTACTTTTGCAACTATTCTCACCGAGCGTTTCCACTGCCCGAACGAACGAAGATTTCTTCGTTCGTTCAGGCAGAGTAAACAGTTTGGTCCGAACCAAGGTTCGGAACATTGGTTTTTTATAAAATGCTCGCGAGCGCTATTCGCGCAGTGTAAACACTTTTCCAGCACGAACGAACGAAGATTTCTTCGTTCGCTCTGATCGGCCGACGCTCGATCTTTTTGAGCGAATCCAGTGCTTATTTGCGCATAGGTAGTAGATTTGTTGAAATTGTAGTTAATTGCGTAGGAAAAACAAAAAAGAAAGAAAATATATTGAAAATTTAACGCAAAAGAACTTTGTTTTACTTTGTTATTTTATTAGCACTTTATATAATCAAATTATTTATATAATATTCTTTATATAATAAATTCTTTACATATATACTTACATAAAACCTAAATTAAAAGGCATAAAAGTAGTAAAAATTAATCAAATTTAGTACGTTTGCATAAACAAATATTGATCAACGCTGATGCTCGCAAGCATTGAATTTAAGTGTTTCCACTGCACGAACGAACAAGATGGCGATTTACCAATGTTCGCAACTTGTGTTCGTGCGGTGGAAACAGTTGGACCGAACGAAGAATTCATCGCGACGATTTGTTCGCGATGATTTCTTCGTTCGTTCGGGCGGTGGAAACGCTCGGTAACATTTCATTTTTACTCTCTTGCACACATCTTACACAAATCTTACACAGTGTAAAGTACGGAAACAGACCTTATATTTAATTAATATATAAACTGTATGGATAGTAGTGGCGTCCGTGGCGTAGTTGGTTAAAGTGCGTGGCCGCTATGTCAATGAACTTGGAGACCCAGGTTCGAACCCCAGCAGCGACAGAAAATTATTTGAATTAAAATAATTTTTCTGGACGGCCCCACCTCTCTGCAGACAATGGCAAACCTCAGAGAGTAATACAAATGCCATGTAAAGCTTCTTGAGAATAAGAACATTTCGTTCATCGCCGTTCGGAGTCGGCGTTAAGCCTGTAGGTCCATTTCTCGGTCAATTGTGTACAAACTTAATAACACGCACAACACAATTGATCATAAGAAGCTAGGTCAAAGTCCTTTCAAGGGCTGAAATGACCAGTTATTTATTTTTTTTATTTTTTTGTATGGATAGTAACCAATTTATGAATGATTAGTTGGATGACCATCCACATTTATTGGTTTAAATCTCTGATATTTGGGCATTGACACCCGGTTGTACAACTGCGCAACTTCACGCCGACCGTCTGCTCGCGACATTGAGCTACCACAGCCAGCACGATACTCCCCGAAAGGCCAACCCTGCAATAGTCTCCCGTACAAAAGGACTCACACACACTGATACATATTACATGTCACACATGACTGTGAATAATAGTTAAATCACCACTATTACACCAATTTCATTCTGAGCCATTCTGAGCCAATCAATACTCAACAACCACTCCATTTAACTCTGATATTCCGAGATTACTAAGCTAAACTTTTCACCTCTTCGTATTCCAATCTGATATCTCAGATAACACTCTAAAAAGCTGACACTTTGAAATTACTAGGAATTAACCCTTCATTTCTTGGTGTTCCCTGACCATTGACTTGGTGTTCCTCTGACTCTCCGAAAATACTCTAGCTAGTTTTTCGCCTCCAGAGTACCCTTACATACTCTGAAACTACTAAGTCAATCTATTTCGTCTCTTCGCATCTAATCATCCACTTCACTCGACGCTACAAAAGTAGTCTAGCGACTTTTTCGTTCCCTCGTGTTGTGGCCTCAACACTCAGAAAGTATTCAGAATTTCGTTCTACCGCATCTATCATTATCACTAGGCCGTTAAATATCTTTCGGTGGCTCTTCATTTTTGCACTCAGCAAAAATTCCAATTTTGCATTATATACTGCCAGGCTTAGTCAAACTAATCCATAAGACATGCAAATATGCCAGTGGAAATTGCGTTCGTGTCCAAGGTAAGGACTATCCCCGTGCCCTCGTAGTCATAACGCTGACGTTTTTTTTAACAACGGTCCAACTTACTCCTCAGATTGGGTAGTACTCTAGAATCAACCAACTCTAGAATCTGGGTAGTATCTTCTACATTTACACAGGATAGGGCAAACCTGTTAAATGCGACCATCCTCTTTTATCCTAGCTTTGGACAGGCTGCTCGTGAGAACAAGCGGAGTTGCGCTTTATGGGCCAGTGGAATCATTGGTTCTTACTTCTTTAAAAATGAGGCCGGTGAGAGAGTTCCCGACAACAATAAGCCCTATAGAGTCATGATAGCCGTTTATTTCGTGGCCCCATCGAATGGAATGTTTATAAACATGTTTTACATACAGAACGTAGCCACATTCTATACAGCTCATCACACAATCGACTTAGTCAAGGAAATATTTGGCGAACGCGTTATTTCGTTCGTTATATATCTCGAAATGGACGTCAATTGACCAGCAAGATCGTGCCTTTCGATTATTTTCTTTGTGGTTACGAGAACGTGAATTCATTCGCTTATGTGAACAAACTATAACCGCCTTGAAAGACAACATTGTACGAACTTTGATAATTTGACTTTCAAAAAACGTCACATCCGAGAAGCCACGAAGGACACATGCCTTAAATCAGATTTAAATTCGTAAAAATAAAAAAAATAAAATACAGCGGGATAAGGAAGTAATGTTTCTTTAACCAAAGACCCTGGTAGGAATTTGTTATAATCGCATAAGTCTAGAAAATAATTAACCAATTTCGAATAAAAATTCACAACGTGAAGAACGTTCGCCACAATTTTGAATGCTTGGAATAGGAACTTCAAGAAACAAAATTTTAAAACATTATGGTGGGTTAGGAAAATAATCTAAAATTAAAAACCTTGATTTAATTTCTTTAAATTTTTCCCCATGATTTTCCAATGATTTTTTCGATGTAAAGCAAACTTGGCGTTTTAACTCTGATGGTATGATTATGCAAACTTAACGTAACTTAGGTTAACATGGCACAACGTACTATGACTTTTTGTTTATTATGCTACCAACGTAGAAACCACAGCAAGTGTTAAATAAATCAAATTTTTCATCGTCTATCATTCTAAAACATATTTCAATTATTTTAATTATGAATAAAAAATCAATTTAAATTAATTTACTCTCATTTCGCATCCATAATTAAACACAAATAAATGCAAAAAAGAAAAAAAAAGACTACAATCAAAGTGTGATGCAACCTTACAAAAAGCATCTTGTATGCTGAAATGTCAGTCGACGTAACATGGAAATCAAAATTCAACAGACTTCTACGTCACGTCACACAGTACTTTAAGCCCATACAAAAGTGAGGAAAAAATACAAGCAGTCGTTTGATTGTTATGAAATTTTGCATGTTTATGAATTTTTGGTTGCTGATTTCAAACATTGAATCAGATTTTACGTATATCAAGTATTTGCGAAAAATTAGGTTTTAATAAAAAAAAAAACGAAATTTTCCTATATTAAATTTAATATTAAAGTTATTAGTTAAGTTTTAATTTTAAACGATTAAGGCTTAACCTTTTTAATACTGAAAACCATTTGGCAATATTTTGTTTTTAAAAAGATAGGCATATAGTTTCTATGCACTTTTTCGACAAAAATGCTACTATACATGTAAAATAATGTTTTGCAAAAAAAAAAAAAAAATATTCGTATTGGTATTTTCTTTTAAATCAAGTTACTATGAGTATATAAAACTAAATAAAAAATTTTTAAGGGGACAAATTTAAAAAAAAAATTTCGGGAATTTTTTTTTTCATATCGTTTTCAAATTTTGCACATATATTTATTAAAATTTAAAGAGTACAAAGAATTTTTTCAGAATTTTTGACGTTATTTGATTTTTTTTTTTAAAAATGCCAAAAAATTGACGGTGTGCAGGATATCACCAGTCTGGAACATCTGAGGGAAAAACAAAAAAAACAAATTAATCCTTGTTTAAGTGGCCACCGCCTGAACTAGGATAATTTTTATCCGCCGAAAAAAAACAAAATGGCGGCCATTTAAAAATAAAATCTATTTTCGAGGTTACAAAATCGGTACATTTCATTTGGTGTTAATTTTTCCCTTATCATGTGCTAAAAAGAGTATTTTAAGGAAACATAACCTTTATTTTATTTTTTTTTGTCAAAATAACATCAGAATTTTATATTATGTGTAAAGAAACATTTTTTTTTTAAAATTCTTTAAAAATTATAAACAAACTCCGGCAGAGTGTAAGAAATATGGCAACAAAATAAGGAATAATTTTTGAGAAAACATCAATATTAGACCTTTTCTCAAAAAACGATTGCTCAAAGAATCGGAAGAGGTCGGATAAAGTGCAAACAGTTTCTGAAAGAATAAAAACAAAAAAAAAAAAAAATTAAAATATAAAAATGACACTGGAATTATGTGAAATTTGTTCTTTCTTGTCCGCTAAAAATAGAACATTTTTCAAAATATTTTTTAAATTTTTTGATAAATTTGTCATTTTTTAAAAATTATTTGAAATTTTTTTTCATACTAAACAAAAACCAAAATTTGTTCATAGTTTTTTTGAAAACTTAAAAAACAAAACACTTTAATTGATTAAGAAATGTGCTCACAAAATTTTTTCTTTACACAGCTTTTGCGCTTTATCGCGCTTTACCGCAAAATAATTTTTGAAAAATATCAATTTGAGACTATTTTTCGCAACGCGATTACTCAAAGAATCGGAAGAAGTCGGATAAAGTGCAAACAGTTTCTCAAAGAATAAAAAAAAAAAAAAAATTAAAATATAAAAATGAAACTGGAATTATGTGGAACTTTCTCTTTCTTGTCCGCTAAAAATAGAACATTTTTCAAAATATTTTTTAAATTTTTTGATAAATTTAAGTAATTTTTAAAAAATTATTTGATATTTTTTTTCATACTAAGCAAAAAAAAAAATTTGTTCATAGTTTTTTTTGAAAACTTAAAAAACAAAACACTTTAATTGATTAAGAAATGTGCTCACATTTTTTCTTTAGCGCGCTCTACCGCAAAATAATTTTTGAAAAATATCAATTTGAGACTATTTTTTCGAAACGCGATTACTCAAAGAATCGGAAAAAGTCGGATAAAGTGAAAACAGTTTCTTAAAGACTAAAAACCAAAAAAAAAAAATTAAAATATAAAAATAAAACTGGAGGTATGTGCAGCTTTTTCTTTCTTGTCTGATAAAAATAGAACATTTTTCAAAATATTTTTTAAATTTTTTGATAAATTCAAGTAATTTCTTCAAAATAATTTCCTATTTTTTTTTAACAAAATATAAAAACCAAAATTCTTTCATAGATTTTTTGAAAATTTAAAAAAAGAAAACACTCGAATTGTTTAAAAAATGTGCTCACAACATTTTTTTTCTTTGAATGATGCACAAAATCGAAAAGTCCACCAATATGAAAACCCAAAAAAACCTTTCACTTTAAAAGGCTGTAAATTACTTTAAACTTCATGTATTGAAAAAAATTTTGGATTCATCATAATGAAAGTATTTCCTATCATTTGATATACGTTTTGTTAGGTTTTGTAACCTAAAATTTTTTCATTTATTCCTACTGGTCAAAGTACTGTGCGTCACGTCTACGTCATGTTTCGGCTAATCAGATACACACAAAACGCGTTCGGTAGATTTGTATGTGACAAAAGAAACGGCTGTGTTGCGTTGCACTATGTTTGGCTAATTAGGCCATCACGGTTTTAGGGAAATACTTGCAACTTTATAGCAATTTAATTGTAATAAGTTAAAAGCTGACTTGTGCTGAGCTAATTTTTTAGCTTATGTAATTCCCACAATTCCTTCCGTCCTTTTGTTGTTGAGTCGTGAAATGAAAATGCAACATTTTAGTGTATTTAAATCATCATCGAATGTATTTCTTTTTTTGTAATGGTTTTTATTACTTCATTCACATTTTTTGTTTTTTATTAATTAAATAATGTTTATTTTTAATGTTATCTCAGGGGGGTTGATTTTATTTTGTCACATGTTATGGTTTCAATTAAATTTTCTTTGTTGTTTTTTTTTATTCAAACAATGCAAATGTATGCAAAACATTAAAGTTGTTGACATTAAGTGGAACAAGGATTCAACTTAATGTCAGCTAAATTAGCGCATTGAAATCTGCTGTTATATCATATAATTTTTGTTTTTTTGTGTACAAGTTTGTGGGGAAAGGGGGGTGGTTGGTTAAACATTTTGAGATTTAATGTAACAAACTGAGTTGTTTTTGTTTAAATGATGTTTGCGCTGCGCTTAAATGTTGACAAATTACTCTACATAAAAAGGTTACAAAGAAATCGATGAGTTAAAAAATAACGTCAAACTGTAGTGAAAACAATGCGAAAATTATGAAAAGTAAACTTAAGCAACCAACGAGTGTTGCAGTTGCATTATGAAAAAAAACAAAATAAACAAAAACTTCAAAATCAGTCGCATCAACTATATATAATAAGTTCAAATTTAAAATTAAAGTAAATTCATTCAAGTAGTTGAAACCAAATTAAAAGAGAAGTATGTTTGCTCAAAGAGTTTTCCATGTGTTCAACTCAAGCAAACTGCTTGCTTTTACATGGTATATAACATAAAAAAAAAACAATTTTTCAAATGTGAATGTGTTCAATTTAAAGTTTGCTAACAGCGCTTTAATCTATTTTTGTTTTTATAAATAAGTAGTAAAATTTCACGACTGTTGCATGTAGTAAATGTAAACATTACAGCCGATGTTACTTTTACACTAAATAATATCGAGTTTCAAAATTAATTAAAATAAAAATGTGTTTCAAGTTCTTTTGAATAAACAAAAAATTTAAAAATAAAATAAAATAAGAGATTCTTTCATAGAAAAAATTATATAGCGAAATGAAACAAATTCACAAAAATTTAAATAACATAGGTACTAAAAAGGAAAATAAAGATTGTTGTCAACGCCGCAATACATGGTTTTCATTCATATTTAAATTGAAAATCAGATCAGTAATAATTTACAACACCAATTCAATTAAAAATTTTTAATTTAAAGTAGGAAAATTTTAAATTTTCTGGTTGCGGCGACTCGCTAGAATTTGTTGGAAAATTTGTGCTTAGCATCGATCAAACAATCAATCAATCAATCGCTGAACCATGCTCCATGGATTATATTTATTTTTGCTCATTATGTAGATTTAATAATTTGAAAAATTCGACTGTGTAGCTTGTCGCGTCGTGTCGTTTCGCTCCGTTCTTTCTTTTATGCTCCAAATATTTGCTCCATTTAATTGTTGTTTGTTTTAATCCATTGTTTCAATTATAAAAATAATAATCTCAAACTTGTCGTCGTAGTAAATGATTTGCAGTAATTTGTCAAGCGTTAACATCGCCACCATTGCTCGGGCCGCCACCAACAGGGCCGCCTTTCGGCGTGTAGACCGTGGCATTTGGATCTAAATTCGAAGAGCCAGAGTTCGACGAACATGATGCAACAAGCACTGATGTTGCCACCGAAACGGGTACGACACCAACGCATTGCTGTTGTTGCTGTTGTTGCTGCTGCTGATGTTGCTGCTGCTGCTGATGTTGCTGCTGCTGTTGATGTTGCTGTTGATGTTGCTGCTGCTGTTGATGCTGCTGCTGCTGCTGATGTTGCTGCTGCTGCTGATGTTGCTGTACCGCAGAAACAACCACATATTCTGGTGGTGCTTGTTGTTGTTGCACATAATCATTGTTGACACGCGCATTAAGTGGATGACCGCCTTGTGTGGACGTTTGCTGTTGACTGGCTGCTGCTGCAGCCGCATTTATACTGCTTAACATGGGCGAGGAAGGGCCTGCACCACCAGCTCCCTGTAGTGGCGGTGTATCGTTCATGCGTAGCATAGAGCTGGCGCCGGTGGAACTGCATTGTGGCAAACAGAGCGAATCAGTTGGCATGACAGCAAGTAGTTGAGCGATTTTTGCTTTGAGATCGAGCACTTCCTCTTCCTTAGAGCGACGACGACCTGGCACAATAAGAGGAATAATTTAGCTGTGAGGTTATTGAAAGAAACTGTTACAAATTTACTCTCTGCAATTTCGAGCTGTCGTTTGGCGTCGCCTAGAGCTGAGAATAAGTCCAGCTTAACTCTCGTCTCCGCCGATAGATTCTTTTCGAGCGTACAATTTTTATCTTGCATGGCAGCTAGGGCGTTCATAAGCATCTCAGTGCCTGGCTGTGCATCACGATTGCGTATTTCGGCCTCGAACATGCGCACCTAAGAAATAGAAAAATTTGAATTCATTAACGTTGTTATAACTATAAACCTTAAGTGGAACCTTCGCATAATTCATGTGGAACCTATCGAAAATAGTATGATTAATTATTTTTTAAGGACGTTTATAAGGTCAAATGACATTCATTTTGGATCTTCTATTCAAAGAAACCAACATTCCTGCTCAAGAGATCTATGTACATTCTCACTGCCGCTTTATTATGTCTTTCCCTTTGCACAGGGTTAGTTCGTATCGCGAACGATCCCCTGAATCAGGGTCGTCTCAGTGTGTTCGTGAACAGGAGGTTCAGTTACCTAATTTTTTTCGCCATGAACATGTACGTTTTCGTAGGTACATCTAACGAGATATCTCTTTATCATTTCATTAAAAAACTTCGATGGCGGGCACTTGCAATTTTGCACATCAGCTTTCATTTCAAACACGCACTTATGTTGGAAATTATTCAAAATCGATTAAAAAATGCACCTATCTTCCCCATAAAAACTGACGTTATCAAAAAATAAAACATTTTTAACATTATATAATAAATACTGGGGACCCTAGCCAAGGTGGATTTTTTTGATCAACCACAGCCCATTGGTTCTATAAAAAAAGTATTTTTATACCCCCACGTTTAAAAAACGTAAATGGGGGTATATTAATTTTGTCACTCCGTTTGAAACGCCCATAAGGAGGCGTGGTAGGCATAGAAAAGTATATATATTCTTGATCAGCATCACCACCCGAGTTGATTTAGCCATGTCTGTCTGTCTGTCCGTCTGTCTGTGATCACGATTACAGCCGTAATTTTAAAGCTATCATCACGAAATTCTATATTTAAGCCTTTATCTAAAAAATGAAGGTCAAGTTCGTAAATGAGCCAAATCGGATGAAAACCACGCCTACCTCCCATACAAAGCGACTTTATCAAAACGGTAAAATCTCTTAGAATTCAACAAAAATTAATATTTGGACTTGAAATTTTGCATATGAGTTTTGATGTTCAAAATACACTCTAAGTATGAAATTCAATCAAATCGGATGAAAACCACGCCTACCTCCCATACAAAGTGACTTTAACAAAAAGGTAAAATTTCTCTAAAATCCACAAAAATTAATGTATGGACTTGAAATTTTGCATATGAACTTTGATATATAACGTGTACTATGTGTATGGAATTCAACCAAATTGGGTGAAAACCACGCCCTCCTCCCATACAAAGCCATTTTATCAAAAACAAAAGCGAATATTTTCTGTTAAAAATATAACGAAAACGTTTTTACAGATAAACATTTTATTGATTGCTTAAGACTTTGAATATACTTTGGTTCGGCGGTGGGGGTATTTTAACTTCGGCCCAGTCGAAGATCATTTCTTACTAGTTTTTTTTTAGTTTTATATAAATTATTGGAATAAATTCATGTTGTTTAATACTATTTTGTTTAAAACCTCCAAGGCAAGAAATCCATTAGTTGCACCGCCTTTAACACCTGACATAGGACATGGGACAACTTAACACCTGACAACTTGATTGACGAAGAAAAATCTATCAAGTGCATTTCTGCACTTTATTTTTAACCATCAGATGATTTTGCCATCACACGATGTAGACTTTTTGAACATACCAAAACCATGTTTACAGATCATCTGTACCTATCTTGAAAGGAGACTCCCGATTATCACAAAAATATCTAAATCTTTCAGCTATGACCAAATGGATAATATCTCTGCATCAGAGTCATGGAAAGGTAAGATCGCCTTAAAAATTTCTGACGTTGCTTCTTATCTATTATATTTTACCATTAAAACTTAATGTTGAATAAGATTAATTGAAATAATGAACTCGTTCATTAACGTACCTCTTGTTCCCACTTGCGTCCATGTTGCTCTGCCAACTGTTTCGAGTCTTCGCTCATTTTTAGCTCTCGACGCAGTTGCTTGATTTCCGTGTCCATTTGCTGTTTGCGCTGCTTACATTGTTCGCTGCATTCCGGGCGTGCCGCTTTCTCCTCGGCCAGCTTGCGTGCCTTCTTCTCATTGTTGAGCTGCGATTCGAGTGATTGTTTTTGACGGCGTTCTTCTGTTAGGCGACGTTCAGTTTGTTGAAGCTGCGCCATATCATGTTGCCTCGTGCTTGTCATCTCCTGCAGGCGCTTCTCCAGTTCATCACATTCCTTCTGTTTGGCCTGCAAACAGCTCTTCGTGGTCAAATTTGAATCGAGCTTCTGTCGTAATTCATTTTCGATTTGCTTCATGTGGCTTATTTCGGTGCGATATTTTTTGACATCTGCCTCGAGTTTAAGGCAGGAATCGCAAATTTTTGAAACCACCTGCGAGGCGATATTGGAAATAGTTGTAGCTGTTGATGATGTGGATGTTGTAGATGATGATGTGGAAGATGCTGATGAGGATACTGAAGAGGCATCAGAATTGTTGTTGTTGATGTTGTTAGAATTGTTGTTGTTGTTGTTGTTGTTGTTGCTAGAGTGATCTTTTTCCTTTGCTGCTGAATTGTTGTTCTGATGATGATGATTGTTGTTGTTATGCGAAGAATTGCTATTATGATGCTGATTATGATTGTCCTTGGAAGCATTATCCTTTTTAGAGCGATTGCGACGTCCTGCAAGTGCAACATAAAATGGATGAAAAGAAATTTTATTAAAATTTTAATGTTATCAACCTTTTGTCTTTTCCACTGGCTCCACCACAACAACATCTTCCGTATCATAATTTAAGACGTTGCCATTGGACGTGGTCGTCGTGGAAGAATTTAAAGATGATTTCTTGGAGTGATTCGCTGCTGTAGCAACACGATGATCATCTAGGTTGTTAAGTTATATCAAATTAAAAACATATGAAGTAAAATTCAAAACATTTACCATGTTTTTCCTTCGAGTTTTGAGTTTGCGTCTGCTGCACCTGCTGGTAACTGCCGCCATCCCACTCTTTATCTTTGTTGCTACTCTCCGATGCACTTATTTGCTGATAGCTGTTGTTGTTTTTATTATTTTTAGATTCATTATTATTATCGGAGGCAGCAGAACTGTTGCCGCCTCCACCTCTGCTTTTGTCTTTGTCCATGCTACGGCGATTATTTTTGTTGTTGCCACCTATGTGCCCATTAGCTGTTGCTGCAAATGAGAGGAATTTAGTTTGATTATAAAATCTTTTATAAAAATAAATTGATATGATGATATCTAAGAATTTCACAGAAATTTCAACTTTTTTTATTGTTGGAGTCTTCAGCAGAAGTATGCAAACAAATTTTTAAAATTGACTCACAATTGCTCTGGCTGTATCTTGAATTGGAGTTATGATGATTATGATGATGATTGTTATTACTATTGTTTTGATGATGATGGGCACTAGTATGATGTTGATTATTAGTTTGATGATGATGATTTCCTGCTGTGGATGCAGATGAAATTGATGATGAAGAAGCATTACCACCGCCGCTACTGCCTCCAGCTGAACCGCCACCGCTACCACCACCACCATTTATTTGCACATAATTTTTATCATCGTTATGCGTTGAAGCCGATGATGAAGCAGCAGTAGCACCTGCTATCCCAGATGCTGACGAAGACGTCGACGAGGAAGCTGTGTGCGTCGCTGAAGACGACTGCTGATTACTACTGTTGTGATGATGTTCATGCTGCTGCTGCTGTTGATTATTATGATGATGATGCTGGTGATTTTGTGCTTGCGTCGCTAATATACCATTGTGTTGGCTATGATTTGCATTCGCAATGGCATTTGCTGCTGCGACCACGACAGCTCCCGAGGACGTTGCATTGTTGTTGCTGCTACAAGTATTACTTGAAGTAGCTCCATTTTGTGCACCTTGTACTGTTGCTGCTCCCATTTGCGTTTCGTCGGGTGTCTCTTCTTGCGGTAACGCTTGCTGCAGCAGCTGCATATAGAATTCATTCTCTTTGGCCACTTCACGTTGTTTTCGCTGTCGCATACGGTAGCCAACATAGCTTTTAAAACCGAAGCCCAGCGTTACGACAGGGTAACCAATGCTGAAAAAAAATTATTTAACTTTAATTTGTTGATCTAAATTACTTCTCAAGTAGATTCTTAAAATTAAGAGTTTAGTTTTTTAATCTGAACATAATTTGAGATCTATTCATAATTTGAGAATATTACTGCTTTTTGTGAAGTCTTTATAACTCGCAAAGTGATGTATGAATAGTTAAAAGATGAATGGAAGATTACATAAAACTTATTTACAACTTATGTTTAAACTTCTTAGTCCCTACGAAAAGGTCTTGAATTCTTGAACTGATGTGGTTATTATACTTCATAATCACAAAATATAGACGGAGAGTCACCAGCGCGAAAAAAATGCTTTGAATTTAAAAAAAGCTGATTTTCTGGCAATTGGTTATCGTAGTTGTGTAAACACACCTACTCCGGTCAGTCAAACCAACTGTAGAACAGGCGGGTCATAGCTGCTATCAAACGTGTAATTTTTTTCGGTGAAAATTAATTTAAAAAAGTATCAAACGACACTTCGGAGCTGGGAGAGTCGACATACTCTGAAGCAAAGTATGAAAATTGTAAAGTTTTTGGGCTGACTGACGGGAGTTGTTCCACAATATGGTTGACTGACTATTTTATTTATGGTGACTATGCAATTAGGTTCCCCTACAAAAAGTTTCAAGTTTTTTTAATAATTCCACGTTACCTATATTTTGTACATATATTGGAGCTGACTGACTAGCTCTGTTCCGACATTAAACTGACTGACTGTCATATCTGTTATTTATATGCAATATCCAATCTATATAAATAGTTTTCAGCCTTTTTAAATTAATTTCATTACCACCGAAAAATGACACGTTTGAAAGCAGCTATGACCTGTTCTACAGTTGGCTTGACTGACCGCAGTATGTGTGTGTCAGAGATCTGCAATGAGTACTAATGAAATTATTATACTTATATATATTACGCAAACCCAAATTTTGTCCGGCATAAGGCTTTTTAAGTACAAGTCCAATTTAAATAAATTTAGTATGGTTTGATAGGTTTAGACCTGTAGATGTGCAAACTGGACTTTTTATTTCTTAAAAATTTATATTTTTCAAGTTATAGCTTATTAAAGTTTGCTTATAATTGCATATAATTGTTGTTGTTATGTTGGTTTTTCTTTTATTAACAGCAGCTAAGAACAACGTTATCAAACTCAGAGCAAAACTATTCGTTGCTCACATTTCGCTCTCTTCTGTCTCTTCTTTTTAGAGCGTCTGTTAACAACAAAATGAAAGTCAGAAAAATGTAAGGCTTTCGCAAGCCGCTCGCGCTGAACGCTCGCAACCAAGATACATACACAAGTTTTTTTTTTAGGATATTACTATTAATTATTATTATTATAGTTGCTGGGGGCAGCAACGCGCACCGGTGGTTGCTAGTTATACTTAAGTCATGAGCCATGACTATTGGTGCAAGTATATACTTATACCAACTCAACAAAATACTTTGACTCATTCCCACCAAAACCCAAAAATACTCATAGTACTTCTACACACATGTCGACAAATTATTACTCTATTGGTTCTAGGTTAATCATCTTATGTGACTCACTTGTTCTTGTGAGAGGAAAATAAGTATGAGTGAGTTGAGTATTATTTTGTGTTTTGTCATATCAGCAGATAACTTATTCTTTGTTGCTTTGTGTGAAGTGAACGAACGAGTATGAGTGGATATGAGTGTCAATTCTTCTTTGACTTAAATCCACTAACACTCATTCTTGTGTTAGTCAACCAATGACTCAAAAACAAGAATAATTGCAGGTCTCTGGTGTGTGTACACAACTACGATGACCAATTGTCAGAGAATCAGCTTTTTTAAATCCAAACAATTTTTTGTGCGCTGGCTCTTAATCTATTGGTAGAATTGAACAAATTTTGTTTGCTGGTTTAAGTTTGCTACCTATTTATCGACAGTTTCCGGTTTTATCGACAAAACCATAAAATTTGTATGGGAGACCCCCTAAGGAGTGGTCGGAGAGAATAGGTGTCAAAGGCAAAAATTTTCCTTTTGCAAAAGTGATGGGGGTCGGTCATAGATATTAACCCACTCCGGCACTCTCTTAAAGGTCATATGCTCAGGTGAATGGAACAAATATACAAAAAACATAAAAATTGTATTGGAGCCCCCCTAAGGAGTGGTCGGAGGGAATAGGTGTCAAAGGCAAAAATGTTCCTTTTGCAAAAGTAATGGTCATGCATATTCACCCTCTCCGGCACTCATTTAAAGGTCATATGCTCAGGTGTATGGAATAGATATTTTGCTAAATATTTTTTAAAAAAGATGTCATCAAAAGCGAATTGAATAATTCTACGTCTTGTGTTACGACATAGTCGAAACTACTGTATATTTTTTAATAAAACTACTTTTGGAATTATATTGTAAGATAATTTGAACTCATTATTCTTTTATCATTATCACGATCATCTCCAGACTATACCTTAACTGGAGTTCAGCAATAAAAATTCAAAGACATTTCCATATTGGAGCTTCATAAGTGCTTCCATCAAAAGAATGGAACACTTACCCCTTTATTCTGTATCACGAAAAAGCACACCAACGATAAGCCAGACAAGTGAATCAATAGGTTTTTGAATGCAAGAATGTATTGCTGATCGTTTCTTTTTCGTCGTTCGTGCCTCGTTTCGTGATAGTAAATGATGGGGTTAGTAAAAAATAATGCCTAGATTCATAAAAAGTTAAATTCTGAATATTATTATTATTATATCATCATCTTGTTCTGTCCTACCTTGCGGTTCTCCGCAAAATCGCCCAGAAAAAAAAAATGAAAAATTACCCAAAAATTTATGAAAAAACGAAAAAACGAAATTTTACCCAACAAAAATGCAAAATCGCCCAATTTTTGGCCCAATATGAAAAATTTTCCAAAATTCGTATGGGAAAAAAATTGGGTGATTTTGAATATTTTTTTTTTTTGCGAATTTTGCGGAGAGCCATAAAAATTATATAAAGCCCGAAATCTTTTGGGCAAAGAAAAAATTAAAAAAAAAACTCCCAAAATTAAAAATAAAGTAAGGTAAAAAAAAAAAAATTAAATTTGGGCTTATTCGAAAAAAAAAATGTATAAAGGAAACGATTCACAATTTGTGGGTATTATTTCATAACGAAATAGCGGCCAAATTTATGGACAATTTGTGGCGTTTATTTTTTATTTTAAATTTAAAAAATTAAACAACGCCCAAATAAAATTAAGTAAAGCCCAAAGTGTTGGGTCGTATTTCAAAATGAAAAAATGCCCATGATTTTTTTAGACCGTTTGTAAGCCTTATAATAATAATAAACTGGCCATTTCAGTCCTTGAAAGGACTTTGACCGAACTTCTTATGATCAAATTGTGTTGTGCGTGTTATTAAATGTTTGAACGCAATTGATCGAAAACTGGACCTACTAGTTTTATGCCGACTCCGAACGGTTATTGTGCATGTTCTCAAGAATCTTTACATGGCATTATTTACTCTCTGAGGTTTGCCATTGTCTGTAGAGAGGTGACGGCCAAACAGAAAAATTAAATCCATTGAAAAACTTTCTGTGTCAGATGGAATTGAATCAGGGTTCTTTGGTGTATGGGTCACGCAATCTACCCACACCGCCACAGCGACCACAATTTGTGAACCTCACTTAATTTAATTTTCTATTTTGGGAGTTAATTTTCTGAACCAGTGTTTTCTATGCCAGAATTAAGATTTCTAGGTAAATACACAAAATATTATTGAAAAATGAATCTTAATCCCAAAGTGTCGAGCTGCTAGTTCAATTTAATTTTAAAAGGTGAATTAATTCGTCAATTCATTAATTTATCAGGTATAACATTGATTTTAAGTCTTTTGAATTAGAGCTTTTTGTTCCTATCTGTCAATGTGGGATTAAATAATAATCTTTTGGCATTAAGAAACGTACATTTTAAGCATGCTAATTGATTCATTTCAAACGAATTTAAACGAATTGGTTAATAGTAATCAGCTTGTGGTTGAGAGCTTCAAAAAACAGTCTCTATAGAAATTAATGAATTTAACTATAATCGTGCAATGCAATAAAATAATAAATAGACTATGTTAAATTATTCTTGATTATAGATAAACATTAATTACCAATGCGCAGCAAAAGGTCGACATAGATCCAAGTGTGGCATGTGTCGACTATCTTTCCATCTGATGCCTGCTTCTAAATAAACAAACAGCATCCATAATATTATTGTTGGTAAACAAATGCCTTTATCTAGAGGGGAACGAAAATAAAACAAGTTAGAAAATAAGTAAAAATTTACAAGATAAAGCACAAATTACCTGTATGCCAGACATATTGTACCCAGACATATGTACTTGCAGCAAATAGTAGCCAATGCACTGGTATAAAGAATAAACATACCAAATCGGATGTAATTGCAATGCATACAAATAATACAGAAAAGGCCTGTGAAGGAAAAGAAAATAAAATAATATTATTTAAATTTCTTTCAAGAGGAGTACAAATAGTAAAAACTTACCAATCCCTTATATTTAAATGAGTCATGTACCGATCGTAAAAGTAGCCAAAAAGGCCATAAAAATTCAAAACGAAACATAAACATAAAATCGGCTGTTATCACAATGGCCCAAAGTACCAGAAATTTCATATACAATACAGTTGTGCTGAAATAAGAAAGAGATAAATATTAATTAAAAAAAAAAACATGGAGAGAGAGCAAACAATAATTAGAGCAAAAACAGAGTTGAACAAATTATTTTATCGACCACTTAAAATATGCGAAATACTTGTTTATTAGAGTGTCGAAGGTCTTTTCAAAATGATGACTCAATTTCGGCGAAGTTAACCAAGCACTATTGTCAGCCTATCTTAATAATAAAACTGATCGACTTAATTTCTTAATAAAAAGTACTCGGTTGTTGTGTCAAATGTAATCTTCCTAAATCTTAAAGCTTGTCATCATCAACATAAATTTCAAAGAATTTCTGCCTTTTCAAAAACAAAAGAGCGATCTAATAGGAAAAACATTTCGAGGTAATTTCTTTTTCTTTGAATTACTAGTGCACTGTTGGACAGACAGGATTTATGTTTAAGTAATTATTTTGAGTAACAAAAAGCTTTTGTTGCTTAATTCAGTTTTTGACACTCATATCGGCGCATACGGATTCATGTCACCAAGTATTTATATCTATGTAATTATTTTCAATACCAACTTTAATTGCATGTTTTCCTGAAATAGGAGAACATTTTGGAAATAATTGAGAAGCATGGCTTTTTTGGGCAAAAAAATTGGTGTGACAAAATAACTCGACCCTTCAGAGAATTGAAGGCATTCAAGTTGTGTATAATTATTAAGGGTGGCAATTATGAGAAACGTGTGGAGTTGTTATGCGGCAATTAAGCTCATGTTTAAGACAAAAAGTACAAAAGAGGTTGCATGTACAACTGAGTTCATGAAAATGAATTCAGTAGTGCCGTTGGGTACTAACTAAATATTAAAATATCAAATCAAAGGAAAAGCACAATGTTCGTATAGAGTTGTGGAAATAGTACCTAATATTTATTTTTTTTTTTTTTTAATTTTATAGTTTTATTTTTATATATAAAACATTTATTGGTTCTTATACAAGGGGTCAACTAACTGAAAATTTGTTAAATTTTGAAGTTCACGAAAAATAGAAGTGATTACTTCAATGATGGGGAAAATATAGAAATAACATCAAGTTGAAATACAATGGTTACTACATACAGTATTGGCCAAAACATATGCAACAAAATTTTGTTTTTCGATTAACTAATCTTTGTGAAAAATTTTGTAGTTAGCTATTGAATTTATATTTTGTACTAAGTTTCTTTCTGTGAAATGTGTACTAATAAATGCATTTCATTTTTCGTAAGTATTTCAACTAAATTCCAAGTTATTTAGCTTAAAGAACAACCTACTCGAAAAATTGTTGGCCAAAACATATGCAACTAAATTTGTATTTTATAGAAAAAACTTAATTTTCTATAACTGCTTTGCATCATCTATGCATTGACATCAGCATGAACACCTCGTCCTCGTTTTTTACGCTTTTTCTATCAACTCTCTGCTCTACGATTTTCCAGAGGTTCTCAATAGGATTGAGATTTGGTGACTGAGCTGGCCAATCTATGACTTCAACGTTGTTTGTTCTTTCTTTTACGAACCATTCTTTTACGGATCTCGAAATATGTTTGGGGTCGTTGTCTTGCTGAAATGTCCAACGTAACTGCATTTACTGCTCGGAAAATGGCAACGTGTGTCCTTATAGGCTGCATCACACATAAAACCTCTATGGTGAACTGGTTCAACTCCAGATGATGAAAAATACCCCCACTTATAATTAACTCGGCGGGAGTTGCAACTCATAATGCAAAACGAACTGTCGCTACCAGGTAAAAAATATCACAATGGAATTATTGTAAAAATAGAGGTTTCTTATAGGTATTTTAATGAAACAAATTTGTATGTTATATTTTAATATATTTTTCACGAAACAATGTGTGAATAAAGTATTTATGTATCTGTTAGCGGTAGCACCTCATGCCGAGTTAAATATTCTACTTTTCTAAACTCTAATTCGGATGCTCTTTGGCAAACTAAAAAAAAATTTCGTTTTTCCTAGTTATTTTGGAGTCAATTGAAAAAGTGAACTAGTTCATTTCTAGCGCAGTTCGAAGTAGTTCTGAAAAAGTACAAAAGGCGTTCAGTGTAGAACAGTTCGATTTGCTTTTGTTTTCAAATGTATTGCTGAAAAAAATAAACGCGTTCTGGCTATTTTTTAAAATTTGCTGCGCACAAGAAAAAATAAAAAACAAATGTTTATAGACATTTACAAACAATATTTCTTCTGGATTGTGGATGAAAAAGATTGTACAAATCAGGGCTTTAGGACCTTTGCTCCAGTACATTACATTTTTACACTTTTAAAATGTTCATTTTAAGACTAGTTAAAAAATAACCACTTCCAGGCTACTGCGGAAGCAACCAGTTTAAAAATGTTCCTAATGCCACTAGTCAATTATGGGGGAAAAGGAGTGTTAACGGAGACAATTATCTTTTCCTATGACATCAACCCGCAAAAAGCGTCAGTTCGTTCAATGTTAAATGGTATTGTAGTGGAACTATTACTGGTCCTTTTTGGAACTAGTTGAGAACTATTTCAAATTTGGTCCGCTTTTCTGCTGGGTATTTTCATTTTGATATGAAAGGTTTGTTAGCTGGGCGATGAGACAAAAAAAAAAAATAAAAAAAAACAGCTTCTTCAGCCCTTCGGCGTACTGAGCGTGCTGCTATTGGTAGTGCAAGCGTTTGTACGAGATAGATGACAGAAAAGGATTTTTTTATGGTAGGCACCAACTTTGAGTTCTCTCTGTCACTGGCTTAACATTTTAAGGATGGTTTTAAGGCGGAAGGAACTTTTATGAATTATTTCCATTTTTCCAGTCGTCACAAATACCTTTATTTTTCTTAAAATTGTTGACTTAGTTGGATATGTCTTTCTGTTTAATTCCAGTACGGTTGTCACTTATTATGCGATTCCTTAGCTATATTCCAAACTTTCAGATCAGAGATCAGAACGTCTTTGTTTAGTAGTGGAGTTGCATATGTTCTGACCAACTGTTTTTCGAGTGTTTGTGTGAAGACTATATAACTCTGACTAAAATGCAAATAAAAAAGTAAATAAATATGAACATATCTTAGGGACACTGAGTGGAGCAAAAAAAATAATGAAATCTCGGTACCAAGGCTTTACCAGGAGCACTACAAATGTTTTGGCCAATACTGTCAATTTCGGGAATAAATATAAAGACGTTATCGTTAATCGAAATATTCTTCTTGATGATAAATATATTTTTGTATGCGTTCGAGCTATTTTACATAACAATTATCCCATTCTACTTGGGAAATCTCGTGGCGTCCGTGACGTAGTTGGTTAAAGTGCGTGGCCTCTATCACAACGAACCTGGAGACCCGGGTTCGAACTCCAGCAGCGACAGAAAATTATTTGAATTAAAATAATTTTTCTGTACGGCCGCCACCTCTCTGCAGACAATGGCAAACCTCAGAGAGTAATCAAAATGCCACGTAAAGCTTCTTGAGAACGAGAACATATTCTGTTCATCGACGTTCGGAGTCGGCGTTAAACCTGTAGGTCCGGTTCTCGGTCAATTGTGTATAAACTTAATAACACGCACAACACAATAGATCATAAGAAGCTAGGTCAAACTCCTTTCAAGGGCTGAAATGGCCAGTTATTTATTTTTTTTTTTATTTTACTTGGGAAACCTCACAAACTTAGTTTTTGGACGCATCAACGGCTTCTTCTGGCATCGAAAATCATTCTTCACGCAGTTTGCTCTTGATCTGTGGGAACAAAAAGAAGTCATTGGGTGCCAAATCACATTTTGGAAGAAGCAGACGACTATTTGCTTCGCAGTGCTTCGAGCTCGAACAACTGTTGTTGGATTTGGTCCATCTTGAAAGAACCATACAGTCAACTGCTGTTTACTTCCAGGTTCATACGCATAAATCCATAATTCTTGACCAAGCACGATAATTAGAGGGTTTTGATGGTGCTTCTCCAAAAGTCGAATTGAGTTCATCGATGCACTCTTTTTGAGATAATTTAAGTCGAAAATTGTAAAAAAACAATCGCACGAAAATGATCCCGTCTTACTTGATTTTTTTTTTTTTTTGCTTATATACAATTACAAACACTATAACCAACAAAATAAGCACAAAACGTACACAAAAACATTATGAGTTGTCGTTCCAATCGGAATGTCAGTTTGACTGGAATTACATAAGCCTTGCCAGGTCCCAAATATAACCAGTAGCCTATGTAAATGTTTCATGTTCTGCATATTTTCTTCACCTAATATCTAATATATCGGTATATTTTATAGTAAATCCATTGATTTAAAACGGCCTTGCATCAACGTGGCATTAAGTCAACCAGGTCCTTACAACGCTTTACAGGTATTTCAGCCCATGCCTCTTTAACCAGTTGCCAACCGAAGGGATGATTCGCTTAAAAGTCGAGTGTCTACTGCTGCATGAATTTTTACTGTTTTCATACTCTCTGCCGTCCTCTAGCAGCGCGTTTCCCTTTGTGTTATTTGCTTCCTTTTGGTTTAATATAAATGTTTACCAACAAAAAACCCGTGATTTGACGACTTTATTTAATTTTTTCGTGCCCAACCCTGTCCTGTTCGGGTGTAGGGCATAAATATTAAAAAATCATGAAATTTGTATGGGAGCCTCCTAAGAGGGGGGTCGGAGGGGTTATGTCCCCAAGGGAAAAATGTTTCTTTTGCAAAAGTAATCTCTGGTCCTTCCTTAAAGCCGCTTCCCCTCGTAGTAGGAAAACCTAGGGTGATCCGAAAAAACTGACTTCATATTCGGTTTCAGCGGCTTCGAGTATATAAATGGAGTCGTCAAAACTCACACGTTTTTTTATTTTTAGTCAATTGTTGTATAGTTTACTTAAAATTCTTTCCTTATTGATTTATATGATCCATGATGTCATTGATCAAATGAATAGGACCAACTCCACTGTACCAAAAGCAAGCCCATGTTATAATGCTTATTATCTACCATGGTTATTCTGTATTCAGTGGCCCACGGACATATTTTCTAGTTTGCGGGCCAAACAAAACTAGTTTGCTCTCATCCGTACGTTGCATAACACGTTGCACTATTTCGAGGGGGCTAATTTAAATGTTCTTTTGCAAATTTTATTTTGGCATCAATGTATTTCTTCGTCAAAAGGGGTACCTTCCTGCGACTTTTCGCTTACCAATTGTTTTCAATTAATCGACGACGAACTGCTATAACACTGACCGACAAGTTTAGGTAAATTTTAATCATTTTAGAGGACGCTAATAGCTTGACCTTGCTTATTCGTACAATTCGTCCAACGTCTAAAGGGCCAAATAGACTACACAGGCAGTCTGCGCAAATATATCGCTTTTCCGGTCGTAGCAACCGAAATACACTATACAGACTTAATTTGCGTAGACTTGATTTTTTAAGTAAAATAAATAAATTGTTTTTCTGCTTCCATTTTTTTTTACAACATGTCTTCACTCAACAAAACTTAAGGCATGTTGCTACTTGGCGCGCTCAGTATTCGAGTGAACATTTAAAATTTTATTACAGGAAAACGGTAAGAGATAATGGAAAAATGTTTTTGGGATGAATAATATACTAAAAAATAATTTACAAAAAATGTTCTTTATTAATTTTTGACATTTTTTTTTGTGTATGAAACTTTAATTTGAAGTTGATGTGTCGATATCGGAAAGTGCTGATGGTTACCATAATAACTAAAGTTTGGCAACACCTATAAACAAAAAAAAAGACAATTCATAATTATGAGTATAGTTATCGTGTGAACTAAAATTTATAAGTTTGGAAAAAAAATAAAATAATTATGAAGATTTGAAAAAAAAATCGCAAAAACCGCAATTTTTTCTGGATTTGGTGCAAAAGAATATAGAAAAATAAAAATTTTGGCAATATTTTAGTTCACACGAAAACTATACATGTGGAAAGTATGCGGTTAAAATTTGGAGATAATCGGCCAAGGTAATTTTGTGTAACGATGGTAACCAGGTATAAAAATGTAAAAAACTTCAAATTAAAGTTTCATACACAAAAAAATTATGAAAATTTATAAAAAAGTTTTTGTAAAAATTTGTATGTATTCATTCCAAAAAACTTTTTCCCATTATCTCTTACCGTTTTCCTGTAAAAAAATTTTAAATTTTCAGTCGAATACCGAGCGCGCCAAGTAGCAACATGCCTTAAGCGATTATGACAATTCTGTGTGCATTTCTTAACACATGAAGAATAACACAGCCGAAAATCAAAAAATTTGAATTTTTGCGCAGACATCTGCACAGACCTAAAAACAGCCAAATACACTGTTCGACTATTTTGCATTTTCCACATCGAGCTTCATGTTTCTTGATATAGTTAATAGCATTATATCATGGTGGCAGTACATCCGACCATTATTTCATTTTTCTTGTAGGTCTTGGTCTTGCCCTGATTCCTTAGACGAAGTGTCAATTCACGTTTCTCGTGCGATTTATCATTTTTTGATTAAATTCTCGTGGGTTATGTAAAGTCATTAGTTTATTGGACTGATAGAATGCGCTACATCCGAGACAACCGTGGCGGCCACATGCCCGAAATCATTTTTAAACGCTAATGCCATAAAATTATCTTTCTAATAACGCCAATTTTCAGTTTGAAATTATGTATTCTCGGTATTTAATTTTAAATTCAAAGTTCTAATCCTCTAAGACTTCACTCTTAATTAAGAAATCAAAACAAAAGCGGTCATAAGTTCAAATTAAAAATTTGATAAGTTGCCTTTGTGTCTACACTTAGCTTTAATTAGCTTTTAAAAAAATTGTCTGTAATTAGCTGAATGTACTTAAGTTTTGATAAGTTTGCTTGGTTTGAGCCACTTCATATTGGCTACTCAATATTATTCCTGTCATAATAGACATCGTTGGTAACTTCTCTAGCGCCAGCCTCATCATTCATTTTGACATATTTATTGCTTCTATTTGACTGGTATTCGGCATTCGCAACGAGTTATTGCCAAAAATTTTCATCGATTCAACGTGGATTTGTTTATTTTTCCTCGTGACTTGTTTGTTTTGGACAAGAATTTGTACGTTGGTTTTTTTTTCTTTTTTCTTTTTTTGTTTATTTGTTTATGTCCTAAACAGCGTCTCAGCTTTTTCGAATGGTTCTAATTAGATTTGTTTGATTCTCTCACTTCGGTATTGATATAGCATATATAAATATACTATATGCATTTTATTCATTTATATATGTGGCAATATTTCGATAGTTTTATTGGCTCACTAATGGATTTACTTTTGATGTTTGTGTTTACTTTTTGCTTTAGGCAAATATTGCTGCTTTAGTGTGTAGCGGTTAATAAACTTGTATTTACGATTTTGCACATTTGGGAATTGAAGCTCATTAAATATTTGGCACGGTGAGAGAATATTTATTGAGGATGCAAAATGAGCTTCTTTTTTGGAAATTTTAAACTTTTCAATCTAAAAGTCGTGATAAAATTTTCATCAGATTTTGATTAGCCGCAAAAAAAAATGGGTCAAGGGAAGGTTTGAATGATATTGAAAATAGAATTCGGATACGATATATTCTATTTTATATATATATGATATATATATATGATTATATATATATTTTATATATATATATGATAGATATTCATATATGAATAATTGAAAAAGTCTTCTGTTGTGTCTTGAATTCGAAGTTCCGTATTATTCTGATATGACTAAGTGAAAATTGTTAAATATTGTTACAAGTAAATAGTTTTTATTTTATATATTTTTTATTTCTTCTTGTCTTTCTTAAATTATTTCATTTTTATTTTGAAATTTTTAATTTATATTTTTAATTTAAATTTTTTATTGTAATTTTTAATTTTTTTTTTATTTTAATTTTTAATTTTTTTCTTTTTATTTTTAGTTTTTTTCTTTTTATTTTTAATTTTTCTTTTATACTTTTGTTCTTTTTATTTATATTTTTATTTTTATTTTTATTCTTGCTTTATTTTATTTAATTATTGTTTTTTCTTTATTTTTATTTTTCTATTCTATTTTTTATATTTTATTTCTATTTCTATTTCTATTTCTATTCCTATATCTATTTCTATTTCTATTTCTATTTCTATTTCTATTTCTATTTCTATTTCTTTATCTATTTCTATTTCTATTTCTCTTTATATTTCTATTTTTATTTCTATATCTATTTCTATTTCTATTTCTATTTCTATTTCTATTTCTATTTCTATTTCTATTTCTATTTCTATTTCCATTTCTATTTCCATTTCTATTTCTATTTCCATTTCTATTTCCATTTCCATTTCTATTTCCATTTCTATTTCCATTTCTATTTCCATTTCTATTTTCATTTCTATTTCTATTTCCATTTCCATTTCCATTTCCATTTCCATTTCTATTTTATTTCTATTTCTATTTCGATTTCGATTTCAATTTCTATTTCAATTTCAATTTCAATTTCAATTTCAATTTAATTTTCAATTTCAATTTCGATTTCTAGTTCTATTTCTATTTCTATTTCTCTTTCTATTTCTATTGTTATTTCTATTTTTATTTCTATTTCGGTTTCGATTTCAATTTCAATTTCGATTTCTATTTCAATTTCGATTTTGATTTTGATTTTGATTTCGATTTCTATTTCTATTTCTATTTCTATTTCTATTTCTATTTCTATTCCAAATACACCTGAACACGGAGGTTCGAACTCCTTAAAATTTGTATTTGAACACGAACTCGAAGTACACGTGAAGTTACAAAAGTTGCATAACCAAATGAAGATGAATATATGCATATAATATAGGGTGATTTTTTAAGCGTTTGGTTTTTGAAAATTAAAGTTAACACAAGAATTTTGCTGTGTTAATTTGGATCGAAAAAGCAATGCCTGCCATTTACTTTTTAAAGCGAATTTCATGCAAATGTCCCCGGCTAAGATTCAGGTGGTCCATTCAGAAAGTCCAATTTTGGCACACTTTTTCCAACATTTCGGCCGGTATCACAATAATGACACGTTTAATTTTACTTTCCGAGGCAGCAATCATGGTTGGCTTGTCCCATAAGACGTGAGACTTGATGTATACCCACAAAAATAGTCTAGTGGAGTAAAATCACACGATCTTGCCGGCCAATGGACTGCGCCAAAACGAGAGATTAATTGCTCCCCAAACTCGCCTCTCTATTGGTTCATGGCATCGCGTGCAGTGTTGCATATGGCACCATCCTATTGAAACCACATGTCAACTAAGTCCAATTTTTCCATTTTGGGCAAAAAAAAAAGCCCGTAATCATCAAACGGTACCTTGTTCCATTGACTATAATGTTGCGGCTATCGTGACCTCTGAAAAAGAACGGTCCAATGATTCCGTCGGCCCATAAATCACATCAAACAGTGCAATTTTCGAGGGGCATTGGAAGCTCTTGAACTGTCTCTGGCTGTTCTTCGGACCGAATCAGGCTATTCTGTTTAATCACGTACCCATTGAGCCAGGAGTGAACCTATCCGCTGAAGCCAATTTTTCATTTAGCTTTTCTAAGGCCCATTCATCGAAAATTCGGCACTGTGGCAAGTCGCCAGGCTTCATATCTTACACCAGTTGTAATTTGTAAGTTTTCAGACCGAGATCCTTACGTAAAATATTCTTTGTAATCGAATAACACAGCTCCAATTGCTGTGATCGGCACCGGATGGACATATCATGATGTCCACATAATTGTCCATTTTAGACCAAGGATTTAAGAGAACTCAATTTAGTCCTAATGACAAACCAATAGGAAAGGGAAATAAGATAAGCTCGGCATTTAGTCAGCAATTTGGCCTCATGTAGCCCCAAAACGTCCGAATGATGCAATCTGGATCTTGTCAAACCAGTCTTGTCTTTTATTGAAATATTCTTTCTTTATTCGAAAAGATTCTTTATTCATACCTTAGGAGAACACTTAACTTCAAAACAGTTCCAATTACAGTAAACATCTGCGAAATTGATCTGCGAAAAAAGTAGTTTCAACGTGAACTCATTCATACTTTTGCAATTTCATATATAGTTCGCGTTTAATATTACCATAAATTTCAAGCTCGTGAATTCGATTAAAGTTCTTAAATACACTTAAGGTCAGAAGATCAAAAATAAAATCAAATTAAAATAGTTTTTTAATTAAGCTCGAATGTCATAACAATTTCATCATTGTTTTTAGTTTTATATTTCGTATTATTTTTATCTTTTTGATGTTTTCTTGTTATTTTATTTACTGTTTGCTATTTTTGTTCCTGTTATTTTTTTTTATTTCAATTTGTTCTTGTTTTGTTATTATTTTTATTTTCATCATTTTTACTTTATGTTTTGTTATCGTTTTTATTTTCATTATTTTTACTTTGTTTATGTTTTGTTATCGTTTTTGTATATTTTATTTTTTGTTGCTTTTATATGTTTTATGTTATGTTTTTTGATATTTTATTTTGTTTTATATTTTATTTTATTTTGTTTTGCTATTTTAATTTTTTTGGTTGCTTTTTTGTTATTTTTTGTTGGTTTTATTTTGCTTCTTTTTATATTTTCGTATTTTTAATTTAATGTTTTG
Source organism: Pherbina coryleti (assembly GCA_943735915.1). NCBI lineage: Eukaryota > Metazoa > Arthropoda > Insecta > Diptera > Sciomyzidae > Pherbina > Pherbina coryleti. The sequence goes on along the minus strand of OX030950.1, from coordinate 146,665,883 downwards.
CTTTTCATTTATATAATTGTTTTTAGTTCAATTTTTTCGTAAGTTTTTCTTATGTTTATTTCCATTTTTTTTTTTTTTATTTTTTTGTTACTTTGTCATTTTCTTCTATTACATGCTAACAAATAGAGTTACGCTACTACAACTTTTTCGCACATTCTCAGCATTAATCCATTTAAAGCCACAACCCAAAAATCTTAGAAATTATCAACGATATTGATATTAGTGACTCAAAATAAGTTAATGTGGGAAAAATTTACCCACCAAAACAGTGGTTGGGCTCAGGGACAACACAAGACAAAACAACTAACCATGCAGAAGATAGGCATGCAATTACACAATAGTTTTTAATCTACTTTTGAGTTGACCTTTTCACAAGTTAACATCAAAAAAGCTACAATTGTTAACTAAGGTACTCATGCGGTTTAAAGGAGCATTTAATATGTAATTTGTTCTACTAACTGGTAAATAGATTAAATTGTTAACGTTTCTACTACTTCTACGATTAGAGTTAAAATTAATAAGAGAAAGAAGTTCTGGAGAATCGAATACACCGGTGATGAGTTGGTGCAAATAGACGATATCTGCAGACTTCCTTCGCTCACTCAATGATTGCATTTTTAAAAGTTTTAAGCGATCCTCATAAGGAGGAAGGTTTAAATGTCAAATCCACTTAAGCCCCTTAGGGCAAACCGAGCAAAGCATTTTTGGATTCTCTCTATTCGATCAACATTCACATTGTAACTTGGAGACCAAACTTGACTTGCGTACTCCAAGTGAGGACGCACTATTGCATAATACAACGTTGTAATCGTAATCATGCTATTGAATTCTTTGGCTCAGCGTTTAATTAATCGAAGCATAGAAGATGCTTTTTTACAAATCTTATCAATATGAGTGTTAAAGCAAAGCTTAGAATCCATACATATTCCCAGATCTTTAACGACATCCACACGACATAAAGCAGTATCTTTTATCTTAAAATCAAAAACTAAATTATTCCTTTTTCGCGAAAAAGTCATAGTTTGGCATTTATCTGGATTAAGAAACATATTATTTTTAGAACACCAAACTTCAAAAGCTTTCAGATCGGACTGGAGAAGGGTAGAATTGTCTTGAGAATTTATTTGTCTGTATATTTTCATATCATCCGCATAAATTTTTAGATGAGAGTTTTTAATGATATGGGTCACATCATTAAAGGCTAAAATAAACAAAGTGGACATAGGTGACTTCCTTGAGGAACACCTGATAACGCAACAAACTCAGCAGACAAAACCCCTCGAAATGGTATTTGATAAGATCGTTCTGTCAAATAAGATTTAATCCAGTTTACAAAATATTGTGGAAATCCAATGGACTTAAGTTTAAATGGAATTAAATTGTGTGGTAACTTATTAAATGCTTATTTGTCAGTACTTTTTATTTTTGACTGTTTTATTTGTTTTTGTATTTTATATATATTTTTTTTTATATTTTTTATAATTTTTTTATTAATATTTTTTAAGGATTTTTTTTTATATTTTTTATAAATTTGTTTTATATTTTTTATTTATATTTAATTTTATATAATTAAAATTTTATATTTTTATATTTTTTTAATTTTTTTGTTTTTGTTATATGATTCTTTTAATATGTTGTTTTTTTATTTACATACTAGATGATATACCCGATTTTCGCAATATTTTGACATTTTCTTATATATTTTATGTTTTTATATTTTGTTATATTTTGTGGATGTTTTGTATGTATTTTATAAATATTTTTTTTTATATTTTTTATACTTTTTTTATTTATATTTTTTATGAATTTTTTTTATATTTTTTATAAATTTGTTTTATATTTTTTATTTATAATTACTTTTATATAATTATAATTTTATATTTTTATATTTTTTTAATTTTTTTGTTTTTGTTATATGATTCTTTTAATATGTTGTTTTTTTATTTAAATACTAGATGATATACCCGATTTTTCTCGGGCGAAAAAATTTTACCTATTTATTTATTATATAAAAATTTTACAACCTCTACCTCCTTAATGAAAGAAATCCTTATCTTAAATCGTGTATTTTAAATGAGGAAACAAACTTTAAATATCAATATCTCAAAACTTAAAACTTCAAAACTTCAAATAAATAATTACTTTTGTGCATTGTGTCATCGTGAAAACTTGAACTGACTGTAAAATTTTTTCAAAAATATTGATAAAAAATCTCATGTTAATGTGTACAACTCAATAAACGAACAATTTAGAAACTCAGTTGTGAACTCTGAAATGTGTACATATGTTATTATAGATCTGACTATTCCATTTAGTTTAAGTTGTATTATTTTTTATATGCATAGGTCCCGATTAGACATCCAAGCCGTATACAATTAGATACATAAGTAATGAATGAGTAATGCCATGTCAACACAGAGAGTTTAGTTTAAGTTTCCAGTTCAAAGTTGAGTTTTGCCATTGAACACAAAATAAACTCTTGAGTTACCCAGTAAAATTTTACAAGACGAAACTCAACTTTCTTCCTGCGTTTATTAAAAACTCAATTTGAGAAATGCCTAAAAGTATATTAATATTCATTTGAAAATGTATGCTCAGATGCAACATTTTTAGATTAACACTTTTGTGGTGGGAAATGTCAAAAACAGCTGTTCTAAAATTGTGTAATTTACTATTTGCAAAAAATTAACAGAAAAACGAAGAAGAGAACTTGGGCAAGTGTAAAAGATGAGGTCTTCATATCAGTATAGGCTGATAGAAATTCCGATTTACGCAGCACAAGGAAGAACTCGCATGTGTACGCAGAGATGGCTGCAGCCTTGTCTTGTGGAATTATTGTCATGGTGGTAAAGGTGCAAAAATATGAAAACACATAAATTAACAAAGAAATGTCATACTAAACACAATTCTGCCGACGCATCTCTGTGTGAACAGCTATGGTTGAACTCAAACTAAACTCCCCGTGTAGACATGGCATAACAGAAGCAATTTAAACTGTCAAGTCTGATCAACTTTTGAAGATATATGATTGAAATGTTTTTTGAATGATAGCCAGTTATCTATTATTATTTAAAGATAACATATAAACAAGTTAATTGGATGGGTTCTTAAGTATAGATGGGCAATTTATTAGACTGATTGCATTTGGCTGCGGTGATCAGATTGTGTTCAAAGCACACTTAAAATTGATGTTCATCAGAAATAATTGATTAATATAGGGCGTATATAGGAAAATATTAAAAAAAAAATCTAATTGACCATTTCAGCCCCGGGAAGGATTTCGACCGAACTTCTTATGATCAAATAGTACAGAGCGTGTTATTAAATGTTTGGCCACAATTGATCGAGAATTGAACTGACTAGTCTTATGCCGATTCCTAACGGGTAATGTTAATTTTCAAGAAGCTTTACATGGCATTATTTACTCTCCGAGGTTTACCATTATTTGCAGAGAGGTGACAGCCACTACTGGGATTCGACCCTCGGAAATCGCGGCTCGTAAAATTGGCATCGAACAATTCACGTACTTTAAAGTGCTCGGCCAGAGCCGCGACAGAAAAATATTTGATAAGATATTCAAACAGATTCAACAAAATCTTTTGAGTTAATTAAAAAGAAGTCGTTTCAATACTGATACTATTGACACTCGACTACATATTTTTGTTTCCGAGGCATTTCGTAACCAGCTACATTAACATTTACATACATTTGTTTGTAATTAATACGAGGGCTGCCTTTTAGGTCTTGCGCCTTGGCAACACTTAGCATTGCCAGATGAAATTTTACAGTTTCATTTGAAAATTTTACATTTTCTAACATAAACGCACTCACAAAGTTTTGGTGTATATGCGTTTATTGGATTTTTTTACAGGGCTTTGAAAATTGTATTTCAGCAAAAAAATTTCAGCAACCAGAACATTTTTGGGTGATAATTTTTATGATTTTCGAAGTGGACTGAAAAGAAAAGAATCCATCAATCAACTTAGTTCGACTTTTGGTGATGCAGCACCACACCTAGCGACTGGAAAACGCTGGTTCAATGAGTTCGAGTGTGGTCGTCGTTCTCTCCAAGACGAATTTCGTGAAGGTCCTCCGGTCTGAACTCTAGAAAGCAGACCGGCATGTGATACACCGTGAGATGGTGTCATCCTTGAGCATTAGTGGGATTATTATACATTCGATTTTACATGTGCATTGAGGCGTCAGTAAGATTTGTTCTCGTTGGATACCTCATACATTGACGGTTGTTTAAAAAAAAAGGCTCGAGTCGATTGGTGCAAGAAAATGCTGAAAAATACAGCGGGGGTTGGTTTGGAACACGTCTACGATATCACTACAGATCACTACATCTATTGTTTGGGTTTTTCAAAGTGAGCAAAACCCGACAAAAGTTGTCCGCGGACGGAGCACATCCAAGCAAATGGTTGACAGTTTTTTCAGAAAAACCGGTCATATCGCAACTGTACTAACTGACCAACGGATTACTGTTAATGCTGTTAATAAATGGTATGTACACAACCATTTACAGGGTGACAACTATATATGGTGACAAATTAAAAGTACCATAATTTCTATAAAAATCATGAAGTTTGAAATTTTATTTTTTATTTTTTTTTATAACTAAAGTTTTTATAACTAAATTAGGATTGCATTTTTTATAACTAAAGGAATTATTTAATTGCGTTGCCTCCTTAGGCTATAACACGCCTTAACCTCTTCTCAAAGTTGTTGCATGCGGCACGCACGAGTTCAATTGGTATTTCGTTCCAGATTTTCTCAATTACCACTTTGAATTCGATCAAACAACGGTACTTGTAATCCTTAAGCTTCTGCAACATATAACCCCATATACAAAACCCAAAGGATTCAGATCCGGTGAGCTTGGTGGCCAATCTTCTTTAGGTATGAAATCAGTTAAGTTTTTACTGCACCATTTCTGAACAACCATAGCAGTATGGGCAGGAGCACCGTCTAGCTGATAACAAAAGTAATCCCCTCCGTACATCTTCCGAGCATATGGTAACAAATAGTTTTGCAAAACATCTTCCAAGTAGTAGTATGCGTTTATTTTTACCCCTTTATCGATAAAAAGTAGTGGCAGGGTTCCTCTATTACAAACCGCTCCCCAAACCATAACCGAAGACGAATTCTGGTATCTTGGTATATGTTTTTTATCGTTTGGAACGTCCTTGAGTGATACTGCCCACGAGCGATCGTTTTGCACGTTATGCGGAGTTTGAAGAACAAAAAGTTTCTCATCAGAAAAAATTATGTCGTCACCTGCATGCCAGGATAGGATCACTTTACTTCTGAGTAGGCGTTTTTTTATTATGGCATCCATAAGTCCGTGCATTTTTTTTTTAAAATGGAGACATTTCAAGATTAGTTGCATGAATTTTTCTGATTGCTTCTCGATTAACGTTAAGATTTTTCGCCATTTTCCGTGTAGACTGATCACATTTCCTTCGAATACGCTCCCTTACATTCTTTATTAGATTTGCAGTGCGCACAGTAGTCCTTTTTCGTCCAGTTTTCTCACGATTTTTATTAGAGCCTGTATCCAAATAGCGTTTGACGGTACGATAAACATATTGTCGGTTTATACCAGGATACTTTAGTTTTTGGAAAATCCTTCCGCATTTTAAACCGGTCTTAAATTTTTCTACAATTATAACGCGTAAGTCTGACATGTGAACACCAATTTCACAACTAACAAGCAAAAAATGTTATGCAAATTTTTTAAACATATATTGAAGTATTTAAAAAAAAAACTACTAGATTGCTAAGCTTTGTTTTCATTCCATATGAGCTCAAGTAGTTGCAACCATACATAGTTGTCACCCTGTATTTGCCGGAAGTCGTAGTCTTCGGAGAATTGGGGAAAACCAACCACCGAAGGAAGATCATTCTCCATCACGACAATGCGCCTTCAAACAAAAGAGTTTTTAAAAATTCAAAACGTGGAATTGATGGGTCATCCGCCTAAGAATCCCGATTTGGCACCTAACGACTTCTTTTTGTACCCTCAGATTAAGGAAAAAATTCATGGAGAGCAGTTTTTTACGTCCGAACAGACCGATAAAGCCTTCAAAAACCTGGTTTCGGAGAGACCAACTTCATAGTGGCAAAACTGTTTCGAAAATTGCTTCAAAGTAATGCAAGTATCATCTTGAGTAATACTTTAAAAAACAATAAAAGCATTTTCACTGATTAAACTACTGTTTACTTCACTACTGTTTTTTCATTGTTAAGCGCAAGAATTAAAAGGCAACCCTCGTACATTAACGTATTCTTTTCGTAAGAACTAATAGATGTGTGTTGAATTGAATCCTGATCGAAAGCTTATAAGTAGCATTGGCTTAAAAACCTTTCAATTTTTATATGTTGGGAGTTTGCTCTGTGCTCATCAGATAATAACAGTTCCACCAGCATATTATTATTTTTGCACCAATTTTCAATAACTTTTTTACAACAATTTAACAGTGCCTCTTATTTGCAATGGTCGATAAACGTTTGCGTTTTAAAACTCAATTTAAGACAATCAACAACAAGAGTATTAGAAAGAGAAAGAGTGAAAAACTCCCCATTAACTATTAATTCATCATTTTATTTATTTCTTGCACTCATGCAACAGACACGTTTTCGAAATAAGGAATAGCATGAAGGGTATTTTGGAAATTACGATAAATATAGAGAGTAAAATTAACGAAGTTTTGAAAACTGGCGAGTTTTATTTAAGTAGTTTGAATGTATTACAAATTTGAAGGCAATGGTTTTTTTTTAATATAACCAACAAATTGATTGAAGTTTCATCAAACAGTAAGAACATTGTTTTTCTGATTAATTGACATTCAAATAAATTTCCTTTTCAGTGCAAAACTAATACAATGATATTAACAGGACTCTTCAAACTGGAAGAACAATTAAGCTAAATGAAATGATATTTCGACCGGAATGAGAGATAAAAAAAATTGTTGCGCTGACTCGGCGTTGTCATTCCTTAAACTTAAGCAAAAGTAATTCACTCACCTGCCGTACATGCCTTCCGTAATTTTGTTACGTTTTATCGGTCGTCGTAGTTTGCCGCAATCGGCATTACGTCGCTTCATGTTGTCCAAATTTGTGTGTTTTTGTTGAAAAACGTCTGACCGCCTGTCTTTCCTGCCTGCCTGTTGGACTGACTGTCTGCCAGCCACTAACGCTCCTCACGTTGTTGTTGTCTGTTGTTGCTGAGCGAGCGAATGTTTGGTACAATCGTTGTTGTTATTGTTGCTGCTGCTCTGCTGCTGCTGCTGCGGCTATTGTTGTTTATAGTTGTAAAAGTGTTGATTTTAGTTTAAGATAAAATATCTATTCCTTTCTTACTTTTGTTATCGTCTATTTTTATATATATTTATATTTTTTATTTAATGTGTTTTGCATTGAAAACAAATTTTTTGTTGCTGTAATAATTACATCGAAGAACGCCAAGGAAGCGAACGGCAAATTAATGACGAACGTACGACGACGAACCAAACAAAATTGAGACAAATGCCTGCGCTGCTGTACTGTGCCGTGCCGAGCCCTTCTCGCCAAACATAAAGCGTGCTCGAAGAAATTGTGTTCCAACAAACACCAAAATGTATTAATTTTTGTTTTTATTATCTTTTTTGGTGTCAACACCTTGATGACTTAAATGTTGCCGTAGCTGTTGCCACTGCCAGTGTTGTTGCTGGTTGTAGCCGTTCTTGTTAACAACGATAACGATGACGACGTCGTCGACGACGTAGCAACGACTTTTACAATTGCTTATATGTTGAAGTCTTAAAGTTGTTGTTGTTATTGTTGTTGTTTTTGCTGTTGTTGTTGTTGATGTTGTGGCTTTGTATACAGCGCACTATTTCACATTTCTGCTGTTGATGCTGCTGCTGCTGTTGCTACAGTTTTTAGTTTTTCAGTTTTCAGCGAATTCGTTAACAACTTTTTTCTGCAAAAATAAAATAAGGCGAAAAATTAGCTAAATTCATTAATTCAAATGCGTATAAAAGATATGTTGATATTTTCTAAATCAATTTCGTAGCGTAAAAATATCTGCTATCGAAATGTCAGTGTAATTTAAAATATTTTAAAACTTATTTTTGAACAGTGGAAAATAGAGTTGTTTTTAGTTTTTGTTTTTCTTTTGATTTATTTATGTGCTTTCTATATTGATAGAAAACAACAAGCAATGGAGTTCAAAAATTGTTGGCATTCCTGAGTGGACTGAGATAAATGCAAATCAGAGAATCTAATGAAATTCGGTAGCATTGACAGTGGGCTAGATAAGCCCAATAAAAAAGGGAAGGCAGCGGAGCTGAGGATGAATTTATGAGATTAATTTAAATTTTATCAAATAAAAGATTACATTAAAAGCTCCGGGCCGAATAATTTTGACAAATATTTGTTTTCTTTCAAAATTGAGTTTTAAACATTTTTTTTTGTGCTTCATCCAGAACAGAAATCATAAATTGAAAAATCCAAACCCTCATTCAAATTCTTAAATTGTTTTTGTTTTCCTGGAACTTGGGATTACGGGATATGACTCAAAAGTATTTTCTAGAGGACTGAGGATTTAGATGATATTAAAAAAGCCATTAGTTCGACAAATTCTGAACTTTAAATTCTTTAACATTCAAATTTAAGATTAAACAAGTAAAAAAAGTCCCAAAAAAAGGCCACGCCAAAGTTAAAATTCCGCCACACTCGTGATTATTAAATAGTATCCAAAGTTATAAGGGTTTTATTTCAATGACGTCAGCTTGTATTGGGGATAGGCATGGTTTTCATCCGATTCTAACAAATTCAAATAATAATAAAAAAAAAAAAAAAATGTTGGCGCAATGAGTCCCTCTAGGAACCGCCAAATGTAAAGTAAAACCACCATGGTTGCATAGATTTGACGCTAATGTAAATGTTTATGTTGCACACAAATGCAAAAGCAAGGGAGTCCGAAAGAAAAGCAAAAGCAAACGGAAAAGAGCAATCGTCTCGGATGCCAGTCCGAACTCGGACTGTGTTGATATTAGAGAGCTGCAAAAGCTTAAGAAAAATTACTTGCAAGCCATCTAGCATTATTCAAGTTCATCATCTCTTCCGCTATTACATTTCAAAACAAGAAAATGTTTTTATATGCACTTCAAACATCAAAATTGTCTAAAAAAAACGGAAGTATATCCCAACTGAATTAGAATATAGAAAAATTGTATGTACTACATCTATACGTGGCGTCCGTGGCGTAGTTGGTTAAAGTGCGTGGCCTCTATGTCAACGAACCTGGAGACCCGGGTTCGAACCCCAGCAGAACAGAAAATTATTTGAATTAAAATGATTTTTCTGTACGGCCGCCACCTCTCTGCAGACAATGGCAAACCTCAGAGAATAATCAATATGCCATGTAAAGCTTCTTGAGAATAAGAACATTAAACAAAATTAAATTTGTATCCACATTGTATAATAAGCATTAACGAGCTCTTGCGGCAAATGATTGTAGTTATGTCTTATGCAAAAAAAGTATATCTGGCAACGCCTGAAACGCAACGAGTTGTTGGAAATATCCCGTTGGGTGGCAAAGTCTTTTTTTTTGAAGCGGACATAAAAATAGGATCAAAAGAAAATAAAATGCGATAACACTGTTAATTCAAGCGTGTTTTTTAAATTTATTGCTGGTAAAAAAGTCTTTACCAATATTTTTAGTAGAAGCATTCAAAACAAAACAGATTAATTATTCCAGAAAGTTTTATAAAATGGGTCGCGCAAGTCACTGCACGGATCAAGAAAGATCAATTATTAAAAAACTCAGGCAAGAAGGACAAAGCCAACGTCAGATTGCCAAAACAATTGGAAGATCCCAGCATTTCGTTTTAAATGCCTTGCATCCTCAAAAACAAAACTTTAAAACAGGGAGACCACGAAAAACTACCAAATTGGATGATAACCGCATCAAGCTTCTTTCGGCAAAAGATCCTTTTATGTCCGCTGGAGCTATAAAAGAACAACTTGCAGTACCAATTTCGTCTCAGACTGTGAGACGACGCTTAGTGGAGAAGAAACTCTTTGGAAGACACTCACGTAAAGTGCCAATGCTTACCAAAAACAAAGAGCCAGCCGCATGAATTTCGCAAAACTGCATGCAAATTGGGATGGGCCACAAAATGTAAAAAAATGGCGCAATATTCTGTAGACCGGTGATTCGAAGGTAAACATGATTGAAAGTGATGGAAAAATATGGGTTAGGCGTCCAAAAAACCAAGTATTAAACCCACGTTACACCACCAAAACATTTAAACATGGAGGGGGCAGCATAATGGTTTGAGGATGCTTTTCATGGTATGGTGTCGGGCCCTTATTTTAGATAAAAACCAACATGGATAAAAATTTTTATATACGGATTCTTGAAGAGGTTATGCTGCCCTATGCTGAATGGGAAATACCTATAAAATGGCAATTCGAACAAGAAAACCACCCGAAACGAAAGTGGTTTCAGACAACCGTGTTGATGTTATGCTGTAGCCTTCGGAATCGCCCGACTTAAATCCAATAGAAAACTTATGGAAAATTGTCAAGGACAAAAGTAGACCACAAAAATCCAAAAACAAAGAAGAGTTATGGGAAAGAATTAAGCCCGCTTGGTACTCTATACCCAATAGTACTTGTAAAGCATGAGTGGAGTCAATGCCAAAAAGATGTCAATCTATTTTAGATAATAAGGGATTTACAATTAATTAGTAATAATAATTAGTAATTTTTTTCTTTTATATACTTTTATTTTATTTTTTTCCAAATTGTTCCTTAGTGATTATATTGTTTTGTTCATTGAATTTAACGAGTATATTAAGTTTTTATAAATTTATTTATAAGTGGTTGAAATGTTTCTTCTTTTGTTTTTAAATGTGATAAATAAATGAAAAAAGGGTTGTATACCAGTAAACATTGATTTAAAATGTTGGCTTTATTTTGGGTTTTTTAGCTTTAAATAAATAAGCTTAAGGTGATTCTATTGTTTTGTCCGTAACTTTAGTTTCAGTTTAAATTGTCATATTATTCTTCCCTATTTTTTATTTGTTTATATATATTTGATATTTTATATTTTTTATATTTTAATATTTTTTATATTTTTGATATTTATTATATTTTTCTTTTTTTTATGTTTTATATATTTATTATATTTTTTTTTATTTTTATATATTTTTTTATATTTTTTTTATATTTTTTTATATTTTTTTATATTTTTTTATATTTTTTTATATTTTTTTTATATTTTTTTATATTTTTTTATATTTTTTTTATATTTTTTATTGTTTTTACACTTTTTTATATTTTTTTATATTTTTTATATTTTTTTATATTTTTTTATATTTTTTTATATTATTTTATATTTTTTATTTTTTTCTAGTTTTTTAAGTTTTTTCTTAAAAAAAAAAAACTCCACGTGTTTTTATAAAATCTTGTCATTTGCATAGGTGCTATGCATGGTATACAGTAGCAGACACAGAAATCCCAACACTTTAAAAATTGCATTTTAACCTGGTCTAATTTTATTATGTTTGAATGAATACAAAATTTTACTCTGAAAACAAGTTAATTTATAAATCTTATAAATTGTTGCATCATTAATGTAATATTTTGTCAGAGGTGACTGTGAAATCGACGTGAGAGTGCAAGTATGCCTTTTTCTTTCTATCAGAAAGACCTCTTCGTCAGAAGACCGGCTTTTATAAGATTGGTTGCAAACTGCAGAAGATATTAGGGGGAGTTTATTGTAGGCGGTGGATTCGAAATCAGCACCAAAACTCTCCGACGAAGACTTCAGGAGGTAAATTTATGTGCTCGGAGCTCTGACGGAAAGCCCCTTTTCCCAACAATATGTAAAAATCGTCAAAAATGGACCAAACAATGCAAAAGTTAGACTACAGTTGATTAGAGGAAAGAAGTTTTTTTCAGACGAGTTCACATTCAACCTCTTCAAATCCTACGGAATGGCGTATGTGAGACGAAGGCTACAAGTGAACGTTACAATGATGAATATGTTAGACGTTTAGTTAAACAGGAAAGTAGCCGAATGATCTGGCTACTGGATACACATTTTCCTCATTTTTATAAGCCAGTCTAACTATTTCAGCAATTTTTTAATCATATCTTTGTGGTTTTTGTTGCAGATTAATGATTTTTTTTTTCGGAAATCCTAGAATCCGGTAAGTTATTAAGGCTTTTCAATAAGTCTTTGGTCTAAGTCAGAAATACATAATTTTTTCGTAAAAATAAATTTCTTTCATTATTCTTCAAAAGACTCTCTTTTTAAAACGACACAATTAGTCTAGCGATCTTTCAATATTTCGATGCCTTTTGTATGGTAAGTTTTGTCCAACTCTTTAAAATACGTACCGGACAATCCAATTCAACTTATTCATTTGATGTTAATATTTTTCTTGTGAACCATCTGTTAAGGTTGGGACAAGTATAATAACCGTTAGTAGTCATATCTGGGGAATACGGTGGATGTTATGCAAAGCGTAATTTTTTTAAGGTTTTTAAGTGCTTTCAAAGGCTCGTGAGATGGTGCATTAACAAAAACAAATAACTTTTTTCTTCTTCATGTTGATACTGAATGGTTATTACAGTCACTTCATAATTTGGCTCGTCAAAATGGTGTTATTATAATATCATTACCTCCACATTCAACGCACAAAATGCAACCTCTTGACAGAGCTTTCATGAGCCCTCTTTAAATCTAGTATAGCGACGAAATTAAACGTTTTACCAGAGAAAATGGTCGAAAAGTTACCCAATTCGATCAGATTGGCCTTTTTTCCAAAGCTTACTTGAAAGTTCAATCCGGACAAATTGCAGTAAATGGTTTTAAGTGCACTGGAGTATACCCTTTCAATCGCAATATATTTACTGAAGCTGATTTTAGCGCTAGTAAGATTTTAAATGACCACATTACAGCTGATAGTCAAAAATTGCCCTCATCACCATTGAGTATACCACCATCATGGGAATCCTCACTTGTGGCATTAGAATCTCTATCGAAAGAGCCGGTTGCTTCCACGAGTACACCGAGTTTCACCGTGGACGATCTCACCTCTACCAAAAGTTCGCAAAACTGTTTCTAGTAGCAGAGGTAGAAAATCAAGGGAACTGTGTTAACAAAGTCCCCATATAAGAACAAATTAGAGCAAAGCATTGCAAAATCAGAAATAATGCCAAAATCTTTAAGGTTTTTTAAAAAAGGATAAAATCTCAAACAAAGCACAAACAAGAGTTTGTGGAATTAATATCGAGGATCCAGCAAGCGATTCTACAAGTGTTTCCGATGCTAGCATTATTGCCGACTCAGAAGAAGACTCTTTCGTAGAAACTCCGCTGGAAGAATTGATTTGCACTTATTGCAAAAAGTCCTGGAAGGATGAAAAAGAAAAATTGCAATGAACACAATGTTTGCAATGCGACATGGTTTGGTCCCACGATAAGTGTATATCTGGAAAAAGCGCAATCTTTATTTGTGAATCATGTGTCCAACTAAACACAAATTTATCATTTATATTTCATTTTATTTCATTATATGTGATGCCAAGAAGGCTTATTTTTTATGTTTTCATTAATTCAAGGATATATATATCATAAAGATATTTCAAGGATATATATCAAGGAATATATCATTAAGATATTTGTTTATTCGTCTTTATTTTCGTTAAAGATATATTTTAATGCAGTGGGGCCCAAGAAATTTTAAGTGCGGGCCAATGCTTGAAATAACAAAACAACAAACGGAAAATGTTGCTCATCGTTACTTTTGACAAAAAATTAAACAAATAAAAAAAAACACTTACAAGACTTATTTTCTATTACAATAACAATGCTTGCATGAAAAATTACCAGCGAAAATTGAAAGTTCGCTGGAAAATGCGCTGAACACTGAACGAGTGCGGTTTGTGTTGTTGCTTTTGCAATAGTTCTTTGATTTTGGCTCATCGCAAAGACAAAATTACGATAGAAAAAAATGTGTATGAAGGGCCACGCGGGCCATACGGGTAACTACGTGGGCATGTTTGTTTTAATGCATACTTTCTAATTTCAAATAAATATGAAATATTTTTTTCGTAAAGATTTTTCCAATTCATTTCAGTCAAAGACAGCTTAATAAGGCTTCGGGTAAAATGGAACGGTATACCACATTGCACCTATGCTGTGTTTAACAATACCCTCCAATTTTTAAGGAAGGAGGCTTTTGGGTTTTCTCAAACTTTCCCTAATAACTTTTTTATGGGTTTTCATAAGATTCTTATTATATATTTTGTTGCCAATACTCCAAGCATTAAAACTAATTACATTTGACTAAAATCAGACTTCTAGTTTTTTTCACAATTCGCATAATAAAAATACCTTTAACACAATACCCGAAATTCCTCTATAACCAACTTTTT
>OX030950.1:145993691-146051242 GCA_943735915.1 Pherbina coryleti | reverse complement strand
GCTCCAAAGAGCGCTCTCTGCCCAAAGCTGATCATAAAACACTTTATGCTATCATTTTACTCAATGAGTGTAAAACAGGGCTGGGCATTCTAACACAGTCACATATTATTATGTCTTGTTAGTATTGGTGCTCTCTCGAATTGCGCACACTAAGCGAAATATTTGTCCCAATTATCTAGATTTGTAAGTTTTTATTTTTTATTTTATGTTTTTATTTTTAGTCATCGGTATTGTTCATTATTTCTTCTATTAATTAATCAATTAATACAAGTAATATGAATGAATAATGTAAAGAATCTCAATAGATAATATGAATGAGTTATATGAAACCTTAATATATACGAATAATTATTTTTATATAAAATATTAATATGTATATATGAATAATAAAATTAATAATAAAAAATATGTAAGTAAATAATAAGGAGTTAAATAAAATAAGCAAGCAAGTAATCAAAAAATTAAGTACTCAAAAGTTAATAAGGAATATGAATGAACAATGCAAAAAGTTTTAATAGCTAATATGTATTAATTATATGAAACCTAAATATATACGAATATAAAATTCTACAAACTAAAAAAATATATGCAAAAGTATTATAAATCTACAATAAGTTGATTTTTCACGAGTGTACATATAATTTGCAGCGCAAAACGACATAGGTCCTCAAAGCATCACCGTCAGCGAACGACTGAATTATATTCTCTTCTGTTGTGAGCTTTATGTACATGTGAAAAGTTACGCTCACAGAGAGCTCAGTGAGCTATGGAGCGCCCTGCGCTGGTGTAAAAGTATTTGCAAAAGTATTTTGTTCAGTATCATGGTCAGTGTTGCCAGAAATTTTTGGGGAAAAAGGCTAGATGGGCTTTAAAAAATGGCTAGAAAAGGCTAGATGGCTTAAAAAAAAGGGCTAAAAAAGGCTAGATTTCTTTACATTATTTTTTACTCTGTGAATATACGTAAGTACTTATATATTTACATACTATATGAATATGATATAAAATAATAACAAGAACAAAACATATTTGAAATTGATTAAAATTGAATTCAGTCTTTCAAGCTCAAATACATATATAATAAGTGTCAAAACCGTATTTTTCGACTTTTTCAGATTTTTCTTGCTTGCACTGGGCTCTTCAAATTCCATTAATTAGACGAAGCCCCATTGCTGGAGCTGGAAGTACTTTCAGTTTCATCATTAGAATCACCTATTTTCTAACTCATTTCTTGTATGAATTTAGAAACTTTATTGAAATATATAGTAAATGGAAACCAGAATTGCAAAGAATATTCGTTTTTTCCATTTCCAACTGAAATAAAGTTTCATTTATGAAGTACTGCAAAATATATAATTTTTAGAGCACAGGGCTGCACTGGGTCCATACCAGAAATCTGCAACAAATCAATTGAAAATCAAGTAACTTGAAAAAAATCAAGTTTTGACTTGACTTGTAGAAACTTGATATGTTTCTACCCTAAAAGCCAAGACTACCTTCTGAAAAACGAATCATAAGTCAGACTTTTTATTCTATTTTGTTTTAATAAAAGTCTGACTTATACCTTTTATTCTATTTTGTTTCTACCCTAAATTAATTGGTAGAAAAAAATCAAGCTTTCTACTTTTCAAGTCTACGCGACTGCGCTGCCGCAAAAAGCCACTGACGAGCGTCTACTTATACTTTTCTATATTTACAAAGTGACGAAATCAATTAACCCCTACGGAGTGGTCGGAGGGAATAGGTCCCCAAGGGAAAAATGTTCCTTTTGCAAAAGTAATGGGGGTCAGTCATACATATTAACCCCCTCCGGCCCTACTTAAAGCTCCTGTTCAGGTGCTCTAAATAAAAACACAACAAAAAGAACACAAACATAAAAGAAAACAGTTAAACTGTATTCTTAACTCGAGAAACGAAGTTTGCACTGACCACACAAAGTTATTATCGAACTTCGTAAACAGACTTAGGTTAGGTTAGGTTGACGTGGCTGTCTCTTATGAGACACACTTAGGCCAGTTTGGCCCGTTGTGATACCAAGGGTTAATTATTTCCACGGACTTGAAAATAAACAATTTGTAGGCAAAATAATTACTTTTTCCTTACATTTCAAGTTTCTATATTTCCAGTTTTCTACATTTGGCAACTTAATTCTTGCTGCTTATGATTCACGCAAACTTGTTGTTTCCCTGCCTCGACTTGCAGGAGTTGAAAAATTAAAGGAACTTGAAACAACAAATGGATCCATTCATGCAGATTTCTGGTCCATACATCTTAAGCAACATATCAAAAAAGGCTAGAAAAGGCTAGAACGAAACAAAAAAAAGGCTAAAAAAAGGCTAGAAGCTAGATGGTATTTTTCGAGGCTAGACGATAGTAAAAAAGGCTAGATCTAGCCTCAAAAAGGCTAGACTGGCAACACTGATCATGGTATAATAATACATGGTAGCATTGACAACTGCTTATTTTCTCTTCAATAGGAAAACATAAACTGTCAAACAGAGCTTGTTGTGCAAATACATCAGCAGCTGCTGTGGTTGTTGTTTTTTTTCACTTCAAGGTTTTCAACATTGCTTGTGTTTTCAATGGCGGATTGTGAGCGCTCTCTTTTTGAGTATATTTTTTGACAGTATATGATTTCCCAAGCAACTGTCAATGCTACCTTGTATTATTATACCATGGTTCAGTATTCTGCTCGCACACACATACTAAAAGAAATATGTTGCGCTTGTATTGGAAGGTCTGCCAACACTGTGCATCACTGAAGTAGACCCTCGTCAGTGGCTTTCTGCGGCAGCTCAGTCGCATAGACTTGAAAACAGACTTGAAAAGTAGAAAGCTTGGTTTTTTCTACCAATTAATGTAGGGTAGAAAACAAATAGAATCAAGTCTGACTTATGATTCGTTTTTCAGAAGCAAGTCGAGGCTTGTAGGGTAGAAACATATCAAGTTTCTACAAGTCAAGTCGAAGCTTGATTATTTTCAAGTTACTTGATTTTCAATTGACTTGTTGCAGATCTCTGGTACATACATGTCAGAAGGCATATGACTACTAAGAAAATTTGTTCGAATTTTCGGCATTTGGGCAAAATTTTGTTCAAAAAAATACAATTCAACAAATTCTTTTTTTTCTTGCACTGTATAGTGTTCTATAAAACATTTCCCGCCCTTATAAATACATGACAATTGTCAACATTTGACAACGGCCAAGCGATCGGCTCTTAATTGATACGCCTTTGCAATCCTACACCTCGTGTTGTTATATTCTCTACAATGTGTTAACTCAGCGTTATTTTAGCAAAATGCCATTTATTTCGCATATGAATGTGCTCAATGGCATCATTGTCGCCATCGTTTTCACAAATGTTATCGCCAACAGTTATCGCCATTATCACTTTGTCCTGAGTGCTGATTAAAGCTTGAATATTTACTATAATGATGGCTAACAAAAACTAAGTATATTGCAGGGATGCGACTATTGATTGGTTGGTTACCTTAATAAGCTCGAACTTCTTCCCGATCCCATCTTCCCAAAGGAACTATAGCGAATAATTCTTGAAACGCATGTTTCCAAAACATGCTTCGTGAGGACGTTACATTTAAGCGGTCTGAAAAATTGCTGGTGAGACGCAGCAATAAGAATCAAAATGACTTGAAATTGACAGCAAACAGCTGGAAACCATCAAACCTTAATCGATTTTCCTATCATCTTCTTTATAGCTATTGCTATTGTTATTGTGATCCAGCTATTACTTAACGTTTTCTTTTAAACGTGGGGAGATGCTATCATTATCATTATTGCTCGGTACACACCAAAGCTGTTCATAACTGGTGTCAAAATCTCTTTGGCAGCGGATAAGAAGCAACGAGAAAACGCCAGGATGAGCAAAGTAGCGAGAGAAGCGACAGACAATGTTGCTATAGAAAGAAGGTCATGTTAAAAAAAAAAAAAAAAAAAAAAAACACAAGTCGATGATAAAGCATATGAAGATTGTACCTGATCTAGAGGTGGCAGTTATAAAGTAGATGTTATTTAGTTGAGAAGCAGGTGAAGGAACAATGCAGAGCAAGTGAGTTCAACAGAAAATGTGTGTGAATAAAGAGATGGATTTTATAAAAAAAAAAAACAAAAATTGCGTGTAAAATTGAGGGAAGCTCAAATAAAAAAAAATGGTGGAAGAGCAGCAACATAAGTGTTGTCGAAATAAAAAAAAAGGAGGATGCTTAGAGGATGCTAAGGATGCTAAAAAAAAAAAAAAAACTCAGCATGCTTGGAATGTGTGGCTAAAGATATATATTTGCTTTTACTGTTGGTGTCACCCTTGTTGTTGTTGTTGTTGTTGTTGTTGTTTTTGTTGTTCGTGGCATTGTTGTTGCTGCTTTTGTTCCATACCTTGAGATGTCGTTTGTGGATGTTAACATATGCGTACGCGTGGGCTTGCATGACTGTTGGTGTTGGCCGTCTTCATGTGTCTGCTGTAGACAGCATGGCGCTGAGTTATTGAAATAATTATTCTTCAAATCTTTTGAGTGCTGCTGATGAATTTACGTCAAACGCAAAATATTGAGGAATGCAGAAATTTTTTTGAAATTGATGAAAACAACGTCATGTGTCATACTCCATCATCAATATATATTTGCATATAATTAACAATATTTTATATGATTAATGTAAGTAATGCAGATGGAATGGAATGGAATGTAAGAAAGAAATAAAATATAAAAAAAAAAGAAATTCTTGAAATATGTACCTTAATAAAAAATTCTTAGAGCAATAATATAATCGCACAAATATCTTATGTTTAATAATTCAAGAAAAAAGACAAAAGAATATGCAATCGATAAGAAATGAAATTTTTAAAATATCATTAGACTACAAAAATATTAAAAAAATATTAAATTTTTCTTTATAAAATATAGGGAAATATTTGTGGGATTTGTTCTTTTTAATAACTTTGTAATAAAGCAGACAATTGTTTGGATATCCCTTAAATATTTATTGAATTGTTAAACCAACTTAAATGTATAAAATACAATATCTCTTAATGTTGTTAAGACACCAACTGTTAAATAACATTCCTTTGCAACATTACACCTCTTGTTGATACACACTTGAATGCTAGCAATTATTTTAGGAACAAGAAGATTAAAAGAGTATCATTAAAATTATATACATTTTAATAAAAACTTTAGCTTATTCAAGTGCTCTCAGAAATTCAAACTCAGTTAAGCTCGTTGCTGAAAACAAGAACGGCAAATAATACGTGAATCTGAGACTCGAAGTTCATGAGAGAGATGAGATTTTCAGGTATGGATCGATACACACTCGCACAACGCATTCACAAAAATGATTCAACAAAATTCACCACAAAACGGTAAAAACACGATTCGTAAAGTTCGTTCTACTTTTTGGCTATAATCAAACGTCATTTCGCACAGCTATAGTGAAATGAATCGATAAATTCGAACCTTATGAACCAGTTAGTAATGTAAAGATTCCAATTCGTGCTCGTTCGGCTAGGACAAGTGAAAATATCGCTGCTGTAGCTGAGAATGTGGCTGAAAACACAGTTTTGTCCATTTCGAGACGATCACATTAATTGGGCCTATCCACAGCCACTTTGCACCGTATTTTGCATCAAGATCTTGGCCTACATTATTATTATGTGCAGTTGACATAAGAATTTCAACCTTTAGACCATGGAAAACGCAGTGCAAACGATTAGAATGTGTTGGAAATGCATGAACAAGTTCATAATTGAGTTCTTTTCATAAAAATATTGCATTTTACATTGACTTTTTACTCGCTACTTATAGGTGCAATGATTAAAAAATGGTACGAACGTAAAGGTTTATTCTTTGACTTTCTGACAAAACTCAAAAAAAAAAAGAAAACAGAACGTCATCAAATATAAATAGTATCGTTGCTTTGAATTATTACTCGATCAGGAGACGCGCTACGATAAATTTTATTGAACAAGAGCGTAGATGGCATAGATTCACAACGAAAATATTAAATACTTTTTATCTTCATGACTTCAAAGTGGCCACCATTTAATGCAGTGCAAATGCTACAACAATGAAAACACGTTGCATGAAATTTTGACTCTGTGACTACTGACGCAACGGTAAATTTTTTGGAACGAAAATGAAGTTGAGGTCATTATGCACATGATATGCATGCACTAAAAACAAAAGCAAATTCTAAAGCAAAAGTAAAAACAAAAGAAAAAGGAAAAGGAAAAGCAAAAGCAAAAAAAAAAAAGACAAAAGCAACAGCAAAAACAAAGCAAAAGCAACAGCACAAACAAAAGCAAAATCGAAAGCAAAAGCAAAAGCAAAAGCAAAAGAAAAAAAAACAAAAGCAAAATAAAAACCAAAAGCAAAAGAAAAAAACGCAAAATAAAAATCAAAAGCAAAAGCAAAATCAAAAGCAAAATCAAAAGCAAAAGCAAAAGCAAAAGCAAAAGAAAAAGCAAAAGAAAAAGCAAAAGTAAAAGTAGAAGCAAAAGCAAAAGCAAAATCAAAATCAAAATCAAAATCAAAATCAAAATCAATCTCAAAATCAAAATCAAAATCAAAATCAAAATCAAAATCAAAATCAAAATCAAAATCAAAATCAAAATCAAAATCAAAATCAAAATAAAAATCAAAATCAAAATCAAAATCAAAATCAAAATCAAAATCAAAATCAAATTCATCAAAATCAAAATCAAAATCAAAATCAAAAGCAAAAGCTAAAGCAAAAGAAAAAGCAAAAGCTAAAGAAAAACAAAAGCATAAGCAAAAGGGAAAGCATAAGCAAAAGCAAAATCAAAATAAAATCAAAAGCTAAAGCAAAAGCAAAAGTAAAAGCAAAAGTAAAAGCAAAAGCAAAAGAAAGAGAAAAAGAAAAAGAAAAAGAAAAAGAAAAAGCAAAAGCAAAAGCAAAAGCAAAAGCAAAAGCAAAAGCAAAAGCAAAAGCAAAAGCAAAAGCAAAAGCAAAAGCAAAAGTAAAAGCAAAAGCAAAAGCAAAAGCAAAAGCAAAAGCAAAATCATAAGCAAAACCAAAATCATAAGCAAAAGCAAAAGTAAAAGTAAAAGCAAAAGCAAAATCAAAAGCAAAACCAAAAGCAAAAGTAAAAGCAAAAGCAAAAGCAAAAGCAAAAGCAAAAGCAAAAGCAAAAGCAAAAGCAAAAGCAAAAGCAAAATCAAAAGCAAAAGCAAAAGTAAAAGCAAAAGCAAAAGCAAAAGCAAAAGCAAAAGCAAAAGCAAAAGCAAAAGCAAAAGCAAAAGTAAAAGCAAAAGCAAAAGTAAAAGCAAAAGCAAAAGCAAAAGCAAAAGCAAAACCAAAAGCAAAAGCAAAAGCAAAAGCAAAAGCAAAAGCAAAAGCAAAATCATAAGCAAAACCAAAATCATAAGCAAAAGCAAAAGTAAAAGTAAAAGCAAAAGCAAAATCAAAAGCAAAACCAAAAGCAAAAGTAAAAGCAAAAGTAAAAGCAAAAGCAAAAGCAAAAGCAAAACCAAAAGCAAAAGTAAAAGCAAAAGCAAAAGCAAAAGCAGAATCAAAAGCAAAAGCAAAAGCAAAAGCAAAAGCAAAAGCAAAACCAAAAGCAAAAGCAAAAGCAAAAGTAAAAGCAAAAGCAAAAGCAAAGGAAAAAGCAAAAGCAAAAGCAAAAGCAACAACAAAAACAACATTAACAACAACAACAACAACAACAACAACAGGCTGAAAGTAAACTTCTGACAAGCTGAAAACAAAAGTTATGCTTTTTGAAACCGGAAAAGGGTTGAAAGATTTAGACATACCTGAACCACATCTTTCCAAATTAGGAAAGGAATTCGGATAAGAATTCAGTCAAAGATTTGGTAATGGATTAAATCAAGGGTTTGGACATGAAGTAGGAAAATTATTAGGACAAATAAGAAATAACGGAAGCATGAGGAGAAGTTTGGGAACAAAGGAGAGGATAGGGACAAGAATAAGAACAAGGATAAAGAAACACTGGCAAGTCAAAAACAAACTTTTTATTTTGGATAATGGGTGCCAATAATTACGTTTTTATGGGTGCTAATAAATGCAGTAATACACCAAGAAACTTATAGTTTCTGAACTGGCAATAATTATACTCAAGTGCCAACGATTGTAGTAATTAATATGCCAATAATTGTGGTCTTTTTCTCATTTTGACTACCACAAAACGCAGAAAGCTCTTATAAATATATAAAAAATTGATTCTAATAGAGAATTTCCCAGAAATAAAGTTATAAGGAGAACATTCACTTAAAAACAGAATATATGATATAGGTTGGAAGGCAAAATTTCTTTAAGGGTGCCAATGATTATAGTTGGTAAGATATTGGCAAAAGCCACTTAGTCCACTTTTGATTGACTTAAACCATAGGATTCAAAATAATATGCATAGGATATGATAATTTTCTCCAACCTTCTTACAATCATGTTACATAATTCCTGCTTAAGACAATCTATACGATTTATTTCTAACAATTTCCTTATCTTCAGACCGAATATATATGAAATTATCTCACTTAGAGAAGATAGGTTCAAATCAACAATAGGAAATTGCATATCTATTTCGAAGCGTGCAAATCAATTAACTTTGTTGAATAACAAAAAATTCCACTGCTTTTGTCTTCGGAAAGATTCACTCCATTCAAACAATTTATTGGTCATTTATTTTGACAGTTCAATTGCAAGCAATGATCTCAAGAATGCCGTTGTTTTGTTTTGCTTTGCTTTGCTTTAACTTGGCTGTTCACAACCAACTTTTATGAAGCGATATTAAAGCTGTCGATTGAATTTTCAAACTCGTAGAACCATACAATACAAAAAAGAAAATAAAGAGTAATACCTACAGCTGTATAAAAAGAAAGCAATAAAAAGGTAGTAGGAAAAAAAAAAAACAAAAACAACGACAAGCAAAAAGTTGTCAAGAAAAACAAAAAGAAATGAATGCCAAAGTTTTGCATATGCTGCAGTGAGCTTCCTTTTTTGGTTCGTACACAACCTTTTCTTTCGAAAGTTGTTTTTGTTCCTGTTGGATATTCATTGTTTTGAGCCCTTTTCTGTTTTAAGTTATTAATTTATGTTTTGCTCTTATTTGATTTGTTTTTTTCTTTTTATTTGTTTGTTTATTTATTTGCGCTTTTCTGGTTTTTGTGTTGTTGTTATGACCTTAACGGTTTGCCTTTGCTTCCCATGCTATAGATATTAAAAGCATCATATTTCATGGCATTGAATTTTCTGTCAAGCGTTCTATACGAAAAAGCGCGATTACATACCTATATATATATGTCTGTGTTTGTGTGTTTGCTTACATTTTTATTGTATGTATTGCTTAAATTTTTTTTTAATTTTTTTGCTTACACTAAAGCGAATATTTCACTTGTTCAAAGGATATGCCAAGATGAAAGGATAGATATTGCAGCTGCGTCTTGTTTTAGTAATTATTTTGCACACAGCAAAAAGAGTGTACATGTCACACATACCCACATTTACACACTCAATTCAACTAACAGCAGCACAGAACACAGAGATAATAAATTGAATGCTAAGCTTTGATGAAAAACTTCTAACGAAGTGTAAGAAGCGCTGTTTTGTTCTTATTTCGCTTTTACTATTTGTTGTTCCTTTGTGGCCTAATTGATGACTTGTTTTTTTTTTAACAAATGGTCAAAAGCAAATAAGGCAAGCTAGAAAAACACTGAATGCTCTCTAGCTTTTGATATGAATGTTTTGTGGTGGCAGTTAATTAATTGCTAAAAACTCGAAGCGACCAACCATTGACTGTTATTTTCCTTATTGATTGCATATTGCATATACTTAGCAAAAGCTTTTGTGGCAGAACTAATTTTTCTTTTTGAAGTTGAACAGCATTACTTGAAGCGTTGAATTTACACTGCGTAACGAAACTGTCTTATTTGCTTTTTTGTGCAATTAATTAATTAATAAATTAACAATTAATTTGTTTTAAATAGAATAGATGTAAATAAGTTGGAGGAATTAGTTATTTAACCCATTTTCGACTGGCGTTCGATTAATTCAACATTAATTTGTCTGTCTCCAATATTTTTTTTAATCATGATTTACCTTCATATCAAAAAAATAATTACTATCAAATATTACTTCGATATTTTGACTATTCAAAAATAATATTTACCAATTCCAACCACACCTATAGTTTTGGGTGGAGTTGTTGAAAAGTACCTTGACGATAGACCTTTTTTGCAAATTATATTAAAAATATAAGGGTTATTTAAAAAAAAAAGTAAGGATGAGATTTTATAGCCAAAGATCAAGCTATTTTTTTCACTCGTAGGTTTTGACATGAATATACTTTACTTTGTTTACAAACTTTTCTTCATGCTTTCGATATTTTCTTATTTATCCTAATAATTTGCCCTACTGTCCTTATTCTCTTATTTGTCCTAATTTCATGTCCAAATTCTTGATTTAATCCTTGTCGGAAGCCTAGCGTGGAGGCTTTTCTAGCTTGGAAAGGAGTATTTTAAGAGAGTCTAAATCTTTTCCCTAATCCATATCCTAATTCTTGTCATAGTCCTTTTCCGGTTTCATTGTGTTATAATATTTTGTTCTTTTTGACCAGTGTTGATTGCCACGAAAACAACTTTGAAATAATAACTTTTTTTCAGCTGTTTGTTGTTGTTGGTGTTGGTGCTGTTGTTGTTGTTGCTTTTTCTTTTGCATTTATTATGCTTTTACTTTTGTTTTTGATTTTGAATTTATTTTGCTTTTGCTTTTGCTTTTGTTTTTGCTTTTGCTTCTGTTTTTACTTTTGATTTTGCTTTTTCTTTTGCTTTTGCGTTTTCTTTTTCTTTTGCTTTTTCTCTTGCTTTTGCTTTTGCTTTTTTTTTTGCTTTTGCTTTCGCTTTTGCTTTTGCTTTTGCTATTGCTTTTACTTTTACTTTTACTTTTGCTTTTGCTTTTGCTTTTGCTTTTGCTTTTGCTCTTGCTTTCGCTCTTGCTCTTACTCTTGCTTTCGCTCTTGCTTTCGCTCTTGCTCTTGCTCTTGCTCTTGCTCTTGCTTTTGCTTTTGCTTTTGCTTTTTCTTTTTTTTTTTGCTTTTGGTTTTGCTTTTACTTTTGCGTTTGCTTTTGGTTTTGCTTTTTCTTTTGCTTTTGCTTTTGCTTTTTTCTATTACTTTTGCTTTTGCTTTTTCTTTTGCTTTTGCTTTTGCTTTTTATTTTGCTTTTGCTTTTGATTTTGCTCTTGCTTTTGCTTTTGCTCTTGCTTTTGCTCTTGCTCATAATCTTGCTCTTGCTCTTGCTTTTGCTTTTGCTTTTGCTTTTGCTTTTGCTTTTTATTTTGCTTTTGCTTTTGTTTTTGCTGTTACTTTTGCTTTTGATTTTGCTTTTGCTTTTGCTTTTGCTTTTGCTTTTGATTTTGCTTTTGCTTTTGCTTTTGCTTTTGCTTTTGCTCTTGCTTTTGCTCTTGCTCATAATATTGCTCTTGCTCTTGCTTTTGCTTTTGCTTTTGCTTTTGCTTTTGCTTTTGCTTTTGCTCTTGCTCTTGCTCTTGCTCTTGCTCTTGCTCTTGCTTTTTCTTTTTTTTTGCTTTTGGTTTTGCTTTTACTTTTGCTTTTGCTTTTGCTTTTGCTTTTGCTCTTGCTTTCGCTCTTGCTCTTACTCTTGCTTTCGCTCTTGCTTTCGCTCTTGCTCTTGCTCTTGCTCTTGCTTTTGCTTTTGCTTTTTCTTTTATTTTTGCTATTGGTTTTGCTTTTACTTTTGCGTTTGCTTTTGGTTTTGCTATTTCTTTTGCTTTTGCTTTTGCTTTTTTTCTATTACTTTTGCTTTTGCTTTTTCTTTTGCTTTTGCTTTTGCTTTTGCTTTTTATTTTGCTTTTGCTTTTGATTTTGCTCTTGCTTTTGCTTTTGCTCTTGCTTTTGCTCTGGCTCATAATCTTGCTCTTGCTCTTGCTTTTGCTTTTGCTTTTGCTTTTGCTTTTTATTTTGCTTTTGCTTTTGCTTTTGTTTTTGCTGTTACTTTTGCTTTTGATTTTGCTTTTGCTTTTGCTTTTGCTTTTGATTTTGCTTTTGCTTTTGCTTTTGCTTTTGCTTTTGCTCTTGCTTTTGCTTTTGCTCTTGCTTTTGCTCTTGCTCATAATCTTGCATAATCTTGCTCTTGCTCATAATCTTGCTCTTGCTCTTGCTTTTGCTTTTGCTTTTGCTTTTGCTTTTGCTTTTTATTTTGCTTTTGCTTTTGCTTTTGTTTTTGCTGTTACTTTTGCTTTTGATTTTGCTTTTGCTTTTGCTTTTGCTTTTGCTTTTGATTTTGCTTTTGCTTTTGCTTTTGCTTTTGCTTTTGCTCTTGCTTTTGCTTTTGCTTTTGCTCTTGCTCTTGCTCTTGCTCTTGCTCTTGCTCTTGCTCTTGCTCTTGCTCTTGCTCTTGCTATTGCTTTTTCTTTTTCTTTTGCTTTTGCTTTTGCTTTTGCTTTTGCTTTTTATTTTGCTTTTGCTTTTGTTTTTGCTGTTACTTTTGCTTTTGATTTTGCTTTTGCTTTTGCTTTTGCTTTTGCTTTTGCTTTTGCTTTTGCTTTTGCTTTTGCTTTTGCTTTTGCTTTTGATTTAGCTTTTGCTTTTGCTTTTGCTTTTGCTCTTGCTTTTGCTTTTGCTCTTGCTTTTGCTCTTGCTCATAATCTTGCTCTTGCTCTTGCTTTTGCTTTTGCTTTTGCTTTTGCTTTTGCTTTTGCTTTTGCTCTTGCTCTTGCTCTTGCTCTTGCTCTTGCTCTTGCTCTTGCTCTTGCTCTTGCTCTTGCTTTTTCTTTTTTTTTTGCTTTTGGTTTTGCTTTTACTTTTGCGTTTGCTTTTGGTTTTGCTATTTCTTTTGCTTTTGCTTTTGCTTTTTTTCTATTACTTTTGCTTTTGCCTTTTCTTTTGCTTTTGCTTTTGCTTTTGCTTTTAATTTTGCTTTTGCTTTTGATTTTGCTTTTGCTCTTGCTTTTGCTTTTGCTCTTGCTTTTGCTCTTGCTCATAATCTTGCTCTTGCTCTTGCTTTTGCTTTTGATTTTGCTGTTGCTTTTGGTTTTTATTTTGCTTTTGCTTTTGTTTTTGCTGTTACTTTTGCTTTTGATTTTTCTTTTGCTTTTGCTTTTGCTTTTGCTTTTGCTTTTGCGTTTGCTTTTGCTTTTGCTTTTGCTTTTGCTTTTGCTTTTGCTTTTGCTCTTGCTTTTGCTTTTGCTTTTGCTCTTGCTTTTGCTCTTGCTCATAATCTTGCTCTTGCTCTTGCTCTTGCTCTTGCTCTTGCTCTTGCTATTGCTCTTGCTTTCGCTCTTGCTTTCGCTCTTGCTCTTGCTCTTGCTCTTTCTCTTGCTCTTGCTCTTGCTCTTGCTCTTGCTTTTGCTTTTGCTCTTTCTTTTGTTTTTGCTGTTACTTTTGAATTTATTTTGCTTTTGCTTTTGAATTTATTTTGCTTTTGCTTTTGAATTTATTTTGCTTTTGAATTTATTTTGCTTTTTCTCTTGCTTTTGCTTTTGGTTTTGCTAATGCTCTAGCATTTGCTTTTGCTTTGGCTTTTACTTTTGCTTTTGCTTTTGCTTTTGCTTTGGCTTTTGCTTTTGCTTTTGCTTTTGCTTTTGCTTTTGCTTTTCCTTTTGCTTTTGCTTTCGTTTTCGCTTTCGCTTTTGCTTTTGCTTTTGCTTTTGCTTTTGCTTTTGCTTTTGTTTTTGCTTTTGCTTTTGCTTTTGCTTTTGCTTTTGCTTTTGCTTTTGCTTTTGCTTTTGCTTTTGCTTTTTCTTTTGCTTATGGTTTTATTTTTTTTGCTTTGCTTTTACTTCTACATTAGTTCTGTGGTGCACTTACTTTGCCTTGCTGTATACAATTAATCAATGCAACAGTGATGCATTTACGTTACATTAAGTGGTTCCCTAAGGGGCCTCATGACGGCGACAATTTTTTTTTGTTTTTTTTTTATCATGTGCTCCCGAAGACCTCACCTTTATTTTCGTTCCATTAAGTGTACCATTGCGCCAGTAGTCACAGAGTTAAAATTGCATGCAACTTGTTTTCATTGTTGTAGCATTATCACTGCATTAAATGCTTGCCACTCTGAAGTCATGACGATAATTTCTGTTTTAATATTTTTGTTGTTAGGCTTAACAGCACACCTATACTGTCTTTGCATTAAATTTATCGTAGCACGTCTTCTGAGCGAGTAATAAGTCCATGCAACGATACTACGTTTCTGTTGCATAAGCTGTTATTTTCACCACCTAACGACATCAAGTTTTTTTTTTTGTTTTTACGAAAATCTTCTACATTTAGCGTAGCTCATATACTTACCGAGTAATAATTCAATGCATTGTCGTTGCATGAATGTTTCATAATCAATCTTTGAGCGACTCTCTCTGTGTCCCCATGACGTCAGAATTTTTTTGTCTTATTTTGTTGCAAAGGCTTAGAGCAGGCCTCTATTGGCGTATTATACGTTTTATCCTAGCACTAATACTCAGCGAGTAATAATTCCATGCAACAAATTTTCAGTTGCGTTTCTTAACCAGCTCCCTCCGAATCTCGAAAACGTCTTAAGTTTCTGTTTTTACTTTCAGCATAAATTCAAAGAATTAACCTTTACCATTATTTTAATGATAGCACCTATACTTAGCGAGTAACATTTGAATGCAACGCCGATGCATTTTGAAATAATGCTTCTTCGACTTTTTTGGAAACCTGCGCGGTAAAACGTAACTTCATCACGTGAAAATGTCAGACTCTCCAATGGAAACATCAGTTTAACTGGAATGACATTAGCCATTGTCGTATGACAAAAACTCTTTATTTCACCCAATTTTTTTATGATCTGAGCAAAGTTTTTAAATGAGGTAAATAGCCGTTTTCCCAGTATCTTTCTGATTTGTTTTTAACCATCTTCTTTATATTTATGAATCATAAAAAGTCTGCAGAACACAAACAGGCCCATATTGATTTCTGTTTTTAGGACTTTCAGTTCAATATTGTCAGCCTTGAAATTGTCTTAATAAATTTTATGATTCGATCCTTTTTTATGAACCTTGAAAACTAAAACAATGTTGATGAACATTCTATGTAAATAAAGTAGTTCATGAAAAGTTTATAGATTACAATAAAAACTAAATCTGTGCATTATTTTGGAATACAAATATGTGCTTATTTTTATACAATATGTCGCATAGAAAAAGTTAAAATTTATGATAATTTAATAAAATAAAAATATGCTTTTTTACTTTCCTTAAGTTGTGGCCAGTGACGAATGAATTTAATAAATAAATATATTAACTTTTATTTGACCTTTGTTAAAGAAGATACACTAACACTTATCATGCAGTTGACTGAAAAAGCAGTTGACTCCCTAAAGCTCTGACAACTTCTGCTAATTCAATAAAACTGGCACATTAACATGACTAACTGCAAGTCATTTATACAAGTTGTGCACAAAGAAAAACTTAAACAGAGGCAATCAGAGATAAAAAAAAACTACGTCGATGTCTTCTTCAAGACAGCGATTGACAGCAAATACAAATACCAGATACAAGATAATCACAACGGCATGAAAATGAACGCACATAAATTGTCCAAGCACCTAGAACAGACACATAAGCGAACGATTGAATGAATGAACGGACGGGCAGACCGGCAGACTGATTGATAACAGCAGCAACTGCCGCCAGACAGTGAGGCTCGTAAAAGCACGGTCAGTGATGTGAAACCAAGAAAACAACTCACTGACATAAACGAGTACAAAGTACAAAGAACTCTACACCTAAAGTAGGGGAACACCTAAAGGAAATTGGCCGATAAGAAAAGCCACAAAAGCATTCGAGGCAGCGCCACAAGAATGGATAATAAATAGAAAATGAAAAAAAGTAGTAACAGCCAATGCAAGGACAATACTAAGATCTAAATTAAGACAATGTTGTGAAGGAAAGCTTAAGAAAGTGGAACCATTTTGATGTAAAATACATTGAGGGTAGCAGCAGTTGTGGCTAGAATAGTTGGTCTAAGGAGTGAAGTAAAAAAAAAAGGCAAAATTTAAAATTTAAGAGTTGCTAGTATCAAGCAGTATAAAGGAATGTAGCTCATCCAACTCAGGGGTATCTGCTTAACTTAATATCAGCTTTATGATTAGAGTCAAATATCAATCTGTCGGAAAATAAAAAAATTAAGTTTAATAAAATTTTCTTACACATAAAAACTTGTTCACCAAAAAATAAAAAAAAAACTGCTTTGAATATAATTTCATGTAAGTTGTGACCAAAAATTTCGAAAATTCTTCCGAACTCATTATATTGTGTCAAGATTTCAAAGCGGATCAAAGAGCAATGCTGAGGCCAAAAGGTAAGACTAACAGACAAAAAAGTGGTTGACTACCTACGCCTTCGCCGAAACCAGTGGCTGTGTCTAAAACCCTAATAGGTTAATGGCTACCACCGTCATCACCGAAACAAGTGGCTGAGACCAATGGCCAAATAACTGAAACCAGTGACAACACCCGGAGGGCTGCGATGCCATTTTAGAGAAAGACACTGCTTACAAAGACATCCTTCAGTCACCCAGCGAAGGATGGAAAGGATGACCTTTAAGATGGAAAAAATAACTTTTCATATGGAAACCTGGCACTTCCAAGACACTTCTGAGGGCCGAAAGTTTTTTGACTAGAAAAGACGTCTTTGCGAAGGTTTTAGGACTGGACGGCCTCGATAGTCGATATCAATATAGCAATATATCAGTATATCAATATATCAATATATCTATGTTTCAATATATCAATATATCAATATATCAATACATCAATATATCAATATATCAATATATCAATATATCAATATATAAATATATAAATATATCAAAATATCAATATATCAATATATCAATATATCAATATATCAATATATCAATATATCAATATATCAATATATCAATATATCAATATATCAATATATCAATATATCAATATATCAATATATCAATATATAAATATATCAATATATCAATATATCAACAAATCAATAAATCAATACATCAATATATCAATATATCAATATATCAATATATCAATATATCAATATATCAATATATCAATATATCAATATATCAATATATCAATATATCAATATATCAATATATCAATATATCAATATATAAATATATCAATATATCAATATATCAATATATCAACAAATCAATAAATCAATACATCAATATATCAATATATCAATACATCAATATATCAATATATCAATATATCAATATATCAATATATCAATATATCAACAAATCAATAAATCAATACATCAATATATCAATATATCAATATATCAATATATCAATATATCAATATATCAATATATCAATATATCAATATATCAATATATCAATATATCAATATATCAATATATCAATATATCAATATATCAATATATCAATATATCAATATATCAATATATCAATATATCAATATATCAATATATCAATATATCAATATATCAATATATCAATATATCAATATATCAATATATCAACAAATCAATAAATCAATACATCAATATATCAATATATCAATATATCAATATATCAATATATCAATATATCAATATATCAATATATCAATATATCAATATATCAATATATCAATATATCAATATATCAATATATCAATATATCAATATATCAATATATCAATATATCAATACATCAATATATCAATATATCAATATATCAATATATCAATATATCAATATATCAATATATCAATATATCAACAAATCAATAAATCAATACATCAATATATCAATATATCAATATATCAATATATCAATATATCAATATATCAATATATCAATATATCAATATATCAATATATCAATATATCAATATATCAATATATCAATATATCAATATATCAATATATCAATATATCAATATATCAATATATCAATATATCAATATCTCAATATATCAATATATCAATATATCAACAAATCAATAAATCAATACATCAATATATCAATATATCAATGTATCAATATATCAATATATCAATATATCAATATATCAATAAATCAATATATCAATATAGTATCAATATATCAATATATCAATATATCAATATATTAATATATCAATATATCAATATATCAATGTATCAATAAATAAATATATCAATATATCAATATATTATTATATCAATATATCAATATATCAATATATCAATACATCAATATATCAATATATCAATATATCAATATATCAATATATCAATATATCAATATATCAATATATCAATATATCAATATATCAATATATCAATATATCAATATATCAATATATCAATATATCAATATATCAATATATCAATATATCAATATATCAATATATCAATATATCAATATATCAATATATCAATATATCAATATATCAATATATCAATATATCAATATATCAATATATCAATATATCATAGTATTAATATATCAATATATAAATTTTTAAATTTATTTTCAATATATCAATATACCAATATATTAATACATCAATATATCAATATATCAATATACCAATATCAATATATCAATATATCAATATATCAATATATCAATATATCAATATATCAATAAATCAATAAATCAATATATCAATATATCAATATATCAATATATCAATAAATTAATACATCAATATATCAATATATCAATATATCAATATACCAATATACCAATATATCAATATATCAATATATCAATAAATCAATATAACAATATATCAATATATCAATATATCAATATAACAATATATCAATATATCAATATATCAATATATCAATATAGCATTATATCAATATATCAATATATCAATATATCAATATATCAATATATCAATATATCAATATAGCTAGCATTATATCAATACACGTATATCATATGAAGCTAGTTTTCTAGCAGTAAGCAAATTGAGAAAAATTGTTATGAACGTAAGAATCTCAACTCTTTCATGTCCGAATTATAACGGGCGAGTCTACAAATATGCAGTCTTTACTTAGATATGAACTGACAATAATTTGAAAGTTTTTGGTGTCTTTACAGGTTATAAAATGTTATTTATAGGCAACAAGAGGCCTTTTTCGCTAAACGATCTTGATCTTGAGTTTGACAATTTCACTTTACGGCAAACGGATACTAAATGAATATGTGCACATCTTCCAATATAACAAATAGCTGTTAGCTTACACAACTCATAAGGCTTCATAACGCAAAAACCCGCAGATCAAAAATATTAAAATACGGGACTTATAAGCCTATAATTACAGTGTTACTTATAGGCAACGTTTGCCATGAGAGGGTTAAGCACAAAGATTTCATTTTCAAAAATAAATCGAGTCTTACTACATATATTTTGGGAACAAATATAAAGACTGATTATTGTTTTTTTTTTTTTTAAAGACATTTTTTTAATTTTTGCCACTTGAGACACTTAGAAAAAAAAAAGAAAATATTCCCTAAAATAAGAAAAACAAACAAACGCCGAATTATTCTTGACCAAGACAATGGGAGCCGTGGCCGAGTGCGTTAAAGTGCGTAAACCACTCAATGAAAATTTTCGAGCAGCGAGGTTCGGCACAGATAATTTTTTACAATTGAATTTAAACTGATATTATCAAATGTTATACTCACTTGACTCACACCATTAACCGTTATCAATATCTCTTACATTGCATTTTTTCTGAGATGACGATGTATCCGAGCATAAAAATAGATTTATATTAAGCTATAGAGAGTACAGTTATAAGTACAGGAGTTGTAAGTCCGCATTTAAGAACAAGAGTGGAGGTGTTTTATCCATGGGAGAAGAGACGACCCTGGTGTATGGCATACAAAACATTTCGTGCCCAGGGCCGATATATGTATGTGATCGGTATCGGTTTGTGAAGGTAATACCATTATTACAGAATGGCGGCATTTTCTTCATCCTTTGTTGAGCTCATGTTTTCCAGTTCGGATGATGAAACTACTTCTATTCTTTAGAAAGTGGAGAATCCCCAGGCCTTGAAGATGAGTCAAGTATAGTATGCAATAATGCAATTTGGAGCAAAAAAGTCTCCAGGTATAGATGGTAGGACTGGGGAGGTGTGTAAAAGCATATCTAGAAGTATATGTAAAAGCATATGGCAAGTAATTAACCCATTAATGACAACGTATGATATATCATACGCGATGAAATTGTTTTACGAATTTTTCGAAAATTCCTCAAAAATCCACCAACAATGAAAAGCTTTTGATGTCGACAGTGTGAGAAATCTAAAAGTATGCTTTTTCAAAGAAGTTGACGCCAAAAGCTCTTTTGTTCACATTTTCCAGTTTTTTTCAGAAGGAAGAGCCCATCGAGTTCTGGTGGTGAGCATTAATGGGTTAAGCAAGGGTTAAGGGGTTTTAGTGTGTGGAAAACGTTAAGAAAATAACGTTTAGAAGAGCGACTGTGCTCCTGAAGTCACCTGACAGGCTGAGTAGTAATCTTCGATCCTAACGAGGCATCATCTTTCTTCCTGTGCTTGACAAAGTGATGGGTTATGATGGAACTAATCCAAGTATGAAAACCTGCAAGTTTGCGTTGACGATGCTTGGCTGTAAGTCAAGGTCTCCCTAAATGAGAGTAGCTTCAAACACATTTTGGAACTATTCATTGAATTTTTAGGAGCCTATAACTATCCATGCTGGGGTTAAGTAATATGGAGTTGGGTTGCAGGGAAATTAGCTTTAAGAAAGCTAAGAAAAATGAAAAGCTAAGAATTTTTCTGATAGAGAAGCATGCGTAATAGGAGTATTGGTATTGTTCGTGGATGTCCACAGGGGTCTATATGTGGCTCATTAATTTGGAACCTTATGATGGATACCTGTTACGACAGCTACAACGTCTTTCTAAGTGCTGTACGTATGCTGATGTTCAACTTGTTATGGTAGAAAGTCAGTCTCGTTCTTAACTTGAAGCCAAAGCAAAGTATGGCTGCAGTGTGTGCATGTAACGCACGTGTAGGTGTTAGCTTAGGGTTCGTATATGTACATATCAGTGGATTTTTTCTCTCGTTCTAACAAATTATCTCACATAATTGTTATTGTTTCATAGGCATAAGTCTTCTACTTATTATATATCAGTTATCCTACCTGTTGGCCAGATGTATGACCAACCCAAAGCACCAGGCAAGCCTTAACATTAATCTTAATCTTAATCTTAATCTTAATCCAGCCTCTAACTGCAAAAATCCTCTTATATTTTGGCTTTGCACAGGCTGGCTACGACCAGGCGGAGTCAGTGAAGGTTTTTGTTAAAAATGGCAAAAAAATTTGCAAATTAAAATAAAATAACCCACAAATTATTATTCCTTTATAGAATTAAGTTTTTTCACTTGCAAAATAATTGTAATGTTGATATGATATTCTAAGGATACGATACATCACAGAATTCACTAAAAATTCTTTAGTAAATGAAAATTTAAACTCTTTTCTTTAACAACTATCTGATTTATGAAATCCATTAGCTTAGTTTGACTTTCAAAGATCCTGCAGTAATTGCTAGAATTTTAATTTTATAATGAACTGCAGCTTCTACTCATTTCGTTTGGCGTTTACTTCATTGCTTAGCTTCAAAGTTTTGCACAGGTCTTATTAACCCACCTACTTTATTGTTTCTTCCTTGAGTTGTTTTTTTTTTTTATTCCATTTTCCACCGTAACTTCTACCCAGCCTAACCATAATAATTGCTCGTGCTCGACAATTTCTTGTGAAGCCCGCATCACTAAACGCTGCGGGCATTTAAGTGCTTCCGTGTGTAAAATTGTGACTGACACAGTTGTTTTTGTTATTCCTGCTGTTGGTTGCTTGTTATTCATTTTGTTGTTTTTTGTTCTGGGAAAACAAAACGAAAAACTAAAACAAAAAAACAAAAAAAAAAAAAACAATCAGAGTAAAATGGCAATAATATAAATTTAACCACCCTTAGAAGGTGAGGAGCACACGACGCTTGACAGTGAAACGCTATTAACGCGCAAACATCGCTTGAATGAAACGTATAACAAGAAAATAAAATACCTGTAGGTACATACAGAGCTTGAATATATCATGGAATTTACAATGGCATAACTTTGAATGCCTATAAAACTAAATACTGGGATATATACTGGAAAATATTTGAATTCGCCAGCCTCACATATTTTAAACAATTTATGAGATGAATTTAAGCATGGTTCTTACTAAGCATTTTAATTTGAATTTTATTGGCAGACAGTTATAAAGTCGAGACTTAAAGGCTTTAAGAGTCGACCGAAATTAAAGCAAATTATTCTAATTTGACAGGCTAAGGCAACAGATTTCAACTGCCAAGTAGTAAGTAAGTGATTGTTGAGATTCAAAATTGTTAAACAACAACAATTGAAAAGTTTTTTTTTATTTTTTTTTTCTTAAGAATCTCTAAAAGATCACGCACATTCAAGTTTGCCAACCTCTGAAGTATTGTTTAACGTTTCTTGGCGCATATAAAATTGATGAATTACAATGCCAGGCCATCACTAAGTATAGTCACGAATAATATTGCTTTGCTGTGAGATATGAAACTAAAGAACAGTCAGGTGTTCCAACTGAGCCTAAGAGACATCGGTCAGTTCAAATTTGACAAGAAAGAAGATTCATACTTTAAATGAAAAATAGATGAGGGGAAATTCAAACTTAAAATAAAAAAAAAAATGTGTGGCGAGATTCTACTTAATATTAAAAATGGAAAAGGCAAAAATGTAAACTTTTTTAGCAAGAATTGCTATGCAAAGAGGCATAACCACTGCAATTGCTGCTTAGAACTTAAATTAATTTCGCACAATAATTTGCACTATCTACTTCTTCTTATTTGAGTATCTTTTTCTTGATTTTTGCAAAACTAATTGCATTTCAACAGCCTTGAATAAGTTAAGCAAGCCGTCAGCAGGTTTCCTTAAATGTGTGCCACATTTGCTACGATATGTGCAAAAATTGTGCAATCATTGCAGAAATTTAAAGTTAATTTGCACTTTGTAGTCAATTATAGCGTTGCCACACTTTCAGTTTGCACAATCAAAATTCACACCCATACACAAACAGCTATATTCTCATTTACACTAACTCGCCGTATGTAAGCAATGCAACAATTGAAAATGAAATTGAAACGATGTGCATTTCACGCCTCTTCATACCGCTGCCCTTTGCAAACAAACTCATTCCCTACCTACAGTGACCAACCAGCACACTTTTGCACTTTTATTCACGAATTTCATTTAACACCCAAGTGGCATATTTTGTTCACAGTTTTGCCAGAGTTGCCATGCACGTTGATTGTTTACACATCATTTTACGGAGCTGAAAGTGAACATTAAGCAAACGTGACTGTGTAGTCTTTACGTACATATAATTGTGAAGTGTAAAAAAAAAAAAAAAATACTTAATTAAAATGACATCAATTCGTCAAAAAGACAAAAAAAAAACGAAACAAAAATCCTCAACCAATATGAAAAATATGATTTTAATTTAAAGATAACAATGGGTCATTCATTAAATTTAAATTTTAATTAAAAAAGGGAAAAATTATTATCAATAATAAAAAGAAAAGATAAAAGAGTTGAAGAATATAAAAAATTCACAGTCTCTATTCCCAACACTCACTATCGTTGTCATTATCGCTATCACTATCACTATCACTATGACTATCACTATCACTATCACTATCACTATCACTATCACTATCACTATCACTATCACTATCACTATCACTATCACTATCACTATCACTATCACTATCACTATCAATATCAATATCACTAAGAATCAAAATTAAAGGCGGAACGCATTTTTTCTCTGAGATGTTTATTAAGAAGTAAACAATAAAAAGGAAAAGTATAAAGCAGAAAGTAAATATAAAAATAAAATAGTAGAAAGTAAAGAGAAAAATAAAAAAAGTAAAAAGTTAAAAAAAAAGTAAAAAGTGAAAGTAAAAAGTAAAAAGTAAAAAGTAAAAAGTAAAAAGTAAAAAGTAAAAAGTAAAAAGTAAAAAGTAAAAAGTAAAAAGTAAAAAGTAAAAAGTAAAAAGTAAAAAGTAAAAAGTAAAAAGTAAAAAGTAAAAAGTAAAAAGTAAAAAGTAAAAAGTAAAAAGTAAATAGTAAAGAGTAAAAAGCAAAAAGTAAAAAGTTAAAAGTAAAAAGTAAAAAGTAAAAAGTCAAAAGTAAAAAGTAAAAAGCAAAAAGTAAAAAGTAAAAAGTAAAAAGGAAAAAGTAAAAAGTAAAAAGTAAAAAGTAAAAAGTAAAAAGTAAAAAGTAAAAAGTAAAAAGTAAAAAGTAAAAAGTAAAAAGTAAAAAGTAAAAAGTAAAAAGTAAAAAGTAAAAAGTAAAAAGTAAAAAGTAAAAAGGAAAAAGTAAAAAGTAAAAAGTATAAAGTAAAAAGTAAAGAGTAAAAAGTAAAAAGTAAAAAGTAAAAAGTAAAAAGTAAAAAGTAAAAAATAAAAAGTAAAAAGTAAAAAGTACAATGTAAAAAGTAAAAAACAAAAAGTAAAAAGTAAAAATAAAAAGTAAAAAGTAATAAGTAAGAAGTAAAAAGTAAAAAGTAAAAAGTAAAAAGTAAAAAGTGAAAAGTAAAAAGTAAAAAGTAAAAAGTAAAAAGTAAAAAGTAAAAAGTAAAAAGTAAAAAGTAAAAAGTAAAAAGTAAAAAGTAAAAAGTAAAAAGTAAAAAGTAAATAGTAAAAAGTTAAAAGAAATAAGTAATAAGTAAAAAGTAAAAAGTAAAAAGTAAAAAGTAACAAGTAAAAAGTAAAAAGTAAAAATAAAAAGTTAATTTAAAATAGTATGTTTATCATAGACGCTTTCGCTTGATAGAAATATTCTAGCTATTGGACAACTTAGCAACCCAACAATTGAAACACTTGTCTAATGAACCATTTATTGGCAGTTACTGCCAGCTATTAATTGATTTTCAAATTTGTGCTGTTGTGTTTCTATGTTTATTTTTCAATTTCCTTGTAAGCCTTGATTGCAAACAAAGTTACCTAAAAATCAATATGCAGCAACAAACAAATGAGTTCACACGCATAAGCAGGCACATACACATACATACATATGTGGCACACAATCAGACGTTTCCAATGATGCTGAGTTATGGAATCACTAAATAAGATACCTACATTAATTTACAAGAGTGAAATAAATTAAAACTTCATTAAAAAATATAAAGGATTTTCAAAGGATATTTAAGCGGAAAATAAGCGTTGCCTAAAGTGTTTCTTTTTTGTTGATATTTTCATTATTAAAATATCCAAAACAGATATCGATTTTTTTTTTCTTCAATATCCATACGAGTATCAAAAGCTTAGTTAGACCTGATATGGAATTAAGACAGTTGAATAAACATTTAACTCGAACTAAGACTTTGATGTCTTTGTGTTTATTTTGCAAGAAGTATATGCACTCTATGTAATGAACTTTTCAAATCTCTTAACTACTCTATTCTTCTATTTACAACTTTTGTTAATTTCTACTTTTATTTTAGCTTGAATGTCAGCTTTGCTTGTCTGTCTATCTTATCTTACCTTATTTCATTTTATTATTGTTCTATTTCTGTGCCATTTAGTTCTTATTTTTCATTACGTTTTTCGACTTGCTGTCAAGGTTTTCAAATTGACACAATATTCTAGCTCGTTTCCGTGTAAATGCTTGTCGTTGAATTTTTCAACATCGAAGGACATCCGGCTTGAACTGATTTTTCTCAGTTTGTATTTTTGTGTTCTTTTTTTTACCTTTTTTTATGCTTTTTTTGTTTCCATCACGCATAAAACAACTTGAATAAGAACAAAAATTAACATGTTGCTGCAGCAGCATATCATTAATTTTGAATTTGTCAGTGTTGCCAGCTGCGCCGTAGATTTGATGTTTCAACAATACAAGAACACAAAAAACTGAAAAATAAATAATACCAATAAAAGCAAAAAAAGGACAAAAAATAGTAATATTTCGCTTTTGGCGTAACAATAAAATACATAAATTGACAACGAAAAACAAAAGCAGAAGTAAAAAGTTCCCAGGCAAGTTTTCCCTCACTTTCTGTTGCATGCTAGTCAGCATGCTTGGGCTCCAACATCGATTTACTGAGTTGCGTTCTGTTGTGTTCTGTTGTGTTGTTTGGTGTTCCTTTTGCAAATGTTATTTCATGTTTCCCCATATTTTTGTGCTGGTGTGCGTGTATTTTTTGTTGCTTATGTGCACGTATGAATGTTATGCGCTCGGAAACGTAAAATATATCGACTAACATTATGGTAATTTTTCCACATTAATATTCTTGAACACCTTGAGGCTACTTAAAAATTCAAATTAAAGTGTGCATTTTTTATAAGCACCAGAATTGTAAAAAATTTGGTTAATCTTGCATGATTATTTATGGATAAGGATTTTTTTTTTGTAATACCTCAATAAATTGGAGTGCTGACAGGATTTTCTGCCACTGGCATTTTATTTAAATCCTTTACTTAAAGCGTGATATACGACCAATTTAATGTTGAATAAACAATTTGTTTTTTTTCTGAATATAACGAATCACAGATTTTGTAACTGAGCAACCTTTAAACAGGATACTTATTTCAAATCTGTAACCACCAGAGAACAGCTTGATTGCATTCAAATGGCGTTTCGAATATATCCTCAATATACGAGCACCGAATGTGCCTTCTGCATTAAAATTAATGCGCGAATACATGCACCAATCGCTGCGGATACGAATACCATAGAGTACGATTGGTCGCGATTACGATTGCCTACGAATCAAGAATACCCAACGAAGCGAGACATGAGCAACATTCGGCAAAAGCAACGAAAATTCATGCTTTTATGTCCATTCGTAGCACGGAGAAAACACGCAGTCTGCAGTGTGAAAAAAATGTGAAAAAAAAACTATTTGTGCCGTACACGCATGTCTATGGGATGACAAACAATGTTTTAAACTAGGGATTGCCAAAGAGTGATTTTTGAAGAGTGCAACAACAATTACAACAAAAAACCAACAACAACAATAAATCGTTGAATACGTAGTACAATAAGGAATTATTAACATAAAAAAGCAGTCGGTGACGAAACCATACGCAAAAATACCAACAAGAAGCATTCAGCGTAGCAAGCGCTATATTTACCAACAACCACAAGAATAAACAACAACACACACACTCTGTATTGTTGCGGAGTGGAAAGAGTTAGGCGATGGCAATCGCTGCAGCAACAGACACTCGAGTGTTAAGCGAAGCATCCGATTGTCTGCATTGTCTGGATGGTGCCTTTGTATGTATTCGCAATCGTTACAAACTGTGCTTAGCACCAATCGTTGTTTACGAACTCGAGCGGTATGCGTGCATTAAATTTTATGTGCGATTGTGGCTGACGACGATTGTTATTCGAGTGGCAAAAAATGACGATTGGGCTTGTGCAAATCTCTGGTAACCACTAAGACTTAAACAGTTAGAAATCTAATTACAAATTTAAGGTGTAGTATGTTTTCAAAAATTTTTTTGTAAATATAAGAAGTTATAATTTCTTTTAATTTATGCAGGTTATTTTACTTAAAAATAACTTAATAAAAATATTTTTTTTTTAAATACAGTTCTGGCTTTTATATAGAGGGCGCTGAAAATGGCATTGAAAAAACGGTTCGATGGATATGGCCTTTCCCATGTATCGGAAACAAAAAAATCAAATGACATTTTAAAGCATAGACCATATACAGAGTTGCCCATATTCGACGGACCCATGTTTTTGTTAAAAAAATCAAAGAAAAAATTAAAAATTTGGCGGTTGGCGATCTTAATCATTTAATTTGTTCCAAGTATATTTGTTTACATCAATTTTTGAATATGATATCTCTCAAATGGCCGCCTCTGGCGTTGATGGCGTATTGTGCCCTTTTTGCAGCATTTTCCATCGTTTTCGCCAACATTTCGGCCGGAATAGCGGCTATTTCTTCACGAATGTTGTCCTTGAGCTCTTCTACGGTCCTTGGCTTGTTAACGTAAACCTTTGACTTCAAATATCCCCACAAGAAGAAGTCAGGCGGCGTCAAATCGGGCGAACGCGGTGGCCAGTCCAAATCACCACTTTTCAACATCAAACGGCACGGAAACAAATTCTTCAGAAAATCGATTGTTATGCGACTTGTGTGCGGTGGAGCGCCGTCTTGTTGAAACCAGAACTGCCTCATACGCTTTCGACGAATAATTGGCATCACAAAATTCGTCATCATGTCGCGATAACGCTCCTGGTTGATGGTAACAGCATGGCCATTTTCATTTTGGAAGAAAAACGGCCCAACGACCGTTTTCGCACTAACGCCGCACCAAACTGTGACTTTTTCGTCATGAAGAGGCACTTCTTGAATCTCCTGAGGATTTTCAGTGGCGTAAATACGGCAATTTTGCTTATTTACGGTCCCATTCAATGTGAAATGGGCTTCATCGGACATGATAATTTTGTTCCAAAATTGCTCGTCATCTTCGGCCATTTCGATGACTCTTTGGGCCCATTCCAATCGACGAGGCTTGTCCGCAGGCAACAATCTTTGCGTCAATTGAATTTTGTACGGGAACAAATGCATATCAACGCGAATAATCCGTTGTAAAGTGGACCGAGCCATGCCCAACTGCTGAGAACGGCGTTTTTGGGATGTTCTTGGGGACCTCTCAACACTGGCTCGTACGGCAGCGATATTCTCGGCCGATCGCCTTGGTCGACTTTTATTTGGCCTCTTCGGATTAGAAAGAGCCTCACCAGTCGAAAATTTTTCGTATAAACGCTTAATGGTGTTCTTAGAAGGCGCACTTCTCACATTTTTTAAGTTTTTAAAAGCACGTTGAGTTTTCACAATTGACTTCTTCTGTTGAATGTAAATTTCAACTATTTCAGGCGCTCGCGTGGCGTGTATTGTTCCATGGTAAAAATCTGCTTGGACTGAAGCTTCAAACGCGGTATTTCATTAAGCGATCTGACATCTCTGTCAAAAGTTATGGCGTTGCCAGATGGGTCCGTCGAATATGGGCAACCCTGAGATTAATTCTCCACATCAAAACAACTTTGAACATATTGGAATGTACTTCGATCCAATTAGTTTTAAGCGCAGCAAAGTATGTATGCATATGTATTTGTTTGTTTGTTTTGTTGTTTTGTGCTTGCTGAGAACAAAAAGAGTATAGTAGAGAGCAACATGCAGTTTATTGAGGCTCTCGCAGCACAAACACATGAAAAGCTAACGATCAAGCAATGCATGGCATTGTGGATGATTTTTTAAAAAAATTAACACTTTAATTAAAGATACCTATTATTGAAATTTCGAAAAGAAAATAACCAATGAACCTTTTGTAGCACAAATGTGATATTTTAAAACTTATTTCAAAAAAATCGGACCAGTACTTTTGCAGTTTTGCGGACACAAAAAATTTTCACTTTCATTTTATATAATAGTATAGATTACCTTTAAGTTCTCTAGAAATTATCGATAAATTTAAGAAATAATCGAAACGTAATTGATAGATTTCGAAGAATTTTCGATAAGTTTGGTACAATTTATCAATAAGTTCTCGGGAAATTATCGATATATTTTAGAGAATTTGGTATCCACTTGATTATTTGTTCTCCGTATCATTGCAATTGTACTGAGAAAAACATAAGACTCTCAAAACCTATTGTAAAATTTGACTAAAAAAAAGACAAAAAACCAGAAAATAATTTGTTGTTGTTGTTGTTGTTGTTATTGTTGTTGTTGTTTTTGTTTTTTGTTGTTGTTGTTTTGTTGTTGTTGTTGTTGTTGTTGTTGTTGTTGTTGTTGTTGGTTTTGTTGTTGTTGTTGTTGTTGTTGTTGTTGTTGTTATTCTTGTTGTTGTTGTTGTTGATGTTGATGTTGATGTTGATGTTGATGTTGATGTTGATGTTGATGTTGATGTTGATGTTGATGTTGATGTTGATGTTGATGTTGATGTTGATGTTGATGTTGATGTTGATGTTGGTGTTGATGTTGATGTTGATGTTGATGTTGATGTTGATGTTGATGTTGATGTTGATGTTGATGTTGATGTTGATGTTGATGTTGATGTTGATGTTGATGTTGATGTTGATGTTGATGTTGATGTTGATGTTGATGTTGATGTTGATGTTAATGTTGATGTTGATGTTGATGTTGATGTTGATGTTGATGTTGATGTTGATGTTGATGTTGATGTTGATGTTGATTTTGATGTTGATGTTGATGTTGATGTTGATGTTGATGTTGATGTTGATGTTGATGTTGATGTTGATGTTGATGTTGATGTTGATGTTGATGTTGATGTTGATGTTGATGTTGATGTTGATGTTGATGTTGAT
This sequence comes from Pherbina coryleti, assembly GCA_943735915.1. Lineage (NCBI taxonomy): Eukaryota > Metazoa > Arthropoda > Insecta > Diptera > Sciomyzidae > Pherbina > Pherbina coryleti. Next base: position 146,020,870 of record OX030950.1, on the reverse strand, counting down.
GTTGATGTTGATGTTGATGTTGATGTTGATGTTGATGTTGATGTTGATGTTGATGTTGATGTTGATGTTGATGTTGATGTTGATGTTGATGTTGATGTTGATGTTGATGTTGATGTTGATGTTGGTGTTGATGTTGATGTTGATGTTGATGTTGATGTTGATGTTGATGTTGATGTTGATGTTGATGTTGATGTTGATGTTGATGTTGATGTTGATGTTGATGTTGATGTTGATGTTGATGTTGATGTTGATGTTGATGTTGATGTTGATGTTGAGTTGATGTTGATGTTGATGTTGATGTTGATGTTGATGTTGATGTTGATGTTGATGTTGATGTTGATGTTGATGTTGATGTTGATGTTGATTTTGATGTTGATGTTGATGTTGATGTTGATGTTGATGTTGATGTTGATGTTGATGTTGATGTTGATGTTGATGTTGATGTTGATGTTGATGTTGATGTTGATGTTGATGTTGATGTTGATGTTGATGTTGATGTTGATGTTGATGTTGATGTTGATGTTGATGTTGATGTTGATGTTGATGTTGATGTTGATGTTGATGTTGATGTTGATGTTGATGTTGATGTTGATGTTGATGTTGATGTTGATGTTGATGTTGATGTTGATGTTGATGTTGATGTTGATGTTGATGTTGATGTTGATGTTGATGTTGATGTTGATGTTGATGTTGATGTTGATGTTGATGTTGATGTTGATGTTGATGTTGATGTTGATGTTGATGTTGATGTTGATGTTGATGTTGATGTTGATGTTGATGTTGATGTTGATGTTGATGTTGATGTTGATGTTGATGTTGATGTTGATGTTGATGTTGATGTTGATGTTGGTGTTGATGTTGATGTTGATGTTGATGTTGATGTTGATGTTGATGTTGATGTTGATGTTGATGTTGATGTTGATGTTGATGTTGATGTTGATGTTGATGTTGATGTTGATGTTGATGTTGATGTTGATGTTGATGTTGATGTTGATGTTGATGTTGATGTTGAGTTGATGTTGATGTTGATGTTGATGTTGATGTTGATGTTGATGTTGATGTTGATGTTGATGTTGATGTTGATGTTGATGTTGATGTTGATTTTGATGTTGATGTTGATGTTGATGTTGATGTTGATGTTGATGTTGATGTTGATGTTGATGTTGATGTTGATGTTGATGTTGATGTTGATGTTGATGTTGATGTTGATGTTGATGTTGATGTTGATGTTGATGTTGATGTTGATGTTGATGTTGATGTTGATGTTGATGTTGATGTTGATGTTGATGTTGATGTTGATGTTGATGTTGATGTTGATGTTGATGTTGATGTTGATGTTGATGTTGATGTTGATGTTGATGTTGATGTTGATGTTGATGTTGATGTTGATGTTGATGTTGATGTTGATGTTGATGTTGATGTTGATGTTGATGTTGATGTTGATGTTGATGTTGATGTTGATGTTGATGTTGATGTTGATGTTGATGTTGATGTTGATGTTGATGTTGATGTTGATGTTGATGTTGATGTTGATGTTGATGTCGATGTTGATGTTGATGTTGATGTTGATGTTGATGTTGATGTTGATGTTGATGTTGATGTTGGTGGGTGTTGGTGTTGATATTGGTGTTGATGTTGGTGTTGTTGCTTTACCTTTTTTTATTTGCTTCTTCATTGATTGAGCTTTTCCTTGGTGCATTAACTTTGCCTTAGCTGCATGCAATTAATCCAGCAAAAGTGATGTATATGCATCACATTAGGCGGTTCCCTGAGGGGCCTCATGACGCCTTCAATTTTTTTTGATATTTTTATCATGTGCCCAAAGTCCTCACCTTCATTTTCGTTCCTTAAAATTTACCGTTACGCGAGTATTTACAGATAAGTTAAAGTAAGTTAAAATAGATAAGTTAAAATTCCATCCAACGTTTTTTCAAGGTTGTAGCATTTTTACTGCATTATGTATTTGCCACCATGAAATCGTGATGACAAGAATTTTTTTTGTAATTTAGTTCTGAGGCGTAATAACACATCTATTCTGTCGTGAAACACAATTTACCACAACACGTCTCCCGAGTGAGCAAAAATTCTATGCAACGATATTACATTTCTGTTATTTACGTTGCTATATTCACGATCTGGTGACGTCGGAAATTTTTTTTTTATTTTTGTTGTAAGGCCAGGTATAAATCCTTTATTTTCCGTTTCAAGCATTTATCGTAGCTTATATACTCACCGAGTAAAAATTCAATGCAACGCTGCTGCATGAATGTTGCATTGTCGATCTTTGAGCGGCTCTCTCTCTTTTCCCATGACATCAGAAATTTCTTGTCTAGTTTTGTTGGGAGGGCTTAGAACAGACCTTTATTGCTGTATCATATTTTTAATCATAGGACTTATACTCAGCGAGATAAAATTCCATGTAACAAATTTTCAGTTGCGTTGGTAAAGCAGCTCTCACCGCGTCTCGATGACGTTTTGAATTTTTGTTTTGTTTTTGTAATAAAGTCAAAGAATTAACCTTTACGGTCGTGCTATTTTTTTAGTCATAGCTTTTATATTTAGCAAGTAACAATTCAATGCAACGCTCATGAATTTTGAAAAAATGCGTTTTTCAACTTTTTTGGAAACCTGCGCGGTAAAACGTAACTTCGTCACGTCAAAAAAATGTTAAATATACCACGTTTTTAAAACGAACTAAAAAGTATAAAATAATTTCTGCTAGAGTGGGGCTTTTAGTTCTCATAAAAACGTTGAGCTCATGCCTGTATAGCACCATGTCCTGGCCAGGTTTCTAACCCGGGGCCTCTGGAGTGGCAGTCAAGTACGCTACCACTTCGACTGTCGAGGATGCTTAAATGTATGCTTAAATGTATCTGCTGTAATAATAAATCAGTGTCAATAAACAATAATACCCTAAGTCGGATTTCAATGTTTTAAGAAATCTTACTTCAAAGTCTTTAATCGCCATATAAGTTCTATGAAAGCTTCATTGCTTTTTGTATCATGCTTTTTGTATCATTTGTAGTTATAACTTTCAGGAGTTATAACTACAAATTCGCATGTGTGTTACCCAGGTACCCTGAGTGACAGATAGAGTAGTTTTGTTTGGATGGATGGCAATACGAGGGCTACTTTTTACCTTCTAAAAATTTTTTATTAAATTTTTTTTAAAATTTTTTTGTTTTACGAACTTAAATAATACTGGTAACATACTTTGGAAATTTCTGAAAAATCCACTGAGTTGTTTTTTTCCGAATTTCTTTGTGTAGGCAAGTCGGGGAAAAAGTCATGCTATATGGACCATCTTCACTGTAATTGCCCAGTTCTTGTGTTCTGCTCTTGTCTTATTAAATACTTAATAGCTCAATTTTTCAAATAATATTGATGATTACTTTTCTGACCTTGACCAACTTTTTGTCAATATCTCAATTTGCTCTTAAATGTTACAATAATTCATTCAAATACTAATTAATTATCATGAAACAATTAATCATATTTTTATTTTTTTTTTTTCTATTTCAGGTAAGCATTTGACTACCAGTGACAACCTTAAATACTTCGTAAGTGCTTAAAAGAAAAACTAGTTGATAGTTGTTGCTTTTTGAAGCTTTATATAAGATCATAACATTAATCATACCAAGAATGGGGAGAAAAAAAAAACATATAAGAACAACCCTATTCTATTGATCATTTGGGAAATCAGAAGTTAAGTTCTTACAATAAAAGTCCGAAAGTCCGCAGCAAGGACAAAAGTTCGCAACAAACAGCGTATGAAAAAACGTACACGTTAAGTCTTTGGCATAAAGAAAATCGTGCCCTCTAAATTTTTCTCATATGTTCCATATGCTATCAGCCAAACTTATAGACGCACAAAATAGTTCATCAACCTGCCATATCCGAACATAATCCAAACCTTTGGCAAAAAAAAAAAAAAAAAAATAGAAAAAAACCAAACTGAAGTTTTTCTTTCCTCGTATAATTAATATAACGCAAAACTTTATAAGAAGCCAGCGACAAGAAATGAAACTTTGAGCTACTACTTAGCAACTAAACAGGCGCACACACTCACACTCCCATTCACATAACCAGCCAAATATTGTTCAAGAACAACATAAGCATGCATAAGCACATAAATTGAAAAAGAATCTAGAATGACTAAAACTAAGAGTGAAACATTAAAAATAAAAATAAAAATAAACAACTTGCTGCTGGATTCTTTGCTAGATTTCTTTGATTGTTGCTGTCATGAAGCAGACGCACACTGCTTTAAGATGAATGAATGATTAAGTATTTGTACAAAAGCTATAAACTTAGCATATGTGTGTGTGTTCATGTCAGTGTGTATGGGTGTATGTGTGCTTGCATTAGCGTGCTGACTTAACTTTTATGCTTTTGTATAGAACTTTAATGAAAAATTCATATCGCTCATACGCCTCCGTGCACAAAATTATAATAATAACAAAAATTTCTGCCTTTTACGTTCGTCTCACATTCTGCGTCGTTTGCAGAATATGTTTTTGCAGTCAATATGTTTGGCGAATATTGTTGCTGACGTTACCACTCATATAAAATATTGGTTACTTGGTGACGTTCCTAACAAACGAGCATATTTCACATAAAGTGCTGTTATTAGGTGATTATTTATACTTAGTTGATACTTAAGAAGCACTTAAATTATTCTGGTAACAGGTTCAAGGTTATGCTTACAAACAAAGTTGAAAGAAAGGGACAGATTATGACGCTTCAAAATTTATGAAATGAGTTCATACAAGTAGCTGGTGTAACATAAGTGTTATGGTTGCTTAGAAGTAAATAAATTGCTTATATATTAGCATTAAGCATGAGCTGCTTTAATAATTTTCAATTAAACATAAAAAGGCTTAAGAGAGCTTTTAGGCAAAAGCGGTTAAAATTAAGGTACATATAAGATGGTTCCTTGAAAAAGCTTTTTATATATACAAAAAATTTCATATGCATGTTAATTTTATATCTTCAGTGTAAGTAAAAAAAAAATGTTTAAAATATAATTTGTATACATAAAGATGGCACTGAATGTGGTGTGCTTAAAAAAGTTGAAAATTGGACCATATCAGAGCTCGGCTCAAATGGAATGAAAATATGGTAAATTAAGACAACTATGAAGCGTGATAAAAAAGTCGGGAAATTTACGTTATTTTTGACAGAGATGGGGGTAGTGCTCTAAATACTACTTTCAGCTTGAAGTTTCAGCTCTAACTGATTGAGTGAACTTCGTCCATTCGATCGTGTACGTTTTTCGATTCTCCAATAAAGCTTTCGAGTCTCACCACGTGGTACTACATGATCATCAGTGCTATAAATGTTAAACAACAAAAGCAACAACAACAATTAGAAAAACTAAAAGTTACCAGCTGATTTTGACAACTAGTGCATCCTGTTCTCCATTATGAGCGTACCTTCTGATTGTATCATGAAGTAGAGTAGATACATAGAGCTGCTCAAAAAAACCATTAACCGCAGGCTTCACTCTTTCATTGTTGACAAATCTTTTACCACCGAGCTATTTTTTCGGAATAGTAATCAGAGTTCGGAAGCAGAAAGTAATCAGAGGGGGCTAAATCTGGTGAATTGGGTGTGTGAGGAAGCAATTTAAACTTAAGCTCATTGATTTTGGTCATGGCGAAAATTTATGTGAGAACTGGTGCTTTATCTTGATGAAACAAAACTTTCTTTTTCACTAAATGGGGTAGTTTTTTTTTAGACTTCATCACTCAAACGGTGCAATAAGTTCGCATACTACTCGCCGTTGATTGTTTTTCTTTCTGAAGAGAATCAATGAATATGTATTATCACTTGTTTAGGGTTTTCCAATAGGGACTTGATAAATTTGAATTAAATTTCTGAACGCACCTTTTCAGTAATCATCGAAATGTCACTGCCAATTTATTCAGTAAACTCAACATTTTCATCATGGCAAAGAACACGAACGAACAACGTCTACAAATTATAAAAATTTACTACCGATCGCAGTCGGTGATCGCAACTTTAAGAGCGTTAACTGCAATTTTCGGTCGTAATTCTCGCCCTAGTAGACAGACAATAACAAGTTTAGTGCAAAAATTTAAGTCTACATATTCGTTGTGTGATGTTGCCGTGCCAGTGAGAAAACGGGTTGGTCAAAGTGTCTAAAATATTGCTGCCGTTCAGGCGTCCGTAGCAAACGATAGATAGATAGATATGCTTGGGGCGAGCTAATTCAGCTCTGGCACTGCGGCATCTTGTGATGCCTATTGTGCCATACCTTTTCTTTTCTTAAAGCAGTTCGTTTGCTTTAGTTTTTTTCAGAAAACATAATATATTTTCGAGGTTGAGGATCGCAAGGTGTCCTTGAGAGACTATTTCGCTATTTAGGATTCTCTTTCTTATATGGAGAAGAGCTGGACATTCAGTGAGAATATGTCTGGAGGTTTCTTCATCCTCAAGGCATAATCTACATAATGAATCAGTAGCGAGATTCATTTTTTGTAGGTGTTTCTTTAGTTTGCAGTGTCCAGTTATAATTCCGGTCATCATCTTTAAGTCTTTCTTCCCTAAGTTGATAAGAAATTTCGATTTCTTGGGAGAAAGTTCTGGAAATATTTGTTTAGTGCACATCTGTCGTAAGCAGTTCTTCCAGATGTCTTGAGATTCGCGGAATGAGGTTTTTTTGACGTGTTGCTTGAACAGATTCTTACCAACCCCACAGAACGGTTCCGGTCCTGTGAGTGATGATGATGCTCCCTGTTTGGACAGGGAGTCTGCTCTTTCATTCCCGTCAAAACCACAGTGGGCAGGAATCCACTGTAGAGTAACTTTATTGTTTTGCGCAGCCAGGTCGTTGAGGACGTCTACAGTCTCCAGCACTAGCTTGGATTTTATGATGGGTGATGTCAGAGCTTTAAGGGCAGCTTGTCTATCAGAGAAGACGAAAATTGATTTGCCCCTAACATTGTTCATACAGTTCAGTCTGACGCATCTGTTAATGGCAAGGGTTTCCGCTTGAAAGATTGTGGTAAATAGACCTGCACTGAAGAAGTGGCTCTCATTGGAGTGTTCTCCAAAGACCCCTGCTCCCGTGCCTTTCTCCATTTTGGAGCCATCTGTGTACCACACAAGGTCGTTTTCGGACGGGCTTAGTTTCTCGTGTTCCCAGTTGGATCTGGGGGGGATAACTACGATGAAGTTTTTGTTAAAGCGGCTTTTGGGAAGCATGTCATCTAATGGCATGCAGAACTCCTTTTATCGCTTTAGGGTTGTGATTAAGGTTAGGTGTCCCTTTAAGGATCGTTTGGGACAGTGTAACCCAGATGGAAAAGTCTGTGAAGGCTGAGCTTCGCCTCCATCTGGATGTGTATGTGGATTGGGGTGAGCCCTAAGATGACATTGAGGGCTGCTGTTGGCGTAGATCTTATGCAGCCTGTCATACATATCCCTGCACATCTTTGAACTCGTCCTAACCGCTTGATGGTTGATCCTTCTAGCGTTTTCGACCACCATACTACAGACGCGTATGTTAGTGCTGGTCTGACGATCAAAGTGTAGAGATTGTACATCATCTTAGGGCTTAACCCCCAGTTTTTGCCGCAAATTCTTCTGCAGGTCCACAATGAGGCTGTTGATCTGCTGATGATGCGGTCTATGTGGAGGTTCCAGGACAGTTTGCTGGCCAGGATCACTCCCAGGTATTTTGCTGAGTTGGAAAAATCTACTTTTTCCCCAAAAAGTACCGGGCAAGTAAGATTGAGCTTGCGTCGTTTTGTAAAAGGAACAATGACTGTCTTTTTTGGGTTTACGGAGAGGCCTTCGTTATTGCACCATCTCTGTAGTGTGTTCAGTACTGCTTGTAGAACATCAGACACTGTGTTTTCAAAGCTCCCCCGTATGATGACTGCTACGTCATCAGCATACCCAACCGCCTCTATCCCAGTTTCTTTGAGTTCAACTAGGAGACTATCTACAACTAGTGACCAAAGCAGAGGTGATAGGACGCCTCCTTGCGGGCATCCCCTGGTTTTAGTTGCTTTGAGGGAAGTGTTATCCAGGCAGGTCTGGATAACTCTGCTATTGAGTGTCGTCATAATCCACCTGCCTATGATTGTTGGCATATTAAGGTTATTGAGTGCCCTTCTAGTGGAATCGTATGACGTATTATGAAAGCTCCTTCGACGTCAAGGAAAGCGACAATACATATTTCCTTGCAGTCGATAGATTTTTCAATTGTGGTTATAAGGTCATTAAGTGCTGACTCTGTTGATTTACCCGTTTGATAGGCATGTTGTGCCTTACTTAGGGGGTATATTGACAGGGCATTCTCCCTGATGTATTTGTCAATTATTTTCTCCATGCTTTTCAGTATGAAGGACATAAGGCTGATGGGTCTGAAAGATTTTGGATTACTCTCTGAGCCTTTGCCAGCCTTAGGAAGGTATTTTACTATCACTTTTTTCCATGCTCCAGGTATATGGCCATAGGCTAGGCTGCAGCTGAATTGTTTTGATAGTAGTGGTATCAGATGTTCTGAACCTTGTTGTAGAAGAGCTGGAAAAATACCATCTCCATCAGCAGATTTGAAGGGTTTGAAGGAATTTATGGCCCAATTAACTGCTGAAGTATTGCAGATCTGTTTGCTGATTCTCCAATCTTCTCTACTTGGCAGTTTTGTCTGTTCGTAGTTGTAAGATTGGTTTGGGTCGGGACCGTTTTGAATGACGGAGCCCGGGAAGTGAGTATTGAGAAGGAGTTCTAGGGTCTCTTTCTTTGTTTTTGTCTGAACACCGTTCCCATGTAATAGACTACCTAGGGATTGTGGTCTGACAGTTGATAAGATCTTCTGAAGGCGACAACTCGTTGGAACATCTTTGATGGAGCCACAGAAGTTCCTGAACGAGTCCTTTTTAGCCTTCTTGATCTCCTTATTGTAATTAGTAAGAGATCGGGAGTAGGATAGCCAATCATTATTGCGCTTAGCTCTATTGAACAGCTTCCTTACTCCTTTTCTGAGGTCGTTGAGATGGTTGTTCCACCAGGGTGCTTGTCTCTTGAACTTCTTCAGTTTAAGACGGCAGTTGTCCTCAAAAAATTGAGTAATGCATGATTGGACATAGTCTGCTGAGTATTCCAATTTGCTTATCGTGTCGATTCTGAGGGGAAGTTTATCGGGGATGAGCTGACCAAGCTGCTCTTTATTGGAGTTCCAGTCAGTGTCTTGTTTTCTGCGATAAAAGATGTTTTGTATAATGGCTGACTTTATTTAAAACCTAATGTGTCTGTGATCCGAACACGAAGGTTCTTTTGAAACATACCAGTCAGCTATTATATCATCATGAGCTGATGTGGTAAGAGTTAGGTCTAGAACCTCTCTTCTATTTGCGGTAATAAACGTTGGTTCATTTCCAACGTTGCATACATACAAGTTATTACAAATAAGGAAGTCTAAAAGGTACTCACCTCTTTGGTTTGTGTCTGTGCTACCCCACAGTGTATGATGAGCGTTGGCATCACAGCTCAAGACAACTTCTGTCTTGTGTTTGGCAGCAAATCTTAGCAGATCAGCTATGTAGTCCGGGGGACAAATGGGCTCGTCTCCCGCAAAGTAAGCTGAAGCTACAATGACTTCCTTTTGATCATTGAGCTTCATCAGGCCCGCAGTGAGGTCTTGGTTGATGAACTCTGTTAAAGGAAAAAGAGAGATGTTATTATTATGAACAATACAGGTTCTGGGTCTAGAAGATGAGTTGGAATATATAATCCTACCTGCATTATTTAGACGCAGGATATCGCCGTTTGTGCTGGTCCAGGGCTCTTGCACAAATGCAATGTCTGCTCCGTCTTGAAGCATTGTCTGGACCAGAACTGCGGAAGCTGCTTTGGCGTGGTGAAGGTTGACTTGTACAGCCTTCACCATTAGTGCCTTTTTTGGGGATTCTTGCTAAAGGAATCCCCCTTTTTTCCGCCACGTCCCCTTCGTTGCGGTCCTCGGTATTCGTCCGTTGGTCTTGTGGGCGGTCTTTTAATGTACTTCTCCGTCCTTTTCGGGTCCGTTTTGTTTCCAGCCGGCAGTGCAGGGGCAGATGATTTTGCCTCTGCACTGGTGGATGACAGTGGAGGTGGTGTTGTTTTGTCAGAGGGGAGCTGTCTAGTCAATCTTCCCTCCTAGCACACAGAGGCTACAGGTGTTGATGTGGACCTGGAGCAGGATGGGCGCTGGTCAACCAACTCAGGCCTCGGAGTCGAGACTATCGTCTTAGTCTCTTGACTCGTTGTAGCGGAAGGTCGATGATCAGCCTCCTTCCCCCCCCACGTTTCCACTCACCTTAGCCTGGGGGGATGGACGAGAGTGCGGGTTCCGCTTGATGCGAAACTGTACTCTGTTCATATCATAATATGGCAGATTGTCCAGTTTCTCAAGCAGTTTTACCGATCTCTCATCCATCGAGATGGTAAGGGCAGTGCCTTAAGGGTTCACGACCTTCCTCAAGACTTTCCAGTCTGAGGTTGGTAGCGTATTATTTTGTACGCTTAGTACGCGTAGTATTTCCTCAGCACCGCAGTCTGCTCCAGGAAAGTATGCAGTGGCGACGCACGGCTTAGGAAGGTCATCTCCTTCCAGCATGCGCAGCTTAGCATCCTTCCAAGGGGCCATGGCTGCAACTGCCTTCCTCAACCAGTCTCGCGTTGCAACGTCCGCACACTTGACAGTCATCCAGCCCGGTTTGAAAGAGCAGCCCAGAAACCTAATCTATGGACCACCAGTGGGGAGCTTATGCAGCTCCTTTATGATGTTTTTCTCCACTACTTTTTGTTCATCCTGGGTTAGATGACTGTAGCAAACGATACAAAACAATCAATTCCACGACATTCTCAAGAATTGGACATCACCCAGAACACTTTATGGCGAATTTTGCGTAAGGATCTTGATTCACACCCATAAAAGATCAAGCTGACTCAAGAATTGAAGCTGATGGAACATTTTAAGCGACGTACGTTCTCCGATCGGGCTCTGGAAAAGATGCGCTAAAATGAAGATGAAGCTCATTTTTAGCTCAATGGGTTCGTCAATAAGCAAAATATGCGTTATTGGTCTGGTGAAAATCCACATGTGCTTCATGAATCACCACTTCATCTACAAAAAATTGGTGATGTTTGGTGCGGTTTGAATGCCAGCGGTGTCACTGGACTATATTTTTTCGTCGACGATAACGATCGTAACGTTACTGTGAATGGCCATCGTTATCGCGCCATGATTATCAATTATTTTTGACCCGAATCGGAAGATATGGACTTGGACGACATGTGGTTTCAACAGGACGGTGCCACAAGCCACACAGCACAAGTTACAATAGATTTATTGAAGAGTAAGTTTGATGAGCGTGTTATCTCAAGAAATGGGCCAGTCGATTGGCTGCCTCGTTCGTGCGATTTAATGCCTCTAGACTATTTTCTTTGGGGCTACATCAAGTCATTGGTCTATGCCAACAAGCCGACGACGTTGGAAGAGCTCAGAGCCAACATTGACTGCGAAATAGCGGAAGTTTCGGTCGAAATGTGTAGCCGAGTCATCGAAAATTGGGTCCAAAGAATCGACCGCTGCATACGTGCCCGCGGTAGCCATATGAACAAAATCGAATTTCATTCATAAATGTTTTGATTGTACTTTAAGCCGATAATAAAGTTTTTGAAATATCTCATATGGTTTGCGTTTTATTTAAAAAAAAAGTTGTCAAGTCCTTAATGGAAACCCTTTACATTCCAAAAAAAAAAAAAAACTGACGCCATGGCCAGCAGATAGAACTGACTACGCATTCTTTGGAGACGATGCTCCCCGTACAGTGCGTTGTTTTTTTTTTTTGTTTTTGTCTCAGGTGTAAAGTAATGGTTCCATGTTTCATCCATGGTTATTAATCCTTGAATTGCCAGACTTGATCCACTGGATATTTATTGATAGGATTTTTTCGATACTATTTTAGTGCTGGGAAAGACGAATCTGAACTCCGCTTTAAAAAAAAATAAATTTTATAGCCACTAGGTGAGAAAAGTGGAAGACCGTCTGTAGACGGACTTGGCAATTAGAGTGAAAAATAGAAGAAAGGTGTGATTTTATTCAAGTTTAAAAAAAATAGTTTTTATTCAGGTAAATTCAGGTAAATTTTTAATAAATTAAAGCAAATAGGCAAATATATAGTAGAAGCATAGTAGTCAATGTATTATTCCTCACTGTGATACTGCTTGAAGCAGTTTTTTTGTGCTGGAATAGCACAAATTGATGTCGCCGCATTTCTTGCAAATGGTATGACTGTTGGATTTCTTGCAAAGTTTGCAAGATTATTTTGCGCTTCATTCTGGGAAGTGTCCAACCTCATCGAATCTAATATTTGGTGTTGAGGGGGTAGTTTTATGTCGATCAGTTTTTTTTTCAGTAGAAACGCATAGTGCTTTCGCTATCTCCATGCAAAACTGATAAATTTTCATATCTTTTGTCGTGTGACCATTAACACCAGTAGGAGCAGCATCATTTCTTTGACTCATCGCATTGATCTTCGCCTTTTTTTCTGCGTTGACTCTGCGATAGAAAGTGAATGCATTCGTAATCGCCATGTCCAAAAGATGATAAAACCTTCGTATTGCCATGTTTTGTGTTTTGATTTTTTTTGTTTTTTTTTTTTTTTTTTTTTTTATTGAAAACTGAGGTGTACAATAGGGTGTCCCGAATTATGAAAATTTTTCGCGTGGGGTCTCAAACGACGCGTAATTAAAAAATAATGATAGGAAAAAAAATAAAAAAAATTTAGGATGTCATCTTCCATCCCCAACCAGCGTCTGAAGTTTGCGATCGTAGTGTATTTTGTCCAAAAAAAAGTTTTGAATTTTTTCGCACAATTGGTGTCAAAAGTTGCGCAATGTGAAGTAGATTAAGGAAAGAAAACTACAAAATTTTTTGTAGAGTAATTTTGGTCCACCACAGCATTTCAAAGTTTCAAAAAAATTTTTTTTTTTTTTTTTTGGTGCAAAAACATGACACGCTGTTAATTACTTCCTTTAATTAAAGAATAAAATGTTAAAAAATTTTTTGCATGGTATCTTTCATCTGTTACAAGCGTTTAAAGTTGGCTCTTATAGTGTATTTTTTTAACAAATTAAACCTTTTCAGAAAGTTGGTACCACCAGTAAGCTTCTATCGCCACTACCACCAGCTATCATCTATCTTTTTTAGTACTACGAGAGTTATTATAACTAGTTGGCTTTGAATTTAGTTAAGAATATTTTTAAAATTAAATTAAATTAAACAGTTTAAGATCCACTTAATATTAAAGACATAAAACATTTACAAGCATAACAATTTAAATTCAGAATTATTTTGTTTTTAAACTAAGGAAAATAAAGACTTATAATAATACCATTAGCAAATTGATTGGTGCAAAGATAACAGAGAGGTAAGATAAATAATCATAGATATGTTACAGAAAAATAGGAAAGAGTTGAGAAAAGCAAAGGATTATTAGTTTAAAGTGCTATAATATTTAAATATGAAATGTTTAAAGTTAGTTCGTGAGGTTATCCGTTTTAGAGAGTTGAGTAAAGCATTCCACAGTCTAATGGTGCTGATGAAGAAGAACCTGCTGCTGTTAAGATAATTGAACCTAGGAACGATAAAGCTAGTTGACCGTTGGGACTGAAGGAACTGAAGTTTCACATAGAGGTATTCAGGCCTTTGAGTATGTAAAATCGAGTGCAAAAATATAACGTTGCGAATGTTTAAATAATCAAATAAGCCACATCCCAAAATTCCTTTACTCCTTAAAGAAATATGGTCATAAGGATTTATTCCATATGCATACCTTGCCGCATTATTGAATGCAACCAGGAGTTTATGCTGTGATAGGGAGTCCAGCTGGCTATATACAACAGCAGAGTATGTAATATGCGGTATGACTAATTGCACAACAAGTCTGCGACGAGTTTCAATTGGCGTAAAGTTCTGGGAAATGCGAAGGTGGCGTAATGTCCCATATATTTTACCTATTGTGGAATTAATATGGTCTGAACAAGTCAACTTGGAGTTAATAATAAATCCAAGGTTCTTGGTTTTAAGGATAAAATCAAGCTTTTTATCACCAATAAAAAGCGGAGGGATATCAATGAAGCATGAATCACTCCTCGCAATTGACAGTACTTTAGTTTTTAAAGGGTTTATTAAAAGCAAGTTAGAAACAGCCCAGTTATTTAACAACGTCAAATCGTAGTTCATTCTATAAGTTAAGTCCTCTAAAAGTCCAGTAGGTCTTGAAAGATAGAGTTGCATATCATCTGCATATGCATGTACAGTTGTATACTTACAAATCGAAAAAACATCATTTATAAATGAACAGAATAAAAGTGGACCTAGAATAGATCCTTGAGGCACTCCACTTACAACAGGTTTGAGAGAAGAGAAGGCGTTACCTTCTTTCACCAGTTGCATTCTTCCTTCAAGGTAGCTTGATATCAGGTTAACAGCATTAGAACTAAAATTAAAAAATTTTCTTAGCTTATGACAGAGAAGCTTATGGTTTACAGAATCAAATGCTTTTGAAAAGTCAATAAGTCAAAAAATTTTGATCGTAAGAGATTCTGATATCATCTAGAACTTTAATAATAGCCGTAGTGCAACTGTGACCAACTCTAAAGCCAGACTGTAAAGGGGATAAAAGCTTATTCCTTTGAAGATTTTCAGAGATTTGGTTGACCATAATTCGTTCAAGGACCTTTCCCAATGCAGGTAAAATACTTATAGGTCTGTAGTCATTGGGTACAGAGGCAGAACTAGATTTTGCTACAGGTAAAACAATGGCAGTTTTCCATAGTTCTGGAAATTGGGAGCAAGTTAGGCTATAGTTTATTATATCTGTTAACGGTGAAAGAATAAAAGGTATGATCAATTTAATCAACCTTACGGGCAAACCATCAATCTCAACAACATTCGAATCAATCATCTTAACGCATTTGGCCACGCAATCTTCACTAACAGAAGAAAACTCAAACGATGCAAACTGGAAATTTCCAGTCAGCAGCGGCAAGTCAACATTGCTCATATTGCTAGAGAGTCCAGGGTTTCCACTTTCCAAGAAAAAGTTATTTAGGTCGTCAGGTTTTAAGCAGCATTCAGTTGAATCTTTGCTGAACACTCTACATCTTTTTATGTTCTGCCATAATTGCTTCGAGTTTAAGTTAGGGTTAAGCTCAGAAGAAAAAAAATTACTTTTTTGCAGACCATTTTAGCCCATGTACGAATCCATAAGATCTACACCTCCCATATGAGCATTGTAGTCACGTATGATTTGAGGACACTCGACGTCGGCAAACCTTTTTTCCTTTCGATCGAAACGACTAACTTTCGCTTGCTGATCGGCTGGAGTTGATTTTAAAAAAGGCTTGACGCCAACATACTTCGAACACAATTTGACGTTCTTCGTGTCTTTCCACAATACTGATGTTATGTCAATGCCAAAGGCTGTGCCGATATATTCGACTGAATGCCCTCTTGGCTCATTCTTCAATTCTTCGTCGTTGTCTTTTGGCTTTACAGTGTGCGATACGGTTTACTAGAAGAGTACCAAGGTTGAAAATGCCACGAGCACGTAGATAGACCAAAAGTGGCAATGACGTATAAAAAAGAGTTGGCTGTGCCGTGGACACACCCGTAGGTTTTGACGTGACGAAGTTTCTTGCTGTTGTTGTTGATGTTGATGTTGATGTTGATGTTGATGTTGATGTTGATGTTGATGTTGATGTTGATGTTGATGTTGATGTTAATGTTGATGTTGATGTTGATGTTGATGTTGATGTTGATGTTGATGTTGATGTTGATGTTTATGTTGATGTTGATGTTGATGTTGATGTTGATGTTGATGTTAATGTTGATGTTGATGTTGGTGTTGGTGTTGGTGTTGGTGTTGGTGTTGATGTTGGTGTTAGTGTTGGTATTGGTGTTGGTGTTGGTGTTGGTGTTGGTGTTGGTGTTGGTGTTGGTGTTGGTGTTGATGTTGGTGTTGGTGTTGGTGTTGGTGTTTGTGTTGGTGTTAGTGTTGGTATTGATGTTGGTGTTGGTGTTGGTGTTGGTGTTGGTGTTGGTGTTGATGTTTATGTTGATGTTGGTGTTGGTGTTGGTGTTGGTGTTGATGTTGGTGTTAGTGTTGGTATTGGTGTTGATGTTGGTGTTGGTGTTGGTGTTGGTGTTGGTGTTTGTGTTGGTGTTGGTGTTGGTGTTGGTGTTGGTGTTGGTGTTGGTGTTGGTGTTGGTGTTGGTGTTGGTGTTGGTGTTGGTGTTGGTGTTGGTGTTGGTGTTGGTGTTGGTGTTGGTGTTGGTGTTGGTGTTGGTGTTGGTGTTGGTGTTGGTGTTGGTGTTGGTGTTGGTGTTGGTGTTGGTGTTGGTGTTGGTGTTGGTGTTGGTGTTGGTGTTGGTGTTGGTGTTGGTGTTGGTGTTGGTGTTGGTGTTGGTGTTGGTGTTGATGTTGGTGTTGGTGTTGGTGTTGGTGTTGGTGTTGGTGTTGGTGTTGGTGTTGGTGTCGGTGTTGGTGTTGGATTTGTTGTTGGATTTGGAGTTGGTGCTTTTCGTTTAGCTTTTTTTGCTTCCCCATTGGTTGTGCTCTAATTTCAATAAATCCAGCAAAAGTGATGCATATGCGTCACATTAGGCGGTTCCCTGAGGGTTTTTGACACGCCGTCAAATTTTTTTTTATTTTTGTCATATGACCGAAGACCTCACCTATGTTTTCGATCCTTAAAATTTACCGTTGCACCAGTAGTCACAGAGTTAAAAATCCATGCAACGTTTTTTCATGGCTGTAGCATTTTTACTGCATTATGTGATTGCATCCCTGAAATCATGACAACAAAATTTTTTTTTGTAATTTAGTTGTGAAGCGTAATAACACATTCCTGCTGTCGTTAAACAAAATTCACTGTAGCACTCCTCCTGAGTGAGTAATAATTCCATGCAGCGATATTATATTTCTGTTACATAAGCTGCTTTATTCACGACCTGACGACGGCGGAATTTTTTTTTTATTTTTGTCGTAAAGCCATGTATAAAAACTTTATTTTCCTTTTTAAACATTTATCGTAGGTTATATACTCATTGAGTAAAAATTCAATGCAACGCCGCTGCATGAATGTTGCGTTATCGATCTTTGAGCGGCTCTCTCAGCGTCCCCATGATGTCAGAAATTTTTTGTCTAATTTTGTTGTGAGAGCTTCCAGTAGGCCTTTATTGGCGTATCGTACTTTTAATCCTAGCACTAATACTCAGCGAGTAATAATTCCATGTAACAAATTTTCAGTTGCGTTGCTTACGCAGCTCCCACTTCGTCCCTATGCTGTATTAAATTTTTTTTTTGGTTTTTTAATATAGTCAAAGATTTAACCTTTATGGTCATACTAGTTTTTTAATCATAGCTCTTATACCCAGCGAGTAACAATTCAATGAAACGCAGATGAATTTTTAAAAAATTCATTTTTCAACTTTTTTGGAAACTAGAGCAGTACAACGTAACTTCGTCACGTCAAAATTGTTGAAGTATAAGATATGGTTGTGAAAGTCTGGTATCGTTTGTGACAATCTGAAACAAAAGCTGATCGTAAACAAAACTCGATTAATTATTGTTTTTAATTATTTTACTTTATGACTACGTTTCCTGTTGCACCAAAATCTGGAGACCCAGGTAAAACTATGTCAGCCATTTTCGCGCCAGTGTAGATGTCAAAACGATTCAAATAGCCGTTGGTATCGCAGAGAACGAAAAATTTCACACCCCATGGATGAGGCTTATCTGGTAAGTACTGCCGCAACCAGTGCACCATTTTTGTTGAGCACATTTGTTCGTCGATGGACAAACGGGTAATTTTAGGAACGAAATCGAAGCGGTCATTTAAAAGTGTTGCCCATTTTTTAATTGAAAACAATGGATCATAGCCGAAACAATCGATCGAATGAAACAGTTGGCAGTGGTGATCGTGGCCTCTTTAGTCTTTTGAAGGCATTTGCACGAGTCTCTTGTTGTTGTGAAGTCGATGGCGTTTCATTTGAAGCCGGTGATATGACCTTATTCTCAGCTTCTGATGTCATTAGTGTTGTTCGTACTTCAACATTTGCAATATTATCCAGGCTAAAATTGCTTACATTTGCAACAGATAATGTATCCATAAACAAATAATTGCTTATCATTGCATTGTCTTTGGGCTAGATTGCATCTTCTTGGGAGTTAATTTCATCAATATGATAGTCAGAATCACTATCGCTATCATCAATATCTTCAGACTCATCATCAGTCGGCACTGACTCCATCAAAGCCTCTACTTGCTCGGTAGTGAGTGCAGAAAGATTGTATTTTTCCCTTTTTGTTTCTCACTTTGCCGTGACATTGTCTAAGAACTAAAATTACACCCTTGCTATCAATAAATATATTCTCTTTAGTTAAAAGATGGCATAAAACCACGAAAATAACTCAATTGTAAGCAAATAAATAAGAAAAATAATTTCGCTGTACTTGCCAAGACCATCCACAGACGGTCATCCAATAAATTCAAATTTTGTTAAAAAATTTTTTTCAAAAAATAAAAATAACTACAAATATTTATAAAAACGCTATATTTTACTTACCAAAACAAAAATATGAATTCGATAGAACAATTGCAGGTAACTTTTTTTAAAACTTTATTATGGACACTTTTTAAGAGTATTTTTCGCGTGTTTTTTTCACAAAAAATTGCATTCGAATAGCTTTATTTGTCAAACCACTCAAATGACAGCACTAATGAGGCACCTTTCAATGAGTATGTTCATTACAAAAGACCCGTTTGGCGGCATAAGCTTTAAAAAGTTTTTGTTTTTAAAATTACTGGATTTTAGTGATGAGCGTCTGTAGACGGTCTTAGTAATTAAAGGGTTAATAGACGCAAAACTTGGCTTTATTGCTGTGAAACTTCGCCAAAAACTTGATTGCAGCATCCACACGACGCTGTTCTTGCTTCATTGTGAGTAATCGTGGCACCCATTCTGCGGATAGCTTTCTCATGTCAAAATTTTCAGTCAATATGCTCTGTATAGCACTTTTTGAAACGACTATCATGTCTGCTATCTTGCGCACTTTTAGTCGACGGTCATCCGAAATCATGTTGTGGATTTTCTGCACCATTTCTGGCGTTGTGTGCTCATTTGGTCGACCCTCTATCTCCGCTTTGATATTGGTTGGAGTAAAGCCTTTAAAATGAAAGTAGAGTGTCACATAACGATGATGAATTTTTTCCACGTTTACAAATTCACTGAGTGCGTACACAACTGATGGCTGCCAAACAAATACTAAGCCTCGTAGCGTCATCAAACTTCAAACTTAAGCTTTATAAAGTAGATACTTTCTCCATAGTTATTCTTTTCAAAAGTACTCCAAATTACCTTTAAAGAAGAAACGCACAACAGTTTAAGAAACATTCCTTGCAATAGCTTCTTGTAAGTTCAAATGTTAGTTGAGATTTATAGCATGGATTATGTTCATTTCTAATATGTGTCCCAAACTTCACTACAATCAAAGAAAAATCCAACCTAAAATCTCAAGAGGCTAGGTCTGTGCCACCCTAAAAGAAAAGTAATTAATAGCTAGAGAGCAAAAAGTCAATAATTAATAATAATCGACACAATAAACAACACACTCTCAGAAGATTCAAGCATTCCACTCGATGCCCTTCGCTTATACGAATGTACACAATCCTAACCCTTCCCCTACTTATTGCTGCCACTCAAAAATTTGATGCCACTCAGTCTGACGAAGTATTTAACGTTAATCATTTAGTTGGTTCCCTAAGCTTGTAATCGCATTCCCCCTATTGCCAGACATATCCACGCACATACACACACACAGACACGCTCTCTGCTCTACACAGCATCATTCATTATCCACTTACTTGGGATCATCCGCACCATGGTATGCTGACAGGCAATTTAGTGTCATATTGATAAATGATGCGTCGCACGGGAAAACGTTCAATGACTGGTCAAGAGACGCCTAAAAGTAGATACAAATAAAATAAAATTGAATTCGGAATAGTCGATATGCATGCCGAATCGAGCTTAATGACCAAACGAACAAACGACCCAACGCCCAGCTGACCAACTGATCATGACCGAACGACAGCGTAAACAAATGATTTTCTAAAGTTTACGTTCTGTGTTTTAATGCTGCCTCAGTTGGCAACGTATTTTTTTTTCAATTAGGCGTACATAGACGTTACGTCATGTTTCTGTTGTTTCTGCAAATTAATTGCTGTCAATAACAATTGATTGATTGATGGCTAGCGGCGACAAAAATTATTAATTCTAGATTAACGCTGATGAAACAATTTGAAAAAATCTGGCAACTGCCTGGATATTTTTAGTATAGATGTTGTTGTAGTTGTTTTTATTTTTGTTATTAAGGCGCTCATAAAATCAAAGCATCTATTTTAGCGGCTTTTGCCATGAAGGCCATATAAATTTATATTTAATTTTTTGTTTTTTTTTTCTTTTCTTATTTTGCTATTTCAAAACAAAACAAGGCTAAAATTGAATTTTCCAGTTTATGCCTCATTTGATAATTCAACGGAATAGATTTTCCAGAAAAAAGATTTTTATGCTCGTTGAACGCCAACTGAAAGCGGCTTACATTTCTTGCTATTTTTTTCTGTTTTTTTTTTTACCTTTTCCTTCCTCAGAACTAAGCATTATAAAAAAAAAAAAACCTAAAAGATTGTTATGGATTTTTATAATTTTATTTATTTGAAGTTGATATTTTTTTGCTCTTATTTTTTGCACAGTTTTTTTTTTTTTATTGCTTGTGGTGTAATTCAGTGCACTCAGGCGTTATTAATTGCAATTAGTTGGTGGCTGACCACTTGGCCCATACGCTTGGCTGACTTTGTTGCTTCGGGCATAATTATTATTATTTATGTGGCAAATGAATTTAAAACCGAACATAAAATAATATTCATTAATATTCATTAGAAGAACAGCATAAATAATTAAGCGAAAAACTAAAAAAAAAACGAAAAAAATGGAAAATATCTTCTAAAAAAACATCTCTTCGCTGAATTTATAAACAAGTGAAATTTTACGAAATTTAAGTAATAAAATCAATTCGCAGGAACTGAAAACTAACAGAAACTTTTCAATTAATTTCAAGTCCTGCTTATTAAGGTCAAATTTTAAAACTCCTACATTTTTTAAGCTTAAGTTTTCAACTAAAACATTTTCAAACTAATTTTCTCCACAAATTTACTTTATAATATACAACAGTCATGAGCCCACGCAAGTGTTAGTAGCGCTTTTAATCTCAGTGAACATAAAAATTAAGAAAAAAAAAAAATTAAAAAAAGCAAATGTTTAAACGGCTTGAACCCACTCGCTTAAAACCTCATCGTCAAGTGAAAACTTCGTGCGTATGACCGTGTGGGTGAAAATTTCACTTCGAGTCTCCTTTTCAGTCTAAATCAGTGATGTTCACGTAGTACCACGCGTGGTAAGACTCGACAGCTTTATTCGAAAATCAAAACCAGGGACCAAGAATAACTATTATGTTCTCTTGCTGATCTCAAAAACGGCAGGTTTGGCTGTAAAGTTTTTGATTTTAAGAATAAAAGGCAACATTTAACTGGTACTTTCTGCCGTTTATTTTTTTTTGACAAGAGATAACGATTA
Source organism: Pherbina coryleti (assembly GCA_943735915.1). Lineage (NCBI taxonomy): Eukaryota > Metazoa > Arthropoda > Insecta > Diptera > Sciomyzidae > Pherbina > Pherbina coryleti. Next base: position 145,999,152 of record OX030950.1, on the reverse strand, counting down.
TTTTCTGCTGGATATCTTTTTCAGCAAAAATATCCAGCAGTTTGTTATATTGTGAAAACAATGGATGCTCGGACCATGAAATTTGGTATATGGAGGCGTAGCATTAAGACATATGTATTTATTATGGAAATGTGGATAATTACAATATCTCATGATCACCGACACCCAATGAGTATGAAATTTGGTATGTAGAGGATAAGCATGAAGATCTATGCTTTTGGAAAAGGTGGGTGGACCACGCCCCTTTTTAGGAAAAATAACAATATCTAATTACCACTATAAGCAATAATTATGAAATTTGGTATGTGGGGGATATGCATAAATATCAACTTTTTTCTAAAAGGTGGGTGGAACCACGCCTATTTTTAGGAAAAATTAAAGAATTGACTTCTTGTTTCTAGAAGCTCGGAAAATGAAATTTGGAACAGGGACTGTTATGCCTTTTTAAAAAACATCAATAAATAATAGTTATTTATTGACCGATTTTTTTTTTTTTGTCAAAAATAAATGTCAAAATTTAACCCTTATTTTTTCGGTCACAAATAAAAAAGTTAAAATATGACTTTTACTTTTTCGGTCAAAAATAACAGTTACAATTTAACTTTTATTTTTTCGATTAAAAATGTAAATCATAACAAAAGTATAAATTCTATTCATTCTACTGTTTTCTACCTTCGCTTATCACTACACATTGCGTTCCCTGTCACTGTTTTTTGTCGAATCACTACACATCAGGGAACTGCCCGAGAGAACAAAGAGAGAGAGAGAGAGAACAAATCTTACCCGAGTTACTTGTTGTTCTCTACCCTATACATACTCAATGGAACATGCAAAATACTTGTACTCATTCGGCTCATTAGCATATTTTCGGGTGCAAAAAACGTGTTCCGGATAAGCTAGTAATTAGTATAGTATCACTGTAAAATTTTTAACCTTTATTTTTAATAGAAAAAATATAAAGCAAATTTTAATTTAACTCTTATTTTTGACTCAAAAATAAGTCAAAATTCAACTGTTATTTTGGACCGAAAAAATAAAAATCAAATTTTAACTTTTATTTTTGACCGAATAAATAAAAGTAAAATTTCAACTATTATTTTTGACCAGAAAAATAAAAGTCAAACTTTAACTTTTATATTTGACCAGAAATAAATCGGTCAAAAAATAACTATTATTTATTGATTTTTTTGAAAAAAGTCATAACAGTTACGGTCCCTGTTCCAAATTTCTTTTTCCGAGCTTCTAGAAAACAGGAAGTCATTTCCGGAATTTTCCTAAAAATGGGAGTGGTCCACCCACCTTTTCCAGAAAAAGTTGATCTTCATGCTAATCCCCCACATACCAAATTTCATAAGGATTGCGCATTGTGGTCATGAGATATTGTAATTTTTTCCTAAAAATGGGCGTGGTCCACCCACATTTTCTAAAACATAGATCTTCATGCTTAGCCCCCACATACCAAATTCCATGATCATTGCGCATTGTAGTCATGAGATATTGTAATTTGTCTGAAAAATGGGCGTGGTCCACCCACCTTTTAGAAAAAAGTTGATATATATGCATATCCCCCACATACCAAATTTCATAATTATTGCGTATAGTGGTAATTAAAAAAAAAAAAAAAAAAAATAACTGGCCATTTCAGCTCTTGAAAGGACTTTGACCTAGCTTTTTATGATCAATTGTGTTGTGCGTGTTATTAAGTTTGTACACAATTGACCGAGAAAGGGACCTACATGTTTAACGCCGACTCCGAACGGCGATGAACGTAATGTTCTTATTCTCAAGAAGCTTTACATGGCATTTGATTACTCTCTGAGGTTTGCCATTGTCTGCAGAGAGGTGGCGGCCGTACAGAAAAATTATTTTAATTCAAATAATTTTCTGTCGCTGCTGGGGTTCGAACCTGGGTCTCCAAAGTTCGTTCACATAGCGGCCACGCACTTTAACCAACTACGCCACGGTCGCCACATAGTGGTAATTAGGTATTGTTATTTTTCCTAAAAAGGGGCGTGGTCCACCCACCTTTTCCAAAAGCATAGATCTTCATGCTTATCCTCTACATACCAAATTTCATACTCATTGGGTGTCGGTGATCATGAGATATTGTAATTATTCACATTTCCATAATAAATACATATGTCTTAATGCTACGCCTCCATATACCAAATTTCATGGTCCGAGCATCCATTGTTTTCACAATATAACAAACTGCTGGATATTTTTGCTGAAAAAGATATCCAGCAGAAAATAATCGTTATCTCTTGTCAAAAAAAATAAACGGCAGAAAGTACCAGTTAAATGTTGCCTTTTATTCTTAAAGTCAAAAAACTTTACAGCCAAGCCTGCCGTTTTTGAGATCAGCAAGAGAACATAATAGTTATTCTCGGTCCCTAGTTTAAATAGATTAAATAGGCTAAGAGAAGCCATCCGGTAGAGGGGTAAATTTCTTACTGAAGTTTCCGGCCGTGACTGAAGCTGCTGAACACAAGAAGTTCCTCTGCAGAAGCAAAAGGAAAATTAATTTCAAAAAAATCGATGCACAAGATGTCAACTAGATAGGATAATATCCTACATATTTCTTTGCAATTAGATAGACTTTTTGTCCAGCACCTTCCGTCACGGCCGTGAACTGCAGTAGGGAATTTTCCCTTTACCGAACGGCTTGTATTACAAAAATGTTTGAATACAAAAAGAATTTTATAAGCTGCAATGAAGTAATAATTCAAAATTTTTAAAAATAAATAAAAATTATTAAAAATCCATTGGTTTCATAAGAAGAATATTGATATCATAAGATTTGAGAATATAAGAAAATTTAAAAAATCTCGGTTCGGATATGAATCGAATATTCCAAAAACCTCGTTTCGAAAATGATGCGACTATTTTAAAAATCTCATTTCTAAACGATTCGATTATTCTAAAAATCACGATTCAAAAACGAAGTGTGAATTTCTTCCTCTCGCGGATTCGAAAACGAAAGTAGAACGAATTTCGTTTTCGAAGTAAATGCACGAGATCTCGGTTTCACCTCAAATTCGAAACGAATCCGTTTGGTTTATTGGGAAATGCTTTTTATTAATTTTTAACATATTTTGACATGACGAAGTTACGTTGTACAGATCAAGTTTCCAAAAAAGTTGAAAAATGAATTTTTTAAAAATTTATCTGCGTTGCATTGAATTGTTGAGTATAAGTGCATTAAAAAATTAGTATGACCGTAAAGGTTAATTCTTTGACTTCATTATAAAAACAAAACAAAAAAAAAAAAAACATCATCGGGTCGCAGGAGAAACTGTTTAAGCAACACAACTGAAAACTTGTTACATGGAATTATTACTCGCTGAGTATTTGTGCTAGGATTAAAAATACGAAACGCCAATAAAGGTCTACTGTAAGCCCTCACAACAAAATTAGACAAAAAATTTCTGTCGCCATGGGGACGCTGAGAGAGCCGCTCAAAGATCGATAACGCAACATTCATGCAGCGGCGTTGCATTAAATTTTTACTCAATGAGTATATAACCTACGATAAAAGTTTAAAAAGGAAAAAGAAGGTTTTGTAACATCAAAATATTTATTTGTATAAAATTTAGTTATACTCCCTGTATTTTTATAAGTAAGATACATGCAACATAGTAATAAGAGTAATAGAGAGCAAGAAACGAGAAACAACAATTTGCGAGAGATAACTGTAATACACACACGCATACGCAACATGCTCCATATCATAAAGTAAGAAGGAGAGAGATAGAGATTAAGAGAAGGCATACCAAACAACCTAAAGAAGTCAGCTAATAAAACCGCTTGAACATCAGAGAGCCGCATGCAACCACAACCGAATGTATTTTTATGTATAATATAATACATAAGAGAAGCAGAGAAGGCATACCAAGCAACATAAAGAAGTTGGCGAATAAAACCGGTTTGAATATGAGAGCGCCGCGGCAACCACAAGCGAAGGCATAAAAGACCAGTCACAGCATCGAAGCGGTCTCTTGTTCATAGTACAGTCAAAGTGATCGGACGTTCGGAAGCGCAAAAGTGGTGAGTGTAACCTTGTGGAGTCAGAGTTCTTTTCGATTATTTATGTAGACATATTTCCGGTGGTTAAATTTCCTTCCCCGGTTATATTTAGTTTCCACTCACAGGGTCGCGATTACGTATTGGTGGTTAAGTTTCCTTCCCCAATATCGTAATCAAACTTCTTTGGCAGGCTTTAGAAAAGTTTTGCTCGATTTATGTAGACATATTTCCGGTGGTTAAGTTTCCTTCCCCGGTTATATTTAGTTTCCACTTACAGGGTGCCGCGATTAGGTATTGGTGGTTAAGTTTCCTTCCCCAATATCGTAATCGAACTTCTTAGTCAGGATTTAGAATAGTTACTTGCTCGGTTTATGTAGACATATTTCCGGTGGTTCAGTTTCCTTCCCCGGTTATATTTTGTTTCCACTCACAGGGTGCCGTGATTACGTATTGGTGGTTAAGTTTCCTTCCCCAATAGCGTAATCAAACTTCTTCTGCCGCAGTGATAGTCATTTAGTCACACTTCTTAGGTCGCAGGAATAGCTAATTGTTTCAAACAAGGTCACACAAAACCCAGAAAAGCACTCCCGACAAGCGTAAGCACCACTCGAGCCAATTAAAGCAGCCTCCGCAAGCACACCGACGTTGACGTATACTCATTGAAGATAAAAGCGGCCGTAATCTACACTTCAACTTCGCCACAGAGACTCCAAGACATCACCTACTACCGCACGTCAAGGTCATCGTGTGTATACGCTTCAACCTCGCCACAGAGACTCCAAGACATCACCTACTGCGACACGTCAAGGTCATCGTGTGTATACGCTCCAACTTCGCCACAGATACTCCAAGACATCACCTTCTGCCACACGTCAAGGTCATCGTGTGTATACGCTTCAACCACGCCACAGAGACTCCAAGACATCACCTTCTACCGCATGTCAAGGTCATCGTGCATTAACCTTAAAAGCGGTTGTAATCTACGCTTCAACTTCGCCACAGAGACTCCCAGACATCACCTACTACCACACGTCAAGGTCATCGTGTGTACACGCATTAATCTCAAAATCGGTCGTAATCTACGCTTCAACTTCGCCACAGAGACTCCCAGACATCACCTATTACCGCCAGTCAGGGTCATCGTGTGTATACGCATTAACCTCAAAATCGACCGTAATCTACGCTTCAACCTCGCCAAAGTGCCTCCAAGACATCACTCATTACCATCAGTCAAGGCCATCGTACGTATACTCATAGGAATGTATATAAGACAATTGTCAATAAATAATTATCATCTTACAAGCGAAAGGGTTTCTTTATCATATAAATTTTCTGCAACGAACGCTGGACACCGGCGAGTATATCCCAGCTCTAAATCCGGAAAACGGAACTTCGTTACAGTTTTATAAATGGCTTTACGACAAAAATAAAAAAA